>OY986437.1:170288697-170713827 GCA_963920525.1 Dichetophora obliterata | reverse complement strand
GTCCTTAAGAGTGCTATCATTCATGAAATCCATATTATTTGAATGCCATTTGGCCAATTCAAAACATCCTAATTTTAAAATTTGCGTTACCTCGTTTTTAATTTGCGATAGATCATCAAGAGTGTCTGCGCCACACAAAAGGTCGTCAACGTAGAATGAAGATTTGATGATGTCTGCGCCTACTTTGAATTCAGAAGAGTACTTATCAGCTAAGTAGTTAATGCTTTGAATAGCCAGATATGGTGCTGAGGCTGTACCATACGTTACCGTATTTAATTGATAAGTGTGAATCTGTTCTTCAGTACAATTACGCCAGAGGATATACTGAAATTTACAATCAGCAGGGTCAACGAGGATCTGCCTATACATCTTAACGATATCTGCGGTGATGGCATAGCGATATAAGCGAAAGCGAAGAAGCAAAATGATTAGATCGTTCTGTAGAGTTGGTCCAACAAGAAGAATATCGTTCAATGATTTTTGTGAAGTGGTTTGACACGATGCGTCAAACACTACGCGAAGTTTAGTAGATGAGCTCGTCGGTTTCATAACGCAATGATGAGGCACGTAATAATGAGGTGTAGAAAAGTTTGGCCTTTCCACTATACTCATGTGGCCCAGCTCAAAATATTCCTTCATAAATGCTACGTAATGAGGTTTAAGGTCTGGTGAGCGTGATAAACGACGCTCCTGGGCGTGAAATCTCACCAGCGCTGCAGTATATGATTCACCAAGACAACTAGGGTCCTCCTTGAATGGTAATCTCACGACGATTCTGCCTGCGTTGTTTCTATAAACGCTCTGCATGTACAAAAGTTTACAACGTTGTTGCTCACTAGTCCACATAGCAGCCGGTGCAACCTCCTCAAGCTTCCACAAAAACTCCAAGTTCCTGTCTATTGAGTCATTACAACTTAGCAAACAAGTTGACGATGTTTTACTCGCCAACGATTTGTAGCGTCCAGACACTACCCAACCTAGTAGAGTCTTTTGTAACGAGGGTAATCCATCACCGAGCCTTATCTGACCAACTTGAAGAATATCAAAGAAAAGTTCCGTGCCGATGAGTAAGTCTATACGTTTGGATTTATAAAAGTGTTCATCAGCTAATGTGATATTCGCTGGTAGATTCCATGACGAGACGTCTATCTCGGATTCTGGCTGATATGCAATATTAGAAGTAACATAGAATGACAAAGGTAATTCAAAACCACTCACACGAGACCTGATAGTGGTTGATGTCTTATGTTTTATATTAGTTACTGAATCTCCAATGCCTTGAATCTCGATGCGATATCTTTCCTTAGGTAACCGTAGTTTTTGTGAAAATTCTTCAGTTATGAAGTTTACTTGAGAACAAGAATCGAGTAAGGCCCTTCCCAAATGAAAGCAGCCTGAATTGTCTCTAATTAGTACCATGGCAGTGGCAAGTATGACTTGTTCTTGTGATGATTTGTCCTGATGGGTATGTGCAGTGGCTCTGCCTTCTGGTGCAACAGCCTGTTCGAATGACAATGATGGTGAAGATGAAGTTGACGACGACAATGGCTGACCAGCAGATGGAACAGGCAAAAAAGAGCGGTGTAAAAGACTGTGGTGTGAGCGCGAGCAAGTCTTGCATTTGAACGCAGATGAACAAGTTGATACTTGGTGTTTGTTTGACAAGCAGTTTACACATAATCCAAGCCTTTTAACTTCATTGAATCTGTCAGTTGCATTCATCTGTTTAAAACGAGAACAATTACAGACTACATGAAAAGCGCTTGAGCAAAGAACGCAAGATCGCTTAGTGCACGAAAACGTGAAACCCTTTCGATTAGATCGATTTTTAATTTCGTGTTGCCGTCCATTTGACTTTCGTTCGGGATGTCCTTGAGAGCTTTCAACAGACTCAAGAAATTGGCAACGCCTTTCAAGAACCTTTACGCAGTCCTCCCATGAGGGCAGGGCAGTGAAATCTAATGACTCCTTCCATTTATTGTGTGCTTCGTCATCAACCTTGTTCATTACCAATGATATAAGCATTAAGTGCGAAATGTTTTTATCATTGCCTATGGATAATAATGAACTATATATCGCTGAGACATTGTCAATAAGACTGCGTAACCGTGAAGCGCTTTCCTTTGCAACAGAAGGTAGCTCAAATAGCGATTTGATGCCTTCCATGAAAATGAGGGTACTGTTATCGTAGCGATCTTGCAATCTAGATAATGCCTTCGGATAATTTTCATTAGTTACCTGAAAAGCTTTAATAGTTTCAAGAGCCTGGCCTTGTAAGCAGTTGAGTAGATGGTTGAATTTTTCAATATTCGATAACCCTGCCTCACGATCGATGATCTGCTTAAACGATGTCATAAAATTGTTGAAGTCCGAATATTTGCCGTTGAAAACTGGTAACTTTAATGCTGGCAGCCTAGACTGCACTGTAGGAATTGAAATTTGACCTTCACGATAAGTTGTTTCATGCAATTCTTCTCCAAGCTGCACGTGGATAGCGGCCCTTGTCGTGATATATAAATCCTCAAGGTCACCACGTCCGTTGTCTTCAGGATTGAGCTTCTCAATTTGTGTTTGGAAACCTAGAGCTTGCTTAAAATAGGATTCTAGGATTCCTAGACGGCATTTTAATTCAATAGACGACAGAACCTTACCAGATGCATTTTCACTTGCCTCAACAATGTTTTTAATGCGAGTTATATTCTTGCGTGTAGAAGACCGCTGTTGTTTTAAGTCTTCAAGGGACATTTTTAATGATTGACTTTAATTCGTATACAACAAATTGTATATGCAATGCAATATTAAATCAATATTTCTTTCGTTAAATTTAATTATGTATGCTTCAAACCAAATCGACGACTGCTGTACAAAAATAAGTAACGAATGCAGCTGATGCACGATAATTGTCTTTGTCCAAAAACAACATAAACTTGCAGAACTAATACGATGACGACGTATGCGAAAAAAAAGCAATGACAACTTGTTTCCAAAGGCAGTGAAAATTCAGAAGTTGCGCGTGCAATAGCGAAGATTTGTTGTTTTTGATGTAACTGACAATCCAAATGCTTTAAGAGGCGCCAGGTGCAGCTAACCGAAGAGCAAATGAAGGGTGAAAATTTAACTGAATCGTTGAAGGGCGATGAATCGAATGTTAATTTGCCTGAAGCAGTGCGTAGGCGAAGAGATGATGTATGCGTGGCTTAAGCGATGACGACGGTCGTTGCGGTCACACGTATGTAAAGTAATAAACATGAAATTATTAGTGAAAACAATTTTAATTTTATTAATATTGTTACGAAATTAACTCCTGCCCCACGTTGGGCGCCAAAATGAAGAATCAAAGCTTTTTCTGATTATGCGAAAAGTTTAAACGAATTATTGAGCGATGAGTTAATATGAAACTTCAAAGAAAATTAAAAGAATAAACACGTGATAATTTCTGTTGGTTGGTCGATCTATGACTGACTGTTTATTTGAAATGTAGTTTAAGTTAAAGTCAATTATTAAGAAAAGAACACTAATATGAATGTATGTACATGAGTAAATAAAAGAAAACTGAGTACATGAAGAAGAGAACAACTGTTAGTTTTTTCAGGTTTCTTGCAGTGGTTCCCAACTAAGACCCAACACCTTATTTTGTGCATAAAACTGGTATGCACTTCGTTTGTTTTTGAATTGTCCGTAAAGATGAGCTATAAAACATAAAAATCGGAATAAAGTTATGAGAGTTTTATAATTTTAATTTTTGAAATAGTTGAATTTTTTTCTTATTTAGTAAAAAAAAATCTTAAAATTTCAAATGTGAAAAAGTTGCAATATATTGCTATTAAAATGTTTTCTGAAAATGTTTATGTGATAACGTTGAATAACTTGGTTGTTATGAAATTTTTTGATAGAAGTGTAACATTTTGTAAATTTCGAGTTTGGGTATTTTTACAAAAAAATGCCAAAAATCCAAAAATGAAAAATTTAAAAAATTCACGGTTGGCTAAAGCATATTCTTAAGCTATTTTTGGCAAAAAAAAAAATACAAAAACCAAAATTCGAATAAAAAAGTTATAGCTGTTGTAACTTGATTTTTTTTCAAAAATGCTCAAAGTGCATGTTTTGGCATTTCGAACACAAAAAAATCATAAAAAATTGATATAATTATTTTTCTTATTTAAAATGGCTTCAACAATATAAAAACAATATTCTGATTTTAGTTAGAAGAAATTTTGGAGTTCCAGGGCAGCCAACATATCAGACCCTGGTTTTAGGGTAAAAAATATTAAAAATACCCAAAAACCAACCAATTTTTCTATGCAGAATTTGTTTTGTTCTTTGTTTGACGTTGTTGTTATGCTCTATTTTATGCTTTTGATCGTGTTTCATTTCTTTGGTGGACTTTTTTTTATTACATACATTTTATAAATAAAGGGTGTTTTTTATAGAGTGATACAACTTTGAGTTAGCATCACTGCTTTATTTTACCATCTTTTTAACAGTTGATAGTTGTTTTTTGTTAAGTTTGCTGTGACATTGTATTATGGATTAATCAATCAATTCGTCGGCGTTCTCAGCAACTGGGGTTGTGTCCTTCGACTTTTTGGAAGATTTTACGAAAATATCTTGACTTAAAACGACAAGCGACCATCGCATGCGCCGCCAATTCGGCGAATGGGCTGAAGCACAAATTGATATTGATTTTGAATTTCCATGGAAAATTTTATTTTCCGATGAAGCGCATTTTTGGTTGAATAAACAGAATTGTCGTATTTGGAGTGAGGAGAATCCACAAGCTTTTGTCGAAACACCATTACATCCACAGAAAATTACTGTTTGGTGCGCTTTATGGGCTGGCGGAGTCATTGGCCCATATGTCTTCAAAAACGATGATGGTCAGAATGTTACTGTCAATGGTGAACGGTATAGGAACATGATTCGAAGTTTTTTCGTACCTCAATTAGCTAGCATTAATCTTGCTGATATGTGGTTCCAACAGGTCGGAGCCACATTCCACACAGCGGGCTCTACAATTGATTTACTCAAGGAAACTTTTGACGAAAAAATAATTTCACGAAATGGCCTAATTAATTGGCCCCCAAGATCGTGTGATTTAACCACATTGGATTATTTTCTTTGGGGCTATGTAAAATCACTTGTCTACGTCGATAAACCACAAACTATTGAGCACCTGGAAATCAACATTCGAAGAGTTATCGGCGAGATACCGCCGCAAATGCTGCGAAAAGTGTGTGAAAATTTGTGTTCCAGATTGCGCCTTGTACGCGCCAGTTATGGTGGCCACATGGCCAAAATCATATTCAAACAATAGTGTCATAAAGTTTTCTATCCAATTAAGTTCATTTCATTGATATTAACAATATATTACTGTATTTTATTATGATTTAAACTTATATCACTCTATAAAAAACACCTTTTACTACATAATAATATGTATATTAGACCGTCCCGTTTTTTTGATTTTTTCGAAAGGTTCCCAGGACACGTTGATTTCTGATTCTACTCTTAAAAATAAGAATTTTGGTATATAACACTTTTATATTAACTAACGGAAAATAGTCACGCAAACGGCTTAAAGGCTTTTTGGCTAAAAATTAATTTTGTCGAAAAAACAAGAAATGTCTTTTTCAGTATTTTGCACATAACTACAAAACTAATGCCACAATTTGTATCAATTTATACTTATTTAAAAGCTAATAAAATTGTCCATCTTATGCTTAAAGAAAAATTGCATTTTGTTCAGTTATTATAAAATTATTTGTGGCTTATTTTCCAATCTTTTTAAATAATAATTTTGTTCAGATTCTTTTAATCCTGATTTAGCGTATTTTGATTATATGAACAACGCATCCAGAGTTTCTTTGGGGCATATATCTTTTACCTCAGAGGATATTTTTAAGTATATTGAATCAATCAATGAGGATTTTAGCGCTGGACCAGATGGAATTCCTGCCGCAGTGTTAAATCAATTAATGAAAGTAATTTTCCTCTTTTTTGGAAAAAATCTTATATCAGTCCTATTTATAAAAAAGGTTGCAGGAATGACGTCACTAATTATAGGCCTATCGCTAAATTGTCTTCGATTCCTAATTTTTTTGAGCGAATAGTGTACGATCGAGTGAAAATTCACTGTGGGCAAGTCATGACAACTCGTCAGCATGGTTTTGTTACTGGCAGATCCACTGTGTCTAATCTCTTTTATTTCACTACATTCTGCTTAAAATCTATTGATTCTGGTAGCCAGGCCGATTGTATTTACACTGACTTTAGCAAAGCTTTTGATAAATTACCACATAATCTAATTTTATTTAAACTTAAATTAATGGGATTTCCACAATATTTTGTAAACTGGATCAAATCGTATTTGATGGAGCGATCTTATCAAATACGGTTCCGGGGCGTGTTGTCTTCTGAATTTGTTGCAGAATCGGGCGTTCCTCAAGGAAGCCACCTGGGTCCACTTCTGTTTATTTTGGCAATTAATGATGTTACCCACGTCATCAAACACTCTCATTTGCTTATTTATGCAGATGATATGAAAATATACAGAACAATTGATTCTAAAGACAATTCAGACTTGCTGCAGTCAGACTTGAACTCCTTTGAGGTTTGGTGTTCTAAAAATAAGATGTTTTTAAATCCAGATAAATGCCAAACTATGACCTTTTCGCGTAAAAGGAACAATTTTATATTTGATTACAAAATTAAAGTTACTGCTTTAAGTCGTGTAACTACCGTCAAAGACCTTGGTATATGCATGGATTCTAAATTGTCGTTTACCATGCATATTGATAGAATTTGTAAAAAAGCGTCTTCTATGCCTGGTTTTATAAAACGGTGGGCCAAAGAGTTTGATAGCTTAATAACAACTACAACTCTGTATTATTCAATCGTGCGTCCTCACTTGGAGTACGCAAGTCAAGTATGGTCCCCACATTACAATGTGCATATTGGTCGTATAGAAAGAATTCAAAAACGCTCTGTTCGGTTTGCTCTAAGAGGCTTGAGTGGAACTGACACATTTAACCTTCCTCCATATGAGGATCGTTTGAAATTATTTAAGATGCAATCTTTAAGTGAGAGAAGAAAATCTGCTGATATCGTCTACTTACACCAACTCATAACTGGTGTATTCGATTCTCCAGAACTTCTTTCTCTTATAAATTTTAACACTAACCGTAGAAGCAGTAGATACTCTAACAACTTGATTTATTTACCATTTAGTAGAACAAATTATATGTTATCTGCTCCATTAAATCGTATGAGTACCTTTGTTAACAACTGTAGCGTGTTTGATGTTAACTTGTCGAAAGGTCAACTCAAAAGTAGATTGAAAACTAATGAAGGATAAGATCTATGTAAACGCATGGTTAGTTGTTATGTCTTGTGTTGTCCCTGAGCCCAACCCATATTATGGTGGGTAAATTTTTCTCGCTTTTGGTTTTTTTTTTTGGCCTTTTTTATCGATATCTTTGAGATATTTCAATGATATTTGGATTGGTTCTTAAAATGATCTATTGCGGAGAAATGATTAAGTGTGAAAAAGCTGTAGTAGCTGAACTCTATTGTTATTGCATGTTATCTATAAAAAGTACGTTTTTTTTAAAACTCTGTAAAGTGAAACTTGATTACAATTTTTTCCAAAATTTGATAACTTCAACTCACATTACCGCACGTTACAGGAGCATGAGGTAGAAATGTTTGATTATGTAAATTTCGTATTTTGAGAAATTTTACGGCAAAAATTTTGATGTATAATTCGAAGATATATGATACGGTATTTTTCAAAAAAGCAACACAACTGCACAGTGAATTTTTTCGAAAAAAATTCAATTTTATTTTTATTAAAAGTAGTTACATAAGTAAGTATGTATAAGTTATATGTATATGTTATTAGCTTTAATTGCAAGACATTCAACTTTATTTTTGTAATGTGCAATTATTTAAATGACTATTTCTGTGGTCACAAGGAATAATGGCTAAACTCAAAATATCGGAAAAAACGATATCTTTATTGCACTAACTCCGAATCTTTCCCGAAATATATGAACCGTTACAAACGAAAGATGTGCAGACATAAGTTATTCTCTATTAAGTGTAAAAAAATTTTTCCTGCATCCTTCCACAGATTGGTAATAAAGAAAATGGCGTATCGCTTTATCACGATAGCTTGAATTTAGTCATTCTTCCTAGTGACCACAGATTTTATGCTATTGATCTGATAGTGATCATTCTTCTAAACAGCAACAATCTAACAAAATCACAGACCTTAATGCGCTGCGCTTGTTTTTTTAGTAGGGCAATTCACAATCTTGTGTATTTTGGAAGTTTGTGCTTTTGTAAACAATTTTAAAAATTTTCTATCAATTGTGAGAGGTATTTTTGATATAATTTGCAATAGTTGTTGCAAAAGATGAAATTCACAGCTTATTGATGAAAAGCAAAATTATTTTCCTTTGGAAATTTCGCTTAACTCAGTTTCATGTCGAAAAAAAATATTTAAGCACAATTAATTGGTTTTTTTAATCGCTTATCTTCCATATCAGTTTTTTCGCCTTTACTTTTTTTTATAATTTGCAGTTTGCAGTTTAGTATTGCAATGTATAGTAAATCTTAGCTATGGATTTTAGTGTTGTATATATGCAATAGCGTAGTGAATGCATTCCGTTTTATTTTCTTAGTATAGACCAAATATGTACTTTACCATTTTGCAAATGATATGGTGCAAGACCATTTGCACTGGATTGTGAATAGCCCTAGTATGTTCTCAGCATTACGAGGAATTGTATTGCATTCTACTGTTATTTTTTTGTTGTTATACAGCTTTTCTGCTATGAGTTGGCCTTCGCTGGCTTTCTATGCTATACAGTTTTTCAATATTTTTTTCTTGTAAAGAATTTATTGAGATGCATCCTTCCTTGTAAAGTACGTATGAAAATTTTTTGGATATTAAAAATTGTTAAAAATTTAACTATTTTAAATGATTTAGTAGAAAGAGACATAGGGCTTCTAAATATGGTAAATAATACGTAGACTAACTATGGTAAATAATACGTGGAATGGATCCAGGACAGCAAAATTGAGTTATCTAAATAATTGAACATTGCAATACAAATCATCCAGACAACAGAAAACATAAAATATTTTGCAACTTAAACTAATGTCGTATAATTTTTTTTCTTATGGTTATTTACACAAATACTTATGTAGCAACGTTTTATAAAAATAAAACTGAATTTTTTTTTCGAAAAAATTCACGGAGCAGTTGTGTTCCTTTTTGGCAAAAATACCGTATCATATGTCTTTAAATTATACATCATAATTTTTGCCGTGAAATTCCTCAAAATACGAAATTTACATAATCAAAAAGTCTTCCTCATGCTCTTGTAATGCGTTGTAATGTGAGTTGAAGTTATCAAATTTTCGAAAAAATTTTAATCAAATTTTCACTTTGCAGACTTTTTAAAAAAAATGTACTGAACAAAAAACAATGTTTTTTATAGCATTAGATGGAAAATTCCTATTAGCTTTTAAATAAGTGTAAATTGATAAAAATAGTTTCATTAGTTTTATAGTTATATGCAAAATACTGAAGAAGAAATTTCTTGTTTTTTCGAAAAAAGTTCATTTTTAGCCAAAAAGCTGGTAAGCCGATTGCGCGACTATTTACCGTTAGTTAATATTAAAGTGTTTTATACCAAAATTCATGTTTTTAAAAGTAGAATCAAAAATCAATGTGTCCCGAGAACTTTTCTAAAAACGCTGAAAAAGTGAGACGGTCTAGTTTATATATTAAAATTGATAACATCTTAAGCTGAATATGTTTTTTAGTTAAATTTAATTTAATTAATTTTATAAATTAAATATTTTATATTCTTTGTTTTGTGCTTATGTATATGTATACATGTTTGGGCATTTTAATTGTTTTTTATTAATTTGTTTGTGGCATTTTACAATATGATATCCACATATATGTATATATAATATACATATTGAAAAATATTGAGTTTTTCTGACATCCAACTTTTCATTTCTTCCATTTTATTTTGTTGTTTTTTAAAAATAACATTTATAATTGAAATATTTATTGCATAATTATGTATATTAAAAAAGATAACATCTTCAACAGCAAATATTTTTTAGAAAACTTTAATTTAATCAATCTTATTAATTAAACATTTTACAATAGTTTTTTTTTTAAGTGAAAACGAAGTTGAACGATTTTGGTAGAGGGTAAATCTTTGGTTTGCGTCATCGTCTTTTTCCGAGTAACTCTCGTCATCAATACAGACAGCAAAGATAACAAGATAGGAAACTCAGAAAACACAACCTCAAAAAATGTTTGAATGTATTTGTTTTTTATTTTTTTTATTTATTTATTTATTTATTTATTTATTTATTTATAGTACTATAAGAACTTAGTTCTTTTAATGTACAAGTTGGAATAATATTTTTAGGATTATACATATTAAAGATTTTCTTAAACCTAATTTAAACAATTATAATTATTATAAAATTATTATTAATATTAAGTTGAAATAGAGAAATCCAGATAGAGTATAAAATTGAACTAATTAAGTGAGAAAAAAAGTGACAAGAAGAAAGTATAAATTTAAAGAAAACTGGTGAATTTATTAATCGTTAATTAGAAGCGAAATGTTGAAATACGGCAAGTCTAAATCTTGTTATTTCCCTTAAAGCTCTTACATGGCTCGGTAAGGAATTCCAAAGACGAGTGGCATTAATAAAAAATAATCTTAAGTTTTGCATAAAAAAATCAAATACCCTGATCGTCACTCTTGTTTTTAATCGGCCGCAAGCTCACAAATAAATCACTTGGCAACTCCTGAAATTAATGCATATGATCTGTTTGTTAGTATATAAATACTTAAGTTAGGTTGCAATAAGATGTTTGCAACAGACAAAACAAACAAAAAAAATAATGAATGGATTGAGTGTTTTAACATTTTAATCTTTAAGTTGTGATAAAGGAATATGTTGAACATTCAAATAACTACATGTATGCTCTTATTTTATTATATATCGTCAAACAAAGTTTGACAATTTTCACACTTTTTGTATTTGTCAGTGGCTTTTTATTTTCAACACTGAGGCCTTTAATTTTCAGAGTTGTCAACTATCATTGTTTTACTAATAAATTTTTTCATAACCAACATGTTTTTTTTTAAGTAAAAACTCCTTTAGGCGCGTTGAACGGTTTTGGTAGAGGGTAAATCGTCATTGTCTTCGTCATTTTGCGAGTAACTCTCGTCATCAATACAGGCAGCGAGTAGGTTTTTAAATGACGCTCTTGGATCTTAACTACAAGGCGCTCAGCAAATGAAGCAAGCAACCATCAATAAGTTCCTCTGCAGACGCATCGTTTGTTTCCCTCCCTTCGCTCCGCTGCGAAACTTTGAATGATACTGTTTTTTTCAATGTATATGTAGAGCTGCTGTAGGTTAAAATAAAATAAATTTAAAATTTTTGATATTTGGTTTTTGTTTGACTGGCCGTGAAGTCCCTTTTAATGCCACCACTCATAGTAGAACTAGACAAGGTAGTGTTAGGGCTGAATGTCTTCTCTTTCTTAGTGACTATAACTGTCAAACTCAGCCATTTTGGTATTTTGGCCAATTTTTGCTTTTATATTGCATTCTCATAGGTTGCAGATTTTGTATGAAATGTCAACTGCGTTTTGACAGTTTCGTTCACCGGTTCTCCGCCCTAACACTACCTTGTCTAATTTTGCCATTCCACTTTAGCTCTGAAGTCTCTTTTAATGCATCCCTCCACTTGAGATCTTGCTAGAAGGCAAACAGAAAAAATAGCAAGCAAAGTGTTGTATATTTTCCGCCGCCAATTCGGTTCATCCCCTCTAACGCTGCGCAACCGCTGGGATCTTGTCATTCTCTTTGCGTTGTTTTGTGGATTTGCTTGGTAGTTATTGTTGTACAGTAAGCTTTAATTTTGTATAGATGTTTATTTGTAGCTACTTCACTAAGGAAGTGCCAAGATGAGCTTCCGCACATCCTACATGTCCGTCCGACCTGTCAAATCCGTCCTACATGTAGGATAGTCTGAAACCCCCTATTAGCATGAAAATTCTTATATAGCAGTAAGGCGGTCCATGGCAGGACAACGTCTTCTTTTTTTTGCTATACTTTTTTTGTTGTTTATGCATATATAAATTTTGGCATTTGAATTCATTTTTTATTTATTCGTTTGTGGGAATTTCACAATATGATATCCACACATACGCATTACTGTTCCTAATAAAAAATATTGAACTTTTCTGACTTAAGCAAAATTTGAAAAAACTATATACCCCTGGTTTTTTTAAGGATTATTGTTATTTTGAGGAAAAACTTGAGAAATTTATTGCTTCAGCATTATTGAGGAAATGCAATGGAAAGGTTTACAGTTCTGAAAGGTCGACTAATTGCTCATACTATTCTGATTTCTATACTATTCTGAGGAAAAATTTATGTGATAAAAATTTAATAAGGCGTCCTTTAGCTATAGATCGTTAAATTTTATAATTAACTACGATCTATTCTTTGATTTAACATTATTTTAATTTACATATATATAAATAGAATATAAAAATCAACGTGTCTCAGGAACTTTTCGAAAAAGCCACAAAAACGGGTCGGTCTAATATACATATTATTATGTATTATTTATTAAATGTATGTAATAAAAAACAATCAACCAAAGAAATGAAATTATTTATTGAAAACAAAATGCATACACAAACTTTTTAAGATAATTTTAATAGATAAATAAATAAATAAATATAATATAAATATATTTAATATATTACAACAAATATGTAGTGAGTTAAGAAACTGCAGAAATCCCAAATTTATTTCATTTCAGCTCTGCGTATCCAAACAAGAAAAATTTGAAAAACGATCAAAAGCATAAAATAGAGCATAACAACAACGTCAAACAAAGAACAAAACAAATTCTGCATAGAAAAATTGGTTGGTTTTTGGGTATTTTTAATATTTTTTACCCTAAAACCAGGGTCTGATATGTTGGCTGCCCTGGAACTCCAAAATTTCTTCTTACTAAAATCAGAATATTGTTTTTATATTGTTGAAGCCAATTTAAATAAGAAAAATAATTATATCAATTTTTTTATGATTTTTTTGTGTTCGAAATGCCAAAACATGCACTTTGAGCATTTTTGAAAAAAAATCAAGTTACAACAGCTATAACTTTTTATTCGAATTTTGGTTTTTGTATTTTTTTTTTGCCAAAAATAGCTTAAGAATATGCTTTAGCCAACCGTGAATTTTTTAAATTTTTCATTTTTGGATTTTTGGAATTTTTTTGTAAAAATACCCAAACTCGAAATTTACAAAATGTTACACTGCTATCAAAAAATTTCATAACAACCAAGTTATTCAATGTAATCACATAATTTGTTTGTATTGTTATTAAATTCTGTTTTAAAAAAACATTTTAATAGCAATTTATTGCAACTTTTTCACATTTGAAATTTTAAGATTTTTTTTTACTAAATAAGAAAAAAATTCAACTATTTCAAAAATTAAAATTATAAAACTCTCATAACTTTATTCCGATTTTTATGTTTTATAGCTCATCTTTACGGACAATTCAAAAACAAACGAAGTGCATACCAGTTTTATGCACAAAATAAGGCTTTATGTGCAAAAAATCGGGAAATATGTAAAAACTCCAAAAATATTCATATGTTCATACTCGCGGAAATTAAGCGCAATCCTATCGAACTCATATAAATACATGCTGGTTTTTATTCTAAACGTCACGTCGACAAGTAACAAGTCATAATTTTCATTTTTGAAAAATTTAAGTTTTTTATACAAATGTATGGCTAGTCTAATGTGCATGGAAATAAATAGCTGCAAAATTTGTGTCAATTGCATACAGAAGATTGTAGATAAATTAGAATTTTACAAAACATGAATAAAATATATATAGAAACAATATAAAAATATATACAAAGAAAGATAAAATACATAACATTGGTATATATATATATATATATTCGCTATTTCACTCATTGAAATAATTTGTTTAGGCCATAACGACATTCACTTGTTTCATATTTGGCTAAGTTAAGAAACAGCACAAATTGGCCAATTTCTTTTATTTCAGCTCAGCCAAACAAGAAAAATATCTGAAATACGATCAAAAGCATAAAATAGAGCATAACAACAACGTCAAGCAAAGAACAATACAAATTCTGCATAGACACAAAATTGCCAATAAAGTAGCAGTACAAATTGTGTTTATTACTTTTTTCCAATTCATCCATAAAAATTCAATTGGAGTATTTATTTTGTTTTTCGTTGGTCTCGCATTTGGTGGTGAGTTTTTTCTTTTCGTTTGCCTCTGCTGGCAGCACTCGCTGGCAACAAATGTAAATGTAAAATGTTAGGAAATATTTCGATGCCTTCTCTCATTTATATATTCTCTCTGGTCCGACCAGCAGAAAAATTTTTGATTTTCGTCCGACATGTCGGTGTAAGGCTGTGTTCATATCAAGCGTTTTTGTAGCGATTGCGACACCGCTCTCACGGTTTTTTCGCAGTAGCGGCTGAAAAATGCTAAATTTTGTATGTATTTTAATACATTAATTTATTTAATATTCAGTACTTTCAGCAGCGTTTACGAAAAAAAAAATTGAGAGTGTCGCAATTGTGACAAAAACGCTTAATATGAACACGGTCTAATAAATTACGATACCATTTCATTTACCCTTGATTCACAAACACCTTCAAATACGTATTCTTAA
Organism: Dichetophora obliterata; assembly: GCA_963920525.1. Lineage (NCBI taxonomy): Eukaryota > Metazoa > Arthropoda > Insecta > Diptera > Sciomyzidae > Dichetophora > Dichetophora obliterata. The sequence continues at coordinate 170,699,033 of OY986437.1, read as the reverse complement.
ATTAAAAGAATTTTTAATTTTTTTTATGAATACATTTACGAACGATCCTAATGCCCAGTAACGATAAGCGAATTTATGTTTTAAAGTCATTGTTAACAAGCAGTAGACAAAGTAAAATAATTTCATTAAAAAAATGAGTTCTTTCAAAATAGTCGGCTTGTTTTCCTATCATAAAGGTGATTCAATTTGGATTTTTCTTAGTTTTTTCTAAAATTAATAAAATGGCAAACAATCCTGCAGCATTTATATTTAAGAAAGTTACAACGATCTAAGCCGGAGCAAAGTTTCTAATTCAAAAGTGTAAAAAACCAGAAAATTTAATAAAGTAGGCCAATTTTGGATCAAGGACTAATTTTTGAGAGAATCTTATATCATATTAATTTAGCAAATAATTTTAAATTAGAATTTTTTATAGTTACAAGTGTTTTATGACATAAACGTAAATACGAAACTCGATTTGAAAGAACCATTTTATACTTCTAAAAAATTCACGTTATTTAGCAGCGCCCACCCAGTTCCAGAATTTTCTGGACTTTTTTTCGCGTCACGTGCTTATATTAAACCAGGATAATGAATCAAGCCTTGAAGGGAGGTTCTGGAATATGTTAAGAAAATTTATGCAACCTACAACAAATCTTATTTATTCCTCTCTATTTATTTATTCATACGTTTTGAATTAAACGTTTTTAAATCATTCAGATAATAGGCATGTTTCCATACTCGATTATATGAACTTGCAAGCTGCTGGAACTGATTCATGTTTGAAAAAGAAATAAATAGATTGGTGTCAATGCGGTGTGAGACCCGGTGAAAAATATCTCCCTTAGCATGCGGGGAACATTTCAAGAATAGCGACAACTCAAATTTTGAATTTTTGCGATTGATATGGATTTTGACCTCATAAGTCCAAATCTGAAAAATTTCAGTCCACTCGAAATTGGTTTAGGAGTTTAAGGCTTACAGAGTTAAAAAATGGACTGCAAATTTATTTTGTTTTTTTTCAGTTTTCCAATAAAAAAAAATATTGTATAATATTATTAAATTTTTATATTCTTATTTTAAAAGTTGAAAACTTAAGAGCTCAATAGTAATTAATGCAATTTCATTGAAGGATATAGGTCTTACACCATATAATTTATTAAAGCAAGATTTTTACACGATCTTTAAATTATATTAGATTTTCTAATGAGTACAAATGTGTGTCAACCGCTGTAGTGTGCGTATCATATTTACAAAATTAGTACCAAAAATCGAAGTAAATAGAATTATATAGATTACATTTTGTTTATGTTAATTCTACATGCCTTTATGCCTTTCCCTGCCCCTCCTAGAACAAATCCTGCGGACGCCCATGTCTGTGTAAATTATGTATTCCTCTGATTATGCCTACTGTGAAGAGGATTCCGACTATTTAGTTGCAATTGACTGGAAAGCGGTTGTTGGCAGAAATCAAGATGATCAACCACAGGAAAAATCGCAGCAAAGCCTTCATGAAAACTAATCTCAACAAAACATACCAACAGAAGGTGATGGAAATGAGGATGATGAGCTTGAGTTATATAATTCTTTAAATATGCAAGACGAACCATTATCCAATAATGCAGCAACATACTTTGCAGTATATGTAGTCCACAAAGATTGTAGTCCACAAAAAAGTCTTAAAAACTGTAAAAAGTTCACTGAAGCCATTGAGCATTTCGGAGCAGAAGAATGTTCAAGCTCAGAATGGCTATTGCATTTCAAAAACTTTTCTGAATTTTTAGATTTTGGTTCCCTAAATCGGCCAACCAATTCTTTTTATGATATAAAAAAATTAGTAAAAATACTTAATGATATATTCATGAGTGAGCCATATGTAAGATATATATATTAAAAAATTATTGCAAAAGCCGAAAATGTTTGAAACATATGGGTACATGTCGATGAAAAATGTATTGCACACAAAAAAAATAATTGATTTTGCCTAGATGAACAAAACGAGCATTGTTGTGAAAAAATTGTCGGTGGTCAATTGACTTAATTCGTAATGCAAGCGATTTGCAAAATGACTGCCTTGATATTTTAAGCAATTAATGCAAAAAACAAAATGAAATCACTAAAAAAAACAGAACAAACTTAGAAAACCAAAATATATATAAAAGCCATTAAGAAAAAAAAAGTAAAGCAGTGAGGGGACTGCCGACCAAAGCGAACACCTATATATAAAATATTAGTATTCCCTGGAAGACGTTGTCCTGCCACGGACCGCCTTAAGGCTGGATTAGCCAAGCGTAAGGTAACGTAGCGCGACGTTGCCAATTGTCAAGCTAAAATCTGTTTAGACCCCTTTTCCACACGGCAATTTTTCTTGCCGGCAAGTCGAGTTTGTTGGCAATCGGAACGAGACGAAAGGGGACGAGTACAGACTTGCTCGTACCGGCAAGTTTTCTTTTGTGCTGTTCTTTCTTTGATGCTTCTTTTTATTGTTATTCGTCAACTTAAGATGCGTGCGCTTTAGTGTAAAACCATATATAGATAAATTTAGCATTGCCTTCGTGTGTTTGTGTTGAAAAGTTCCAGCAATTGCAAAATTTAAAATGGCTTTCAAGTGGAGCCGGGAACTCATTGAGAAATTCATTGTACTTGTGCAGCAAAATGAATGCATTTATAACGTGAAATCAGCACAGTATTTGGATCGTACAAGGAAAGCTCAGGCGTTCAATGACATTTTGGTGGAAATGAAGCAGATAGACGGTGCCATTGCGTTGGAGGACCTGAAGAAGAAGTTGAAAAACTTAAGAACGCAATATACGGCCGAGCAGCGACTTATAGATGCCGCTAAAAAAAGTGGGGCTGGAAGGAGTGATTTGTATGTACCAAAATTGTGGTGCTTCGACCAATTAACATTTTTAAGGACACATACCCAAACAAGGAAAAGCAAAGACAATGTGAGATAACATATGTGTGAAATTGATTCCATTCCAGTTCTTGAAATTTTGTATTTTTAGACCAATGCAGAAGCCGACGAAACCTTTTTGCATGAGACGACTCCTACTGAAACGTTAAATGTCAGAGAGGTACTTATTTGAATTTAATATCCAGTGTTGTAAATGTGTTCCAAGTTTGTATGTTTTCCTGCATTGTTTGCAGTCTATGGACCACTCTACACAGCTAACGGAAAATGGAAGCAATCATGAACGACCACCAAAGAAAAAAACTAAGGTAAAAATTAACATTAGCTGTTTTACAAAAACATAATTTCATTTTTTTAAGGGAGCCCTTGCGTTGCAAACATTTCAAAAGGATCTGGATTGTGTCAAGAACTTAATAGCTTCCAAGAAAGCAAATGTTAAAAAATATGGCTGGTTAGGGCAGCTGGTTGCAAGCCAAATGGAGGAGATTGATCCTGAAGAACAGGCAGATGCTGCATGGCAGATGCAGTCACTTATGAACCAACTTGTTCGAAATAAAAAAAAACGGTTATCGTCAACATCAACAGCATGCTGTAAGGATTTACTGGAGCAGTCCATGGACGGAATTTTCGACGAAGATGACTTCACCTAATTACAATGACTAATCAGGCATACTTTACAAACGAAATAAGGGAACTTCTATATTACTTATTATATATTTTCTTGCAGGTCCACTTAACGTAACAAAAAGCAATATGAAATGCAATGTAAATCAAAATAAAATGTGATTATTTTTATTTAAGATTTTTGGTATTTAAGAATATTAAGTTAGTTTTCTACAGAAAAACAATATGAATTGTTTTGTGATTTAAAATAAGTTTTTATTTTTTTTAAAATTTAGTATGAAACTTAACGAAGCTAAAGCAAAAAAACATGAAATGTAATGTGATTTCAAATAAGATTTTAGTTTTTTCAAAATTTAATATGAAACTTAACTAAGAAAAACAACATGAAATGTAATATGACTTCAAATATTTTATTATTAATGAAATTATGATTTTTTTAAAAAATATGCATAAAATTAAAATGAATATTTCATGATTCCCTGCGTAAGATTAATGGATTTAATTGCAAATTTTTGATGAATTTTCAGCTCAATTCTTATCCAACCAATCTAGCTTGCCTTCATCGTTGAAGTAAGCCATATATTTTTGCCTTATAGTTTCTGCTTCACCCTTTCTTGGGTTGTATGGAGCTTCTGGTGTAGTAGTAGTTCTTGCAGCTTCAGTGTACTGAATGTTGCTTACATAGTTGTTTATGTCCATTAAAAAGTTGTGTAGAGCACAACTAGCAAATGTAATTGCTTCGACCGTTTCAACTTTCAACTGCATTGTTGTCAAGAACACTCGAAATCTATTTGAAAGAATGCCGAACGCATGTTCAACAACATGTCTAGCTCGAGAAAGTCTCTTGTTGAAAATTTGCTTATTGTGGCAGTCTGTGTGGTACGGGTACGGCTTCATTATATGTTTCTGAAGAGGAAACGCATCATCGGCAACTATGACGTAGGGAAGGTACCGTCCTCTTCCAATAAGACCATTTTCTGGCAAATTTACTTCTTTTTCCAAAACGTCTTTAAGGCGACTTTGCAAAAACACTCCCGCGTCATTAGTGCGCCCATTACACCCAATGTCCACAAATATAAATTTACAATTTGCATCAACTAGTGCCATCAAAATTATGCTATTTGCTCCCTTGTAATTGTGGTAGTAAGCTCCATCTTTGCGCGGTGGCCGAAAATTGATGTGCTTGCCATCTAAAGCACCAAGGCAATTGGGGAACTGCCATTTCACTGCAAATTCTTTCGCTATAGCCTCCCACTCCAAGGTGCTGCTTGGGAACTATGTAGGATACAAATTAAAAATTTTACAATTAAATACATTAAAAAAATTATATTGAAGTGAATACCTCTACGTGTATATCTTTCAATCGTCGCCAGAGACTTTCACAAACTTTTGGCACAATTCGTGAAATGCACGACGTAGACACCCGTGTTTGATAATCCGTGCTTCTAAAAGACTCTCCTGCAAAAAAATTAGTTTTTATTAAGATTTCACCAGAATCCATATGTAGCGACGAACCTGTAGCGAGGAACCGTAAAGTTACTGCCAACTGTTCAGCAGGCGAAATTGCATCTCTCATGCGCGTATTGGTCAGCTCAATATCTGATTTAATTAATGATACTAAATAGTTAAATTGTGTTTCGTTTATTCTCATATAGTTCTTATACGAGAATGCGTCATTTGACATCAATTCTTTCTGTAAAAAAGCAAAAGAGCCGCGTTCTTTTCTGTCTGCCCTCCATGGCTTCACCCACTGCCCACCTCGCCTCTTGGTGGGCAATGATGCAGCTTTGCCACAAAGATTAAGTAATGCTGCAATTTTAAAGGAACTTACGATAATAATATTAGCAAAAAAAAATAATAAAATTTCACACCAATAACAATGTCATCTTTATCGCTGTCGTCAGAATCCATTTCAAGTGCAGCTTGAGTGCATTCCAATGTTTGCATAATAAGTGAGCTTTTCAGATCCATTATATAGTTTTTTAAAACAGTTTTACTTCTTTTTGTAAATATTATTGAATCTTAAATGTTATTGAACCTTAACAAAAACTATTTCACAACACGAATGTCAGACAAGTAAAATCGGAATTGCTCAAGAACTCTTGCTGAGTGGAAAAGCAAATGGCAAGTCCAAAAGAGAATCGAAAACTTGCCGGCAAGAAAAATTGCCGTGTGGAAAAGGGGACTTAATGATAAATGTGTACAAGTCGTTACCGAAATCGTAACGTGGCGTGACGCAGCGTAGAAGTCTGTAGAAAATAGATTTCTACGCAACGTTACGATTTTTGGTAGTTCGACAGCTGTGTTACAAGCGAAAAAATTTGTTTAACTTCACATTTTTGTAAATTTTAATACTATATAAGAAAGAATGCAATCTTTTATTGACGAGGAGAAGTAAATAAGCTTTCTAGAATAAAATGAGTGCCCTGCACTACGCCGCCTGCACTACGTTGGATTACGATTTCGGTAATCGCTTATCCTCGAGGCAACGTCGCACTACGCTACATCCCGCTGCGCCACCTCACGTTACGCTTGGGTAATCAAGCCTTTACTGCTATTTAAGAATTTTCATGCTAATAGAGGGTTTCGGACTATCCTACATTTAGGATGGACTTGACAGGTCGGACAGACATGTAAGATGAGCGAAAGCTTATACTGCAGCCCGTACTACATGTAGGATGAAAATCAAAAAGTTCTAAAAGTTCCTCTATGATCTTGTTCTTCTCTGTGCGTCCTTGTTTGTAGATTTCCTTGGTAATTATTGTTGGCGCAGTTAGCTGGAAATTTTTTGTAGACTTTGCGAATTCTCGAATTCTAGTTGTGTAGATACAGTCGGCATATGAAATTAGAATTATTTTTGTTAAGAGCTTACCCAGCTAGACAGCTAACTGTTAAATATTCCGTATATATGGCATATACGTAGCGACCTTGACGTTAAAGTCATATAAAATTCTCCATACATTGTACGTTAAATTTGTTCTACCAAAATACTATATATATGGACAGACGCTCATCTGTGTGATCTGGCATCTCTGTCTGCCACACATGTTTTAGCCATAAAAAAAAGTTTAGCTGAACTGCTCACACCAATACGAAAATCTGCTTTGCAATCTTCTCCCCCTCATGCCGCTATATCATGACCACCCCCTAGCCCAGAGATTAGAACTCTGACATGTTTATTTTAAATTACAAAGACAATTTTTGAATCCATTTTTATTTATTTTTTGCAATGCATAAATTACCTTGAGTTACGGGTTACAACATTACGGCTTTACAAATAACACAAAGATAAACACAATTCATATAAAATCCATGGGTTCAGAATGCATTTCTTCACAACAGCAATATAGATCCAACGACAGCAGCAGTTGTTTGAGTTGCAAATGTAGTAAATCCAGATAATCGCAATGTTTTTCAGGAATCCTATTTAGTCTTCTGAAAAGAAAAAAATGTTGAATTGTTTTATTTTATTTATAATTTTTGTATACTTCCTTTCGATTGTACGGCTCATTTTGTTTGATTTGTAATTTTTTTTGGCAGTTTATTATTTTAGAGCAAGAAGAACAACCAAACATAACTTTCCTTGTTTAACATAACGTCAGAAAGTATGAATGTATTGCTGAAAACCAAAATTTGTTTCGTTGTGTTTGTGAAGACGTTAGAGCTGTCCAGCTGGGTATAGCAATTTATTTACTTTTTTTATATATTTCTGAAACTATTTCTTTTAAGCAAAAGTGTTACCATATCAAAAATACATATAATTAAAGTAATTTATTTAAATTATTTCTTTATTGAATCAATATAAAAAATTAAAGCTTATTTATATCTATTTATATCATAACACTAACACAATATACATGTTCACCATATCTATATTGCGATGTGTATTAAAAATAGAATATTCCAAAATTAAGAAATATCTGTAGCATATAAATTATATATAATTCATATAATAAATTGATGCTTAACAGTTTAAAATAGAATGCTTAGGATAAGCAGACTTTAGTTATTCAATTACTACTGAAAATATTAATTATTTTGCAGGATTAATACGTAATTGTTATTATATAAATATACATAAATATTCTTTAAATTTCCTCAATGAGCTAAATTGTTCATATACAGTGACACATATTCGTATAAACGCAGTCTTAATTTTAAATTTGCTACCTTCTCTCTCTTTTATTAATGCATTATTCAAAACAAATTCAAACTCATATTGTTCACTAAACTAACGGAAATTTGTACTGAGTGCAAAAAGCTGTTTTCGTTGTTGTTGTTTTATATAAATCAGTTCAGTTTAAATATTTTACTAAAAACAAGTACACATTCCTTTAAACGCACCTGAATAAGGAGGTCGAAAATATATTAGTGGTTTAAAGAAATAAGTATTTGCTTGTATTTAATTAACAATTGGTAAGTTTTATTTAATTTAAATGTAAAAATATTTTCTTAATGATATTTTTTTAAGATTTTATCAAAATGCCAAAGGGCATTTGTACCTCATACCTCAATGACACAGAAAAAGTCCAAATCAACCTGTAACATAAAGAGGGTTATTCAAATCGGGAAATTGGGCGGAGACTAGGAAGATCAGAAGCTGTCGTCCGCTCTTTTTTAAAAAACGGTGTTAATTATGGAGTACAAAAATCCACGAAAGGCAATCGAAAACTGAGTATTCGCCAAGTTAAACAAATTAGGAAGGAAGCCACCACAAGTTTTTTGAACTCAACTCAAATAAAAGAAAAATTAGATCTTCCAGTGACAACGAGGCACATTGCACACATTTTACGTAACTCAGATAACGTTAAATGGAAAAAACCGGTGAGCAAGCCTGTGTTGAATCCGCATCACAAAAAGGCGCGCTTAGACTTCGCCCAAAAACACATGCAATGGTCAACTGAGTGGGACAATGTTGTGTTTTCCGACGAAAAAAAATTTAACTTAGGTGGCCCAGACTCTTACAGCTGTTATTGGCATGATTTGCGAAACAATGACGTACGTATGTCAAAAAGAAACTTTGGTGGTGGCAGCGTTATGGTGTGGGCGGCATTTTCATCTAGAGGTAAAGCAAATATCTGCTTTGTGCCGCCCAAAATGAATTCTAAAAAATACACGGAATTGTTGGATGATGCTCTCATTTCATTTTTGGATGATAAAATGGATGAAGACAGTATTTTTCAACAGGATAATGCTGCCATTCACGTTTCTAAAGAGGCATTAAAGTGGTTTGAAGAGCACAACATCCCACTTATGAAATGGCCTGCATTTAGTCCCGATTTGAATCCGGTGCAGTATCTTTGGGGATGCATATCACGCAAAATCTTTGGACAAAAAGCCCAAGGACACCTTTACAAAACCGTGCTAGAGCTCAAGTTGGCCATTAAGGAAGCTTGGGAAGATTTAGATCGTCAGTTGCTGGAAAATTTAGTGAAGTCGATGCCGAATCGTATATTTGAAGTTATAAATAAAAATGGCGGACCAATTAATTATTGAAAATTAAATAAATACCCATTCCTATTGAAAATTAAGTTGATGCGTTTAAACGAATATGTACTTGTTTTAAGTAAAATATTAAAACTGAAATGATTTATATAAAACAACAACAACGAAAACAGGTTTTTGCACTCAGTACAAATTTCCGTTAGTTTAGTAAACAATATGAGTTGGAATTTGTTTTGAGTAATGCATTAATAAAAGAGAGAGAAGGTAGCAAATTTAAAATTAAGAGTGCGTTTATACGAATATGTGTCACTGTATATGAACTATATATATGCATATATGTTTCTCAACAAAATTTCCGTATTTCCGATACGGTAACACTTTTACTAAAAACAAATAGATTTACCAATATTACATATACTCTTTAATTCATATGTATAAACTGTTTTCTAAATTAGTTAGATGTCATATGTTGACTGTAGCTACAAATAAACATCTACAAAAAATTAAAGCTTACTGTACGACAATAACTACTTAGCAAATTAACAACAAAAACGCAAAGAGAATGACAAGATCCCAGCGGTTGCGCAGCTTTAGAGGAGATGAACCAAATTGGCGGCGTAAAATATACAGCACTTTGCATGCTATATTTTCTGTTTGCCTGCTACCAAGATCTCAAGTGGAGGGAGGCATCAAAAGAGACTTCAGAGCTAACTGCTGAAATAAAATTAAATTTCAATTTTTCATATTTGTATTTTGTTAGACTGTCGTGAAATCTCTTTTAATGCCTCCACTTTAGATCTTGCTAGCAGGCAAACAGAAAAAATAGCAAGCAAAGTGCTATTTATTTTTCGCCGCAAATTCGGTTCATCCCCTCTAACGCTGCGCAACCGCTGTGATCATGTCATTCTCTCTGCGATTTTGTTGTAGATTTGCTTGGTAATTGTTGTTGTGCAGTTAGCTTGAAATTTTTTGTAGAAGTTTTTTGTAGCTACAGTCGGCATATGACAATCGAAGTATTTTTATAACACTTTGTATATATGTACATAAAAACACTCTCACAAAAAACCTGCAAAATAAATTTATATTTGCAGTTGTAATTGAATAACTACAGTCTTCTTATCATAAGCGTTCTATTTCTTACCGCCTAATGTTGTAAATCGAAAACGCAAACAAACGACAAGTAAGACACGAGAAGCAACACTTTTTCTATACGAAATTCTATTGCTTCTCGTGTCTTGCTTGTCGTTGGTTTACGTTTTCAATTTACAACACTAGGCGGTTAAACAGTCTACGTACATATATGATATTAAATTATATATAATTTCTTTAATATATCTATTTACTATATCTATTTCTTATATATTCTAACTTTAATACACAAAATAAACTATGTATAGCGTGTATGTATATTGTGTTATTATATAAAAAGATATAAATAAGATTTGAATTTTTAAATTAATTCAATAATGAAATAATTTAAAAAAATTGTATGAATCATATGTATATATTTTTAATACGGTAGTACATTTAGTTAAATGATATAGTTTCAGCCATTTATACAAAATTTCAAAAAATTATTTAAACTCTTATCTAAAATAAATCAGTTGTCATATGCCAACTGTAGCTTCAAAAAAATCTAAAAAATTCCAACTAACTGTACAACAACAATTACATGGCAAATCTACAAAAACAGCGCAGTGAAAATGGAAAGGTTTACAGCGGTTGCGCAACGTTAGAGGGGATGAACGAATCGGCGTCAGAAAAAAACCGTATTTTGCTTTCTATGTTTTCTGTTTGCCTGGTAGCAAAATATCAAGTGGTGGAATGGCAAAATTAGACAAGGTAGTGTTAGAGCGGAGAGCCGGTGACCGAAAATGTCAAAACGAAGTTGACATTTCATACAAAATCTGCAACCAATGAGAATGCAATATGAAAGCAATAATTGGCCAAAATACAAAAATGGCTGAGTTTGACAGTTATAGTCACTAAGAAAGAGAACGCATTCAGCCCTAACACTACCTTGTCTAGTTGTACTATGAGTGGTGGCATCAAAAGATGACTTCACGGCCAGTCAAACAAAAACCAAATATCAAACATTTTAAATTTATTTTATTTTAACCTACAGCAGCTCTACATATACATTGAAAAAACTATATCATCCAATGTTTCGCAGCGGAGCAAAGGGAGGGGAAAAACGATGCGTCAGCAGAGGAACTTATTGATGGTTGGCTTGCTACATTTGCTGAGCGCCTTGTAGTCAAGATCCAAGAGCGTCATTTAAAAACCCACTCGCTGTCTGTATTGATGACGAGAGTTACTCGCAAAATAACGATGACGATGACGCAAACCAAAGATTTACCCTTTACCAAAATCGTTCAACGAGCCTAAAGAAGTTTTCACTTAAAAAAATAACGAAAGTACTTGAGTTTGTGTGGCCAACGATATCGCGGTGCATCAGCAAGTGCAGCAAAGTTAAATTGGGTTTCTTTGCTGGTGAACGTCCTCCAAGTGCCACCGCCAGCAGCACAAGCAAGTGCAGTGCAAAATTTGTTGCTAGCCAACATCTTTCAAGTGCCACCAGCAGCAGCACAAGCAAGTGCAGCGCAAATTTTTTGATAGCCAACATGTGCCAACAAGTGCCATCACCAGCAGCACAAGCAAATGAAGCGCAAATTCTCCGCTTTCAATTTGAAACATGTAACATGCAATAACAATAGAGTTCAGCTACTACAGCTTTATCACACTTTCTCCGCAATAGATCATTTTAAGAACCAATCCAAATATCATTGAAATATCTCAAAGATATCGATAGAAGTGGTCCAAAAAAAAACCAAAAGGGAGAAAAATTTACCTACCATAATATGGGTTGGGCTCAGGGACAAACACAAGACATAACAACTAACCATGCGTTTACATAGATCTTATCCTTCATTAGTTTTCAATCTACTTTTGAGTTGACCTTTCGACAAGTTAACATCAAACACGTTACAGTTGTTAACAAAGGTACTCATGCGATTTAATGGAGCAGTTAACATATAATTTGTTCTACTAAATGGTAAATAAATCAAGTTGTTAGAGTTTCTACTGCTTCTACGGTTAGTGTTAAAACATTAGATTTATATAATAATCATTTACAAAATATTAGCTCTGTAACAAACCATTTAGATACGAATTGTCATTGCTTTGTACTAGGTGATTTTAATTTGGGAAATGTTACTTGGGCGCTAGATGAAAATAGTTTATTCCTTTTAATATCACAACTGAGGTTGAATCAACTGCAATTGATTATTTTCTGTGTAATGATTTTCAACAATTAAATTTCATAAAAAATGATTTGAATAGAATATTAGATCTAATATTTGTAACAAATGGGTTAAGAGCGACTTGTGATGAAAACTTGGCGCCGATTTCAAAAAATAGTATACATCATAAGGCTTTAACAATTAATTTTGAATTTTATGAATTTGACAAATCCAGTAATATCTTTTTTGAAGAGTTCAACTTTGCGAAGGGAAATTTTATTGGAATTAATGATGTTTTAAGAAATGTAGATTGGTCTGTCGTAACTTCTTTATTGAATCCTAACGACGTATATGATCTTATTTGCGCTAAATTTTCAAATGCTATAAGCCTGTTTGTTCCTAAAAAAAGAATAAATATTAAATTGAGCGATAAACCTCCATGGTTCAATTCTCAATTAGCACATCTTAAAAATCTAAAGAACAAATGGTTTAAAAAATTTAAAAATAATAATTCACTATTTAATCAATCAAAATTTATACAAGCTCGAAACGAATTCGATAATTTACATAGCATTTTGTATAATAACTACATTTCAAAAATTGAATCAAATTTGAAAAGGAATCCATCATCTTTTTGGCAATACCTAAATTCAAAACGTAAAACTAATGGTTTTCCATCAAGCATGGAGTTGGATGGAGTAAAATCGAATAACACACGTGAGTCTTGCAATCTATTTACCGATTTCTTTCAAAAAGTGTTTGAAAACTATGTTAACCTAGCAAATTATGATAACGCACTAAACTTTGTCGGCCCGAATCTGACTAACATCAGCAATATTGAAGTCTCAGCCGAGAACGTTTCCTTAGCTATTTCAAATCTTAAATCAAGTTTTAAATTTGAACATGGTGGTTTTCCACCAATGTTTTTCAAACTTTGTACAGATAATATTTCTAAACCAATTGCTGATCTATTCAATATCTGTCTTAAAACTGGGATTTTCTTAAATTCCTGGAAAATATGTTTCGTAACTCCAATATTTAAATATGGAGATCGAAGGAACATTAATAACTACAGAGCTATTGTAAAACAATGCGCTTTTGCAAAACTTTTCGATCATATAATTAAAATTAAACTTCTTAATCATGTTAAAAGTGTAATAAGTGATTATCAGCATGGTTTTATGCCTGGTAGATCAACTTGTTCAAATTTGGCACTTATTTCGGCAAAAATAGTGGACCCTTTGGAATGTCGTAATCAGTTAGACGTAGTGTATACTGATTTTGCGAAAGCTTTTGATAAAGTTGACCACAACATTCTACTCCTTAAATTAAAAAAATTTGGCTTAGCAGAAGGTCTTATAAAATTTTTTAGTAGTTTTTTAAAGGATAGAAAACTTTTTGTTAAGATCAGCGAAATATCTTCGGCTACTCCTATAAAAGCTTATTCGGGTATCCCTCAAGGTACCCATTGCGGTCCATTATTGTTTTTAATTTTTATAAATGATTTGCCTCAGTGCTTCGAATATTCCAAATGCTTAATTTTCGCAGATGATGTTAAGCTTTTTCATAAAATATCACATTAATCTGATTGTTTTAAACTTCAATGTGATCTGATACGTTTCCATAATTGGTGTACTATTAATAACCTAAATTTGAATATAAGCAAATGCTGTGTGGTTACCTATGCCAAAAACATGAACCCAATCAGTAATATTTATTCCATAAATAATATAGTTTTGACACGAAGATTCGAGATAAAGGACTTGGGTGTAATATTCAATTCCAAATTCAGCTTTAACTCTCACTATGACTTTATCGTAGCAAAATCAAACTCCATGGTTGGTTTCATTTAACGGAACACCCAAAACTTCAGAGATCCGCACACAATCAAAGCACTTTATGTGTCACTTGTGCGCAGTATTATTGAATTTTGTTCTATTATTTGGAACCCTTTCTATGTCGAACATTCAAATCGCATTGAAAAAATCCAAAGAAATATAACAAGGTATGCGCTCAAAAAGATGCAATGGTCAGATGGTCTTCCATCTTACATTGTTCGACGTAAGCTTCTTGGGCTACAATCTTTAATGGATAGAAGGTTATGTTCTTCACTTTTATTCGTTTACAACATTTTAGTCGGTAAAACTTCATCTATCGAATTATCGAATTATTTCATCCTGTATGCTCCTCCAAGAAATCTTAGAAATACAAGATTATTAGAGTCGAGATTTCATAGAACTAATTACGCTCAAAATGAACCTATTAACAGGTGTATTAGTTTATGTAATAGCTTTATTCATATACTAGATTTTAATTTACCTGAAAATCGCTTTAAACTTAATCTATTTATGTTGTTTAACTAATGTATTTTACTATGTGTATTAAATATTGTTTTTGATAATTGTATAGTCTGTAAGATTTCAATATCAGTAGACTGAAATAAATAAATAAATAAATAAAAAAATTTAAAAGAGAAAGAAGCTCTGGAGAGTCGAATACACCAGTTATGAGTTGGTGTAAGTAGACGATATCAGCAGATTTTCTTCTCTCACTTAAAGATTGCATTTTTAATAATTTCAAACGATCTTCATATGGAGGAAGGTTAAATGTGTCAGTTCCACTCAAGCCTCTTAGAGCAAACCGAACAAAACGTTTTTGAATTCTTTCTATACGATCAACATGCACATTGTAATGTGGGGACCATACTTGACTTGCGTACTCCAAATGAGGACGCACGATTGAATAATACAGAGTTGTAGTTGTTATTAAGCTATCAAACTCTTTGGCCCACCGTTTTATTAAACCAAGCATAGAAGACGCTTTTTTACAAATTGTATCAATATGCATGTTAAACGACAATTTAGAATCCATGCATATACCAAGGTCTTTGACGGTAGTTACACGACTTAAAGCAGTATCTTTAATTTTGTAATCAAAAATAAAATTGTTCCTTTTACGCGAAAAGGTCATAGTTTGGCATTTATCTGGATTTAAAAACATGTTATTTTTAGAACACCAAACCTCAAAGGAGTTCAAGTCTGACTGGAGAAGGTCTGAATTGTCATTAGAATCAATTGTTCTGTATATTTTCATATCATCTGCATAAATAAGCAAATGAGAGTGTTTGATGACGTGGGTAACATCATTAATTGCCAAAATAAACAGAAGTGGACCCAGGTGGCTTCCTTGAGGGACACCCGATTCTGCAACAAATTCAGAAGACAACACGCCTCGGAACCGTATTTGATAAGATCGCTCCATCAAATACGATTTGATCCAGTTTACAAAATATTGTGGAAATCCCATTAATTTAAATTTAAATAAAATTAGATTATGTGGTAATTTATCAAATGCTTTGCTAAAGTCAGTGTAAATACAATCGACTTGGCTACCAGAATCAATAGATTTTAAGCAGAATGTAGTGAAATCAAGGAGATTAGACACAGTGGATCTGCCAGTAACAAAACCATGCTGACGACTTGTCATGACTTGCCCACAGTGAATTTTCACTCGATCGTACACCATTCGCTCAAAAAGTTTAGGAATCGAAGACAATTTAGCGATAGGCCTATAATTAGTGACGTCATTCCTTCAACCTTTTTTGTAAATAGGACTGATATAAGATTTTTTCCAAAAAAGAGGAAAATTACTTTCATTAATTGATTTATTAAAAAGTAACGAAAGTGGCTGACATAAAATGGAGCCGCTTTGTTTTAACACTGCGGCAGGAATTCCATCTGGTCCAGCGCTAAAATCCTCATCGATTGATTCAATATACTTAAAAATATCCTCTGAGGTAAAAGATATATGCCCCAAAGAAACTCTGGATGCGTTGATCATATAATCAAAATACGCTAAATCAGGATTAAAAGAATCTGAACAAAATGATTCTTTAAAAAGATTGGCAAATAAGCCACAAATAATGGTGGAATCGTCAGTAAATCCATCCTGAAGTTTGAAAGAAGAAGGAAATCCATCAGTCTTCTTCTTAACATTAATAAATCCCTATAATTTTCTTGGATCAGACAATATACTCAGCTTCATATTATCCAAATACTCATTATATAATGCAGCTGAGCAATTCTCAAATTCCAGAAACAAACGTTTGTATGTTTCTAGGTCATTTGAGTCAAAACTATAAACATATTTCTTCCATACATATTTATTTCCAACATATTTATTTAATTCACGACGGAGTATAATGGCAGAAATTTGCCTCTGCGCTTGAGACATGCTAAAATGGTTCTTCTGAAATATTAGACCAAAATGAAAATAAAATGAAAATAAATTGACTTTAATTGTGCAATTGCTGGTGCTGCTCGTGGCGACTCTCGGAGAACGTTGGCAAGCAAAAGAATCAGCACTTGCTTGTGCTGCTGGTGATGGCACTTAGAGGATTTTGGCTTGCAACAAATTTTGCACTGAACTTGCTGGTGGTGGCACTTGGAGGACGTTCGCCAGCCAAAAGAAAGCCAAATAAACTTTGCTGCACTTGCTGATGTTGGAGATCGTTGGCCCACACATACGCACACACAAACTCAAGCAAACGAATTAAATATGTCGCAAATTGATAAAATGCAAATAAAATAAAATATTTGCGCTAAAACACGACCGAAATGTGAAACGTCAAAATTTTCAATTGTCAAAATTTCATCGTCCATTTAACACAGCAAAAAAGACAAATATATTTCAACACACACAAATTTTATTCAACCTGATATTTTCTATCCTACCACGACTGAAAAGTTTCCTTTTGGCACACACCTTTTATGAAAAAATTTATTAATAAAATAATGATAGTTGGCAACTCTGAAAATAAAATGACGCAGTGGTGAAAATAAAAAGCCACTGAGAAATACAACAAGTGTGAAAATTGTCAAACTTTGTTTGACGATATATAATAAAATAAGAGCATGCATGTAATTATTTGAATGTTCAACATATTCCTTTATCGCAACTTAAAGATTAAAATGTTAAAATACTCAATCCATACATTATTTATCTTGTTTGCAAACGAAGTTCCAGCAGAAAAAAAGCAGAAAAAGAAGAAGATGGTCCATTTTTAAATCTCACTATGAATAGCGGCTGTTTGAGTAAAAGCAAATTTTTCAAAAACGTTGACAAATACAACAACTGAAGAAACTGCCAAGCTTTAAAGGTATATACATATATACCAATATAAACCGAATTAATAATAAGTTGCAAACAACTTATTGCAACCTAACTTAAGTATTTATATACTAACAAACAGATTATATGCATTAATTTCAGGAGTTGCCAAGTGATTTATTTGTGAGCTTGCAGTCGATTAAGAACAAGAGTGACGATCATTGTTGATTTTTTTATGCACAAATACATGCAAATATTTTTGAGGTTATGTTTTCTAATTTTCCTATCTTGTTATCTTTGCTGTCTGTATTGATGACGAGAGTTCCTCGGAAAAATACGATGACGCAAACCAAAGATTTACCCTTTTACCAAAATCGTTCAACGCGCCTAAAGAAGTTTTCACTTCAAAAATTATGTCTCTAGTGGGATTTGAACTCAGTACTCCAAAAAACAAGAATAAAAACAAAAACCTTAGCCAACTGAGCCATTCACATAGTTGTGATGCTGTTGAAATAATATACATAACAACATTGTTGCTATCAAAACTGTTTCTCAACTGAAGGCAATATGTGTGTGTACATGAAAGTGTCTCGTGTGTTTGTGTTAGTGACATTGGAGGCAAGAGCCTTAGCTTCAGAGGAGAGAGCTTTAACATTGGAGGCAAAATTTGAAAAACTTTTCGACCGCGTTTTTTGTTCTAGGATGTACATCTATATGATAAGTTATCTGTGCTTGAACTTAGCAGATATAAAAAAAGTCAACCTTAGAATTTTGTCTTCTATCATATATCCAAAGCCCATTAAAATCGGATAGTGACACGTGGAGACCTTTCCTTGTAAGTACTAGACCTCTGCACAAAAGCACTCGTTTTGTGTACAACAGTAGAGCCAACTGTGCAGAGTTCACAGCTTAACAGAACTTTGTTAGTCAAGCAGACGTTATCCAAGTCATTTAATGAAAACGAACAAGCACTACAGAGCACTCGTCGGATTCAAACAGAACCATGTTCGCCGTTTGTTTAACAGAGCATGATGTTGTTCGCTTTAACAAAACAGAACAATTGATAACAGCGAAAAATGCATCAATCACATCTAACGCAGTAGAACCTTGGCGAAATAATTATTTCTATATAGCGTATTTGGACTTTTAAGATTCTGTTGACTCAGTGGTTGGAAGTTTTAGAGGGTTGATGATTTCGGATCTGATTTCAGAATTTAAAAGTCAAGATGGGAGATAGAGTTCCCACCTAGATTTTTTTGTATTATTGCGAACTCTTGTAATTTTGAAATTCTGACAAAAGATTTGATTTCGAATCTAATGTCACAGTTTTAAAATTTAAGATGGAGGTTAGGGCTGCCACCTAGTTCTTACCACAGCATTGCCACCCAGTAAAATGTTTTTTAAAGAGTTTTAAACATCATTTCACAGTGTTAGGGGGCCGCTGATTTCGAATCTGAAGTCAGAATTTTAAAATTATATATGGTAACTAGGGTTGCCACCTTAATTCTTTTTTATTTTTACGAATTCGGGGCTGGCAAAAAAATTATACACCAAAAATGGGTCGCTGAATCCGTGGTCAGAATTCCAAAATTATGTAATTTTCAAATAATAGGGTTGCCACCTAACAATATGTATTTATAAGATTTTTAAATATCATTTATCAGTGTTAGGGGGTCGTTGATTTCAAATCTGAAGTCAGAATTTTAAAATTAAATATGGAAAATAGGGTTTCCACCTAAATTTTTTATTTTCATGAGTTCGGGGCTGGCAAAAAATGGTACACCAAAAATGGGTCGCTGAATCCGAATCCGTGGTCAGAACTTCAAAATTATGTAATTTTCAAATATTAGGGTTGCCACCAAATATGTATTTTTAAAATTTTTAAATACCATTTAACAGTGTTATGGGTCGTTCATTTCGGATCTGAAGTTAGAATTAGAATTCGTTAGAATTATGGCGTTTTCTTTTCTCGAAAAAAATCTGCATTTTTTCTGCCTTCTTTGAGAATTCTGCACTTTTTGTGTTCTTTTCTCAAAAAAATTTTGACCTCTAAAAATAAATCGTGTTCTTTTCTCGAAAATTTTGACCTGAAAAGTATAAAAAATGCAGAATTTTTGCACTCTCAAGATCAACGGTTTCAGAATTCTGCCCTCAAATGCTACCAAGTGAAGAAACAAAAAAGTGACATGTTAAGAAAATATTGAACATTGTATTGACATTTTATTAAAGAGTGAGCTTCTTCTTTACAAAAATTTATTATAAGTAAACATAAAATAGCTGATATTAACGAAATAGCCACATCAGTGGTCTGTTTTATTAAAAATGAATTGCTGGATTGCTATTTCACGGAAAATTTCTGCAATTTATTTGATGTTTCTCGATATAGCAGGGCAGCCAGCACAACATTGAAAAAGAAGTTGCATTTTTATGTTCTTTTCTCGACTAAGAACAGGTCAACATTTTTTGAGTTTAGGACAAAATTTAAAAAATTCTGCGCACTCAGAGGGCAGAATTTTTTGGCGAGAAAAGAAAACGCCATTTGTTAGTTAGAATTTTGGTGGTGGACGCAATTATGACTTTACCTAACAGTCCACCACCACCATTTCTTTGACCACGACGATCGCGATCATCATGCTCGTCTCCCTGTTGTTCCTTACCATATCTGCGTCCGTCATGACTTTTATTTTAAACTTAAGCTTCTGCTATCATTGTAAACGGGCTCTGGGTCGTCCTCTTAGTCCGACATTGTTTTAAAACAAGCAAATTAATCAAAACGGGCATGCTAGTTTGTAATGCTAATGCACGACAATTCTTTAATGCTAATTTTGCAAAAATATTTTCAATTGACACGTTAAAAGCGACAACTTCAACTTGCGTTGTTTTCTTTAACTTATTGACAGCAATCAGCTGTTTCATAACAGAAGTTAACGGAATTGTAATAGATTTTTGTTTTCGAAGATTGATAACAGGGTACCATAAAATATCAAAGGGCAGAATACCAATTTTAACAGATATTTTATGGTCAGCATCTTTTATGATTCATAACAGAATAGCAAATTTGGCAGAATAGACCCAAATATTTTTTAAAATTTTTAATTAATAGAAATATTTCATTTGGTCAAATTATTCAATGGCAAATAAGTTATTTTCACCAAATAACATTGTTAAGCAAAAATAAAGAGAACATAATTAGAACAAACAGTTTTAAGGGAACCATTAGAGTGGACCATATTTGTATAGGGACAATTTCCAAGCACTTCATGGAGCGTCCCAAAGGCTCAAACTGTGCTAATGGATGAAAACAAAATTCGTGTAAAAATTTTAGTAAGATCGGATGCATATAAACCCGGGCGCACACGGCTTAAAGTTTTTTTTTAATATTTTCATTCGCAATTCCATTTCGAATAAGGAAACAGTACAGATTTTTTTGGTTTTTCCAAAAATGTTTCAGTTTAATAAGTTTATTCCCCTCAAATTACTTAAATAACTCTGCGGGACAAAATTTTTATTTTGGATTTTCCCAGCAATATTTGTATTATTTTCGACTTATCTTGCACCCAAAAAAATCCTGTAGTTAAAATAAATAAAAATTTATTTAAAACAAATGTAAATTAGTAACTCACCGTCCAAATAAAAATGTAATTATTTTTACTTATTTCAATTATTTACTTTTACTACATCTTTTTTAACTACAGAAAATAAATACATTTACATTAAATTAAATGTTTTTTCATTTATTAATTAAAAAACTGCAAAACATTTTCTGCCACAGTACAAAGATTGCTTTTATTATAAGAAAATCAAAGAATTTTTTTTAAAAAAAAATGCATTTTAAGAAGAATACTTACCACAGTTCTTCATAATGAACCTTTTATAATTATTTTAGTTGATATAAATACAATTGCTATCAATTACATATTATGCAAATTATTTTAATGTAGATATTCTTTATTTAAATAAATGCATGTAAACAACTACTTACTACATGCAACTACTTCGTGTAGTATTAATTATTTAAATGTAAATTCAGTACAAAAAAAAATATATTGAATAACTACATATGTATTTAAAAATAAATAAAACTACATATATACGAAGTAAATACACATTGTGTAGTAAATTTTACTACAGTATTTTTTTGAGTGTGGTGCGCTGATTTCAAAACTATTTTTACTTCTTTTCTAGCATCATAAGTCTTTGAGATAAACGTCATTGAACGATTTCTCTGACGTTTATCCGAAAAACTGGTGATGCTAGAAAAAAGGAATAATAGTTTTAAAATCAGCGCACCA
Organism: Dichetophora obliterata; assembly: GCA_963920525.1. Classification (NCBI taxonomy): domain Eukaryota; kingdom Metazoa; phylum Arthropoda; class Insecta; order Diptera; family Sciomyzidae; genus Dichetophora; species Dichetophora obliterata. The sequence goes on along the minus strand of OY986437.1, from coordinate 170,677,428 downwards.
AGATTAGTGGAAAATAATACAAATATTGCTAGGAAAATCCAAAAATTCAAATTTTGTCCCACTGAGTTATTCAAGTAATTTGAAGTGAATACCCTTATACCATGTTCTCACTATCGTAATTTACGGCTCATTCTTAATTTATGCATAAATCATGACCAAATTAAGTAATTTCGCCGTGGAAAAACTGTCAATGAAATTATTTCGAAATTAAGTAATTTATCATAAATCACCATTTAAATTAAGATGCAATCGGTGTCAGCACTAGTTTTTCGATAAATAATCGAAGAAATCGCATCACAAGCTGTCATTTTTGTAAATAACCAAAACTGATCAAAACTCAAAGTTCACAATATTGTTCTGTCCGACTTGAGGTAATATTTTAATGGTAGAGGAAGACTCTACAGGTCATCGCTTTTCATGCAATACATGTCCTTGCATTTGCAACATCAATTAAAACATTTCAACACTTACCTTCCACTGCTAAAGGTGAGTAGTGCTTCAAGTATTTGAGACGAACTATTTAGATTCCTGCAATGTTATAGGAAGTGGATCATGTTATGGGCCAGCTGCTTGGGAGAACGTAGATTCAACTGATGCTGATTGTCCGGCTTGTGCTTAAACAAACATGCTTATTTTATGCAGATGCAAACTCGCCCTGCTAATGAACCTATGACCACATTTTACGAATGCTGTAATCAAGCACGAAGTTGCTTACAATCGGGCGAAGTTATCGCTCTACCAACCGACAATGTTTATGGTCTAGCCTGCAATGCCAACAATGATGAGAAGGCCATACAAAAGTTTTATGAAATCATAGGACAAGACTGTCAGAAATCAGTGGCAATTTGTTCGAAATACTTGGCTGCTCTTCGTTGTTATGGTAAAGCTGAGCATATAAACGATGCCTAGCCTCAGCAAGGTGGTGTCTTTGATGCTGGCCAGCTGGCCATCATTACGTTAGTCTAACATAAGAGTGTCGTTCTGCATCGACGGTTATTGACTTGTCACAACCGGGAAAATTAAAAAAGTACGTGCAGGATGTGCGCTTAAACAAACGCTCGAAATGATGTCTGAATTCGGTATTAGAAACCTTGAACTGCTAAGAAGGTGAAAGCACCATACTTTTTGTTTTTTTTTTTTCCATCGTAAAACACTGATTCCCATATATATTTCTGCCGTCATACAAAGTGCTCCCATTTCGTCCAACATTAATCATCTTTATCTCTTTGGAAAGACAATAAGATAACCAACATGTTACAGTATAGAATTTTGAAAATTAAAAAGCAACTACGGAACGTTTTATTTGTTTTTTTAAATTTAAGTAAATAGTGGGGCAGTATATATATATATAGTGGAAACTTATCACTTTTTCATGGTCAGACATTCTAAATAAAACAAAAAATGTTTAAATTCACATTAATCCCTTGCGATTGCATATTTACTTTCTTTGCTTTACTTTTCTTTTGCGAAAAAAATTAGCAAATATATGAATTATCAACGAAATTTCAAAACAAATTACGAACAGCTAGTTTGAAAGCAGTTGATTTAAGTGAAGTAATTTATGGCAAATTAAGTAATTTATTCCGTAGTATGAACGTGGTATTAATAAACTGAAATTTTTTTTTGGAAAAAAAAATCCTAACTTGATCCTTATTCCAAATGGAATTGCATATGAAAATATTAACAAAAAAATTTTTTCATGCACTTGTGCAAACTTTAAGCCATGTGCGCACAGGTATATATATCGATCTTGCTAAAATTTTTCACGAATTTTTTATCATCAATTACAACAGTTTAAGCCCTTGGGGTGGTCTTTTTAAAATAAGGTCTACTCTAGTAACCATATATACTTATATTAAAGCAAATACTTTTATTATTTCACTAACTTAAAATCATTATTTAACACTTCTATGTTAAATAAATGGTAAAACAATGCTTTAATGAATAAATATTTGCATTTATCGCTATATACTTCGTTTCTCGATCACTGCCACCAAATAAAAGTGATATTTTATCGCAAATATCACCTGTCGAAAGTGTTACACCGACTATCGATAATTTCGACAGCTTCGAAAATTTTGAAAATACAACATGTTGCTACTGCTCTCATAAAATGCAGAACTTTTTTTGAATTTTACCTGAATTGACAGAATAGCGGGGTTCACATGATCCTACATTTTGTCATGCCTTGTAGGATAAACCTCGTATTTGACCGTTCGAACGCTCGTATAGCTGACTGACAACCCTGGAAGACAGTCCTAACCGAAAATTTAACACATTCACAAAAATTTTTTAGTATTCACTAACACATATGCATGGTATTTTGTTATTAAAATGGCGGAACAAAATACTATTAGTTACTAAACCTATTATTTAACAGGCAGCAATTTAGTTGTACATCCCTGATTTCTGTTATTGGAATGGTAGACAGAGACAAATGATTTTCTTTGTGTTCTACTTGTCTTTGTCTTGTTCTTTCTTATGAGAAAAATAAATTTGATGTACACACAATTTAGAAAATTTTCAAACGAACGATTTATATCGTGTAACAGCACGTTAATACTTTTAATTGTGAAATATATTAAATAAAGTATTATATATTGTAAAAATAATTATATTTTAACACTTTTCTAGCTAAATAGACGAAGCTGGTGGTCATCAAGTGCAGGTGATAGCTGCTGCTCCGAGTGCTACTGGCATACCATTGACTGCAGCTCCACAACCGCAGGCTCAAGCTTCACCAGCAGCCACCTCTACGGCTCAATAAAATGGAATTATTACGACGACTTGCTTTGCTTACTGCTAACTTTCGCATTCAGTAACAAACTTTGGCCGCCATGGCCATAGCCAATCCGATAGTTCTCGTCCAAGTAGCTTTGTTAATGGAGCTACGCAGAAATTGTCAATAAAAATTAAAAAATAAATGTGTTTATAGAGTTAACCCTCGGAGGTATAAGGGTTTTTTTGTCGCTGAATGGTATAACGAGATCTGTGCAGAACTACATAGGTTTTGTATGGAAATGCATAGTCAGTTGCCCTAAAAGTGTCTATAAATGCATTTTATGCTAGTAAAACCACAAAAGGAATAATTAAAACGCATTTTTATACATGTACGGTAGCTATTAACGCTATTTTTTTACTCATATGTAAAAAAATACATTTTATGTTATGAAATGCTTACCTCTACATCGAATAACGCCATGGACTGTTTCTCATGTTGCATGCCTCTTACAATTGGGTTTTTTGCCCTTTCTTCCATGTAAGGGATCACCAGCTGTTCAGCCAATTCCATAAGGAACATGCGTCTTCTATCATTTCGTTTTACATGCCCCAATTTGTCATGTATGACAAATGCCGCCAATCCTGCAACGTCCAGCATATTGAAAAAGTTGGCCAACGGCCATCAGTTTGTGGCCCGTTTGCAGGTGTAGCCACTAACCAATCTAGTCCATGGTGTCCACACCTGCTTTATGTATATTATAGTCCAATATTTTGAACGGCTTCTGCGTTGGTTTTGATGAGTCGACGGTGGAATTATAGTGTTCCGTAGAGATGAGAACCACTGCTTTTTTCTTTTTTGGCTCATATGAGCATAGTGCGACATTGTTTTTGTAACCAAATAATGTGCTTAACACCTGTCTTTTATTGTTCCTACATAAGCCAATCGTTTTGTCATCAAAGTCGTAGCCTAATCGTATGATGAGAAAAAGTTATCTGCATATATTGTTTGGCCAGAACCACTATACCTTTTCACCAATTTGAGAACAACGTTTTCGCCAAGGTTTTCCGCATGTGCTTCGTTTGGTTGTTTTCCAACATAAATAATTCCTTTAAATGGATAATTTGAGTTCGCATCGCACGCTCACCAGATTTTTATGTCGTATTTGGCTGGTTTTGATGGAATGTATTGGGTGAACCGCGTGCGGCCTCGGTAGGGAAACAATTGTTCATCCACAGTTATTTGGGCACCCGAAACATATCGACGCTCTAAGTTGTACATGAGCATGTTCCAGATGTCGTCGATGGCGGCCGTTTTGCTTTTTGAAAGTCGAGTGGATCTCGTGTTACCGTCATCAAATCGAATATACTTTAAAATAAGTTTATAAAGCACAGCAGACATCGTCGCCCTGTAGATAGGGTTTCCATTGTGTCCCCACAACTCATCACTGGGCTGACCGTTTGACCCGAATACGCCGGCAAACAAAGTAAGGCCAATAAAAGCGTACATTTTTTTTCAGTTACGGGTTTCGTCCACTCTCTCGGTGTCTGCTCAGGATTCAGCGCAGACCATTTACGGCACATCTCCTGGGCCTTACGGTTTGTTTGGCGTACAATTATTCTAACAATCAATTATTATGTGTTAGAATAGATTTAAATATGGAGATCGGGTTTCGTATAGTGCCTGTAACCGGGCCTTCACGACACACAAACATGCAGTTATGTGCACGAGGTCTACCAACCGGCGGAGCGCTTGACCAAATCTTACCATCTTTTGACATGAACGATGACGATCTCGACGAATTTGGCTCCTCGTCCATACCGACGGCTTCAGCCCCTTTGGCGATAGCTGCAGCAGCTTCGTATAAATCTTCCAGTTCCTCGTCGTTTTCACTCTCCGCTTCAATAGAAATTTCTTCTTCAGCATCGGAAGCCACTTCATTTAACACATAAGTTGGGTCAGTTTCTTCGTCGCCTTCGAAAGGCTCATTCTCGGACTCATCATCACCAGCCAACCACAATGCGAACTTTTCTTGCATTTTAATTTTCTCTTCTTCCGGCAAATTCACAAATCTTGCGGTGCTGTTTACCACGTCTACAATATCAACCGTATTATTAGCCGATGCCATTTTTTGTATGTTTACACTTCGAAAGATGTTTGTATACTAACTCGTTGCTAGTATTTTATCGAGCCTGTACTCTATTCCATAGACATTGCATACACAACTCAAAACTGGTTTCTGTGCTCTATTCATATTGTATTCTTTTCAATACATATTGTACACACAACTCAAAACCGGTTTCAATTGTTATACCTTAACCAGGGACTGCCAAAAAAAACTAGGTTGTGTATTAGTGAGTAAGAGAGAGTGAAAAAATGAAAGAGCATAAGAATAGGTAGTGAAATTCACAATTGTGTAAAGAAATGGCATTCCCTGATCTGAAGCAAAATAAAAAGTAAATAGTTACACTTATTTACTTTTTATTTTTGCGGCATACTACAAACAAATTCTCTTAAAAAAAAATACATATGCTTAGACTTAAAATTTTGCTTAAAGTTTTGCGTGCGCTCTATTCAATATGTACATTTTATATACATTTTCTCCACAAAATCCCACTCAAAAACGTATTTATCACCTGCATGCCAAAAAAACTCTTATGCCAGGTACTCTTGCGTTGAATGCCGTAAATAAAAAAAAAAATTCATTGTTTTACATATGAGTATTGAAATAGCGTTAAATAGCTAGCTAAGATGTATAAAAATGCGTTGTAATTATTTGTTTTGTGGTTTTCCTAGCATAAAATGCATTTATAGACACTTTTAGGGCAACTGACTATGTATTTCCATACAAATCCTATGTAGGTCTGCACAGACCTGGTTATACCATTTAGTGCCAAATATTTGAAAACCCGGATTATTTCGAACCCGGATCCCCAATCGCTCTGATTTTTGACTCATTGTGTTCGGAGGTTTTTCTTCAGGATAACATGGGCAGCTTTTTTTTCTAACATGAAAAACAAAAAGTTATACACACTTTTATATGCAAAAATTCTACACAGACCTGGTTATACCTCTGAGGGTTAAAAAATAATAGGAAATTCACCGGGCATTTAAATGGTAGATATGACTGGTGTATTTGGTAAAGGGTGGTTTTTATAGAATGATACAACTTTGAGTTAACATGACTGCATTATTTGACCACCCATTTAACAGCTGATAGTTGCTTTATGTTTAATTTGCTTTGACATTTTATTATAAATCAATCGATGATTTCGTTATCTTCTTACCGTTTAGACGTGTTTTTGCGAGCTCTTACTTTTAAAGATATCTTTAACCAAAAGTTCAAAATTAATATAAATAAATAGAAATAAACAGCTTTGATCGGCGTGCTCATACATCTGGAAGCGTGATAACGTGGATTACATCCTTTTAAAATACTTGATATTTAATTTGATTTTCAATATAAATATATATATATATTTATGTATATTTGTTTATAATTTGCTTCTTTCCTTCTTCCTGTTTTTGTTTTTAGCGCAAACAGGTTTCTATAGAGCAAATTATTGTATTTACTTTTACAGCTGTTTTCACGCTACTGCAAAAACTCTAGTGCTTATAAAACTTTTCAATTCGTTGGTTCTATAAAATCAGGGCTGCAAAGTTTCTACAGTACAGTGTCTTTAAACAAAATAAACTGTTTTTCATTAAAAGCATTTAAGTTCATTTTTCTCCTTTTACTTTCATCTATATTGCAAAACTTACTATTAAACTGAAAATGATCTGCAATTTCCGAAACTGCGCTGTAAAGGGTGAATCAGACCGGCTGGTTACTTGCTGGTTGTGTGATTCATTTTTTCACATCAAGTGTGCAGCGTTGACTGCGAGGATCTTCGATGCACTCAACGAAAGTAAGGGACTTCGTTGGTCATGTGAAGATTGTAGGTTTACAAACATTGAGATCTTTAAACTCTTATCTAGACAAGATAGACTGAGTGAATACGAAGATTTGTTTAAAAAGTTTAAAATTATGGAGGAAGCTTACAATTCTCCAAAACATAAACGTTCAAACAAAAATCTTCGTAGTTCAGCTAAAACTACTGATATAGCCATGCCGTCGCCCAATAATAATACTGTTCTACCTTCTACTTTAACTGTTTTCTCTAATGTGAACATACAGCTTGAAGATCAATCAATTGGTGCTGTCAATACTGATCAAATGACTGATAATATCGCACCAACTAAGGTCGCTGCGTCAGCTGATCAGATTTCTCTTTCTGTTGAAGCAATACCAATCATAGAGGAAAATGCTGATTCTCCTCGCGTTTCTGGCACAAAAAAACTTACGCTGAAACTTGTATTTCCTCAAATGTGGTCCCTGCACCTTCTCAGATTACTCCGGTTTCTACAGGAGCGATACCGAAACAAGTATCGAACAGCAGTATCAAAGCCCCTGTTCATAAAGAACTTGTGATTATTGAGCCTACAAAATCTATATTTGTTTCTCGTTTTGCAGCTGATACATCCGGTGAAGACGTGTTATTCTATATAAACTCTAAGCTGAATGTTGTAAATAAAAATATCTCTGTTTACAAATTCAATTTTTCATACGAGCGAATTACGTCCTCTTTAAAAATATCTTTGCCTGGTGATCTTTTTCACAAGGTATTGGATCAAAAGTTTTGGCCTGACAATACGATGGTGCATGAATTTATTTCTAGACCTCGGCCTACAACTTCCTTGGCTACTTTTTCGGTTTTTAACAAGAATCAAAAAAACTAGATTGTTGCTTTCAGTTCCTTATCCTTTACCAAAACGTTCGTGGCATTAACACAAAACTAAATAATTTATTAATTTTGAGTCACAACCTTCACTTTAATATAATGGCTTTTAGTGAGACTTGGCTGAAACCTAACACTCTAAATACTGAAATTCTGTGCAACAAATTTAACATATACCGCAAAGATAGAAACTCCATTCCTGGTATTTGCTCTAAAGGTGGGGGTGTGTTGATTGCAGTCAAAGCGACACATTTCTCTGAAGAGTTATTAATTCCAGAATCCTTGGACATTGAATTCTGTTGTGTTCATGTTAAGTTTGGTTCCTTGAGCCTTTTTATTACATGCTCATATATTCCTCCCCTTTCTACCTTAGAAGTTTATAGCAAACATTTGGCTTCTATTAGTAAAGTTTGCTCAAAACTGCAATCTAATGATCATATTTTAATAACTGGAGATTTTAAGCTGCCAAACGTTTCTTGGAACTGTTGTTCTGAAATTCCTGAAATATTTTTACCTTCGTCTGAAAGTTCATCCAATAATTACTTTTTAAACGAGCTCTCAATCCAAGGGCTATTCCAACTAAACTGCATTTTTAACAAAAATAATCGTTTGCTTGATCTGGTGTTTTTTGATGACAGCAATATCGCATCTGTGTCTAAATCAGATCCTCTGGTTACACCCGAAGATTCTCATCATCCAACATTAGAAATTATTTTAAATTTTCCAAAACTATCTGTACAGTATTATGATTCTCAACCACCTATTGAGTTTAACTTTAAAAAAACAAACTACGTGATTTTAAAGAATAACTTGTCTAACATAAACTGGAATTCTATTCTAAATATTAATACAAAAAGTTTATCTTCTGAGAGTCTTGATGATGCGGTATATGCGTTTAATAGAACGCTCAATGATTGTTTTCTTAAGGCTGTTCCGCAAAGGAAAGCCTCTTTGACATCGGGTCCGGTATGGTACACAAATGAATTAAGAAAAATGAGGAACTTGAAATCTAAATACTATAAAAAATATCAAAAAACACATAACATATGCGATTTTGGATGCTATACCTCGATTAAATACAGTTATCAACAGTTATGCAAACAATCCTATAATACCTACTTAACAAAAGTAAAATTAAACATCAAATCTGATGCTAAATCCTTCTGGAACTTTGTTAACACAAAACGCAAGATTGATTCCTATCCTTCTTTTATGAAGTATAATTCGGTTGAGTCTGATAATGATAATAGTATTTGCAATCTTTTTGCTGACTTTTTCAAGACGGCTTATTCATCATCGTCCTATGATTATTTAAGTTATCCTTTCAATATTCAATCTGGGGATATTTATTTCCCAATAATTGACACAAACACAGTCTTATCATTTTTAAAAAATATTAAAACATCATATAAAAGTGGTCCTGATAACATACCTTCATGTATATTAAAATACTGCTGTGAAGAATTAGTAACTCCAATCTCTTTACTATTTACTTCATCATTAAAATCCTGCTATTTTCCTGCAGCCTGGAAGCATTCATTTATTATTCCGCTGCATAAATCCGGAAATAGGTCTTTAATTGATAACTACCGTGGCATCGCAAAATTGAGCGCTTTGCCTAAACTTTTAGAGGCAATTGTTACATCACGACTATCGCATAGCGTTAAATCTTTAATGTCTCCTTTCCAACATGGATTCCTTTCTGGAAAATCCACTGTTACTAACCTTCTCGAATTTACATCAAAAACTATAGAAAACTTTGGAAAAGGCATGCAGACTGATGTTATTTACACGGATTTTAGCAAAGCTTTTGACGTTGTAAATCACAAACTATTGATCTTAAAATTACATCTTGTTGGATTTCCTATACCGTTGGTAAAGTGGATTGAATCTTACTTAAGCAATAGAACACAATCTGTTCTTTTTAAGCTAAAGAAATCACACGAGTTTCCTGTTACTTCAGGAGTACCTCAAGGAAGTCATCTTGGGCCTCTTCTGCTTCTACTTTTTATAAACGATTTGCCATCTGTCATAATGCATTCCAGCATCTTAATGTTTGCTGACGACGTCAAACTCTTCCTTTCTTTTAAAAATGATAATGACGCTGTATTTTTGCAAGCCGACATTGATCATCTTCATAACTGGTGCAAAACGAACCGTATGAACCTCAACATGAAGAAATGCAAGCATATGTCTTTCTCGCGCAAACCACCAATTAAATGTACCTTCAAAATTTGTGGTTATCCATTGGAGTCCTTAGATAGTTTCAATGATCTTGGAGTTACAATGGATCCTAAACGACGCTTTAATATTCATGTAAATAAAATAATAAATAGAGCTAATAGTACTTTAGGATTTATTAAACGTTGGGCAAAAGAGTTTAATGATCCTTTTATAACGAAAACCTTATTCACTTCCCTAGTGCGGCCTATCTTAGAATACGCTTCAGTTGTTTGGTGCCCACGATACGGTTGTCACATAGACGACATTAAATCAGTGCAGAAACAATTTCTTTTGTTTTGCTTCAGTTATCTTAAATAATAACTGATTTTCAATACTGATAATACTGATTTTCACTTACCACCTTATGAATATCGGTTAAAACTCTTAAATCTTCCTTCTTTAAAAAATCGGAGAATTATGATAAATGCTTGTTAGATTATAAAACTTTTACATGGCTATGTAAACAGTCCATATTTATTGAGTAAAATATATTTTAATATTCCTCTTCGTCCTAGAAGATCTTTTGAGTTACTCCACATGAACTTTTGTAGAACTAATTATTTGTAAAATGAACCTCTTAGAAGCGCTTGCGGTGATTTTAATTTTGTATCTGATGTTATATCCTTAAGTGAATCCATGGACTCAATCAAACATAAAATTATAGATTACCTGCAGTACCGTCGTTGATTATGTAAAGTTCTTTCAAACATATATCTGATGCATCTGGTGATTTGTAAACACATTAATATAACAATCTAAATGGATAAATGGACCTAAGCGTAAAATGGAAAATTTTGGTGTATAATACATCTAAATAATCTGAATGGACCTAAACCTGGGATCTTCAATTGCCTCATATCTTCATGATGGTTGTGACTACATTTGTTGACGGTACCGTGGTGTCTTGGTGTCTTTTTACCTCTAGAAACACTACGTTAGATCGATTTGTAATATATTAATATGAGTGGCCGATAAGACCTAGTTTGTCTTGGTGCCTGCGTTCGCAACTGGTTTTCTTTATTTTATGAAAATTGGTTTGGTGAAGTTGACCTAGTTTGTCGAGTAAACACCCTGTCAAGCCAGGATTTCACTGGCTTCAGGGAGACAGAACGATATATATTATATATATACCTATTGGAGTGGTGTTTTATTGGGTATGAGACCTTGTTTGTCACACGACTCCACCGTATACAAAAATTGTTGCTAACTTGACCTTGTTTGTCTTGAAAACGCAACCCTGCTATGCTGTCTGATTTTATCGATTTTGACTTAACTTTTTTTCTATTATTTTTTATACTTTAATAAAATTATATACTTTAAGCAATTTACTAAAACTTTTTAGTTTGTTAATAATACATTATTTCATTCAAAATCATACTTTATATTTTTGAATTGTATTAAATATCTTATTTTATAATTTTAAATTTGCTATAAAACCTGTTAAGGTTTAGCAATCAAGTAAATAAATAAATAATTTACACTAGAGCAAGGCGTGGAAATTGTGGAAATTTTTAATTAAAATAATGGTTCTGTTCGTCAAATTTATCGTGCACTTCGTCCATTATATGGCGTACATAATCGTCCTTCAGAGCTACTAATTCGAAGAACAATAGATCGTTTTCGGATCACATTTACTGTTACTGATAATGTGCATCCCGTGAGACGCCGAACAATGCGCACTGAAGAATCTGTTGCCGCTTTACAGGAAAGCATTGAAGATGATCCTAATCAATCAATTGATTTACTCAAGGAAACTTTTGACGAAAAAATAATTTCACGAAATGGCCTAATTAATTGGCCCCCAAGATCGAGTGATTTAACCCCATTGAATTATTTTCTTTGGAGCTATGTAAAATCACTTGTCTACGTTGATAAACCACAAACTATTGAACACCTGGAAATCAACATTCGAAGAATTATCGGCGAGATACGGCTGCAAATGCTGCGAAAAGTGTGTGAAAATTGATGTTTCAGATTGCGCCTTGTACGCGCCAGTTGTGGCAGCCGCATGGCCAAAATCATATTTAAACAATAATGTCATAAAATTTTCTATCCAATAAAGTCCGTTTTATTGATATTAAAAATATATGACTATGTTTTATTGCAATTTAAACTTGTATCAGTCTATAAAAAACACCCTTTATAACAAATAGTTAATTAGTCATTTCACTGGTAGCTGCGACTGGTATTTTTGCCATATAAATAAGTTATTTAACCCACTATTTAACTAATTGCTTTGACTGGCAAGTTTGACAGATATTTTAAGTTATTTAACTTATTATTTAACTGATTGGATAAAATATAAAATGTGTAACTGAGATGACTATGCAATTTAAACTTCTGAAAAAATATACAAAAAAAAAGGATACAAAATAACACGTACACAAATATTTTGGTAAGATTTTTTACATGACCCTTAGCAGACTGATAGAAAATACTGACCGAAACTTCCGTATTGCTTCTCTTTATATAGCCAGTAATATAACCTGTTGTATTCTTGCAGGGAACCTGTTGTGTTCACATTTCAAACCTGTGACAAAACCGAACATCCACCTCGTAGCGTCGTGACATCCGCAAACTGGATGACGAGGCACTTCCTGACTTAGCGGGCGTCTGCATACCTAGCTATGCTTCAGCTAAGCTCAGGGAAAATGGTCGTGGGGTTGCTTTGTCAGGAAGCTGGTAAGGAACATTTGAATTAATATTCAAATGGGCGCAAACAGGAAACGGATGGGAGAGAGGACAAAAAAAACCCGAAAGAGAAAACGCGAACCGAACTGTTGACCCTATGCACCGAGATATATGAGGGAAGAAGGTGTTTATTTCCCTCATTATCTTTACCCGCCCAACCTGTTAATGAATAAAAAAACTGTTTTCATTAACCCTAAACAAAAACGCACCTAAGTGCAGCCGTCCATGGTGCCCTTACCTTTCATCATCCAATAGAATTCATGACACGTTAATTATCATATGGCCCATATCGCGGGATTTATATATATTAACAAAATTTAGTATTTGTTCTAGAAAAGGTTTACAATTCTGTTTACTTTCTACCTTTTCTTGTCAGTGTGTGACAAATATTTTTTGTGTCTATAACAAAGTAAGTATATAAATTTGTAGCGCCATAAAAAGTGTAAGAATTAAAATAATTTTTTTTTGGTGTACTGAAAAGGAGCAAAGAATTGCTAATATTAATCAAAAGATAAGCAACAATCAAATTTTTTAGTGTACTGAAAAAAAATTAAGTTAAAGGTACATAGTGATTAAAAGGTAAGTATCAAATTTTTCAGTGTACTGAAAAAAGTTAAATTAAATGTTCATTGCAATTAAAAAGGTAAGTATCAAATTTTTTTTTTGTGCTGAAAAAGGTAATTCATTTTTTTCATTATAATCAAAAGGTAAACATTAAGTTTTCAGTTTACTGAAAAAGGCAATTAAATTTTGTACATAAATAAACAGATAAGCATTAATTTTTTTTCAATGTACCGACAAAAGTAGTTAAATTGTTCATTATAATCAAAAGGTGAACATTAAGTTTCCGTTTACTGAAAAGGGCGATTAATTTTTCATTATAATCGAAAGGTAAACATTAATATTTCAGTGTACTGAAAATTAATTTAATTTGTCATTTTAAATAAACACGTTAGTATTAAGTTTTTTTTTTCCAGAGTAATGAAAATTGTAGTTAATTTTTCATTATAAATGAGCAGGCAAGTATTACGTTTTTTTTTCCAGTATACTGAAAAGTACGTAAATTTTTCATTATAAATAAACAGGTAAGTATTAATTGTTTTTTTCTTTCAGTGTACTGAAAATTAATTTAATTGTTCAGTATCACTAAGCAGGTTAGGATTAAGTTGTTTTTTTTTCAGTGTATGTAAGTTAACTTTTCATCGTAACTAATCAGGTGAGTATTAATTGCTTTTTTTTTCTTTCAGTGTACTGACAATTTAAGTTTTTGCTTAAAACTGATTTAAATTGTTTATTTTAATATTAATTAATAAAAAAGATTTTTTTCTATAGGTGTTGTAAGTTCTTGAAAGTTTAGTATTTGTTTTGTTTCGTTATCGTAATAAACCTCTTTGTTTAAGTACCATCGCTAAATAAAAAAAACAACGTAATCGACGCCTATTCATCGGTGACTATTGCCTAATGGTTTACTTGTGATTAAAGGACTTAAATTGTTGCTCTCATATGGTTAAGTTGCTACTCTACTAGTTTTAATTTTTTTACACTTTGTCTTTACTCTTCTAATTTTGAATTTTATACTTCGTCTCTACTCTTTTAGTTTTGAATTTTATACTGTGTCTCTACTCTTTTAGTTTTTGATTTCCTACTTTGTCTCTACTCTTTAAGTTTTCGATTTCCTAATTGGTAGTAATACCAATGTTTTATCGGACTTTATAAGAGGTTGTAAAGAAGCTTTTACAACACCAAAGGAAAAAAAAAAAATAAATATTATTTTAATGTCAAGCTAAGGTCGTGATTTTGGTTTTCTTTTATATCAGGTCAAAGTTAGATTTTTAAAAATAGCCAATTTTCACTTACAAAAAAACATACATAATTTTAGATTTCATTTAATATTGTCGCTAGTACTAAATCGTAAAATACAAATGAACAAAAAAAAACCTGGTGTCTCATAGGTTGATCCTTAGCTGGTGTTGGCGGTGTTGCTGTGCCGGTGGCACTTTGGTGGTGGTTGCGCTTTGACACTGCTGGAGCGATTGTCGTTGCAGCTGGTGGTGTTGTTGTGCTGGTGGTGTTGTTATGCTGGTGCAGTTGTTGTTGTTGGCGTAACTGTAGTGCTGGTGGAGTTTTGGTGAAGATTGCGCTACCTTTTGGAACCGGTTTGGAAGCCGGTTGTTGGTGACGCTAACTAGTGTTGCTGCTGTGCCGCTTTGGTGGCTGACGTTGCACCCAGTGGAGCATTAGAAAAAGCGGTCCGGGACACGCTGGCTGAGACGTAGCTGCTAGTGTAGGTGGTAGCTACTGTTGATGTAGTTAGCTGCTGTTGTTGTTGGTGCTATTGGGCCGCCAAGGTTTGCAGCTGTTGCTGCTGAGCAGATGTAAAAGAAAAAATGGCAGTAATAGCTTCACGATCACCTTGTGGCAAACGCGGTTTTGCAAGTTGAAAGAGCAAGCCATGCTTTGAAATCTCACCTATTGCTAAGCCAAGCAACAACATCTGCGCTTCAGGACGAGTTTAGATTGCTTTTCAATTGCAAATTTGCAACCAGCGCGGCTTGTTGCTGTTGTTGTTGTAAATGGTGTTCTTGATTGACTTTTAAGTGGAGTAGAGGTTGAGTTGAAATAAAACAACTCGGCTGAAGCAAAACTATTTGTTTTTTTTTTCAAATCAAGCATACTTTGAATATTTAAAAATTATATGCAAGTTGTTTTAGCAGTAGTTGTTAATGATCCTTGACACAATTACTATGGCAAAAACAACTTTTTTACGCACACTTTGTCGCTGTTTTAAAATGAATATTTTTAAAGCAACTTTTCCAAACTGAAGTCAGGCCAAACATAGTTTATGTACTAAGCTTGCATTCAACAAAGTTAAACTTTGCATTTTCAAAACAAGCATTTGTTCGCCACATGTTGTGCCACTTATATAGTAAAATATTGTTGCCAAGTCGTGTTTAGCAAAAATAATGCACAAAATGATGCCAGTTCTTATTGCTGTTGGAGTTTTGTGCAAATTCTTGAAGTATCTGCTGCTGGTGCTGCTGTTGTGATGGGTGTAAGAAGAAAAAAAATTTTCTTATATATTAAGATTTTATTTCACCCACAACTTTATTTACGCCTCGACCGGTCAGCCATCAACGAAAAGAAAGACAAAGGCCGGTAGTTCGCCAGCCATCGCTCTTTTCGTTGACAGCAGCCACCGGTTGTATTTTCGTTTACATAGGCAAGTTGGACAGTACAACTCTAGGTTATACAACATGGTTCAAGAACTGCTTACACCGAATGTCGGTGCAAACGAGTGTTTGCGTGAACTGTCGGACACTGTGTTTGAACCCTTTTTGGCGTTGTTTGCAATCAATCAGGCCACATATACATCGAAAGGGCTTTAACAAGCAATTAAATCAGCATAACAAACATGTCAGCTGGCAAATTTGAAAGATGTCACAGTGTAGGCACTAATTAACAACGGCTGACATGGACACCCAAGGCAAGCAAAAAACAAAAACCATCAATTATATTTAATCGCATCAGAGTTGAAATCCCAGTTCAGGTTTAAATTTAAATTCAAATTCCAGACCAAACAAGGGCACAACACAACGGATTTTACCGGTTGAACCGATGACAAAAAAACTCTTGCGGTTGATCAGTCGTAGTATTTCCTCTGCTGACTTGAATTTTGAATTCAAATTCAAGCCTGAGCATGGAAACAACTATCGACTTAGCTGTCAATATTGAGGATGCGTTATGAAAATGACATTTTCATAAAGGTTGGTTCGCCAACCCACGCTACTACTAACTGTCAAACGACCATTTGACGCTTGAGATTTTTCACTCCTCATAAATCGCTCATCAAATCGTTTGTCAAAAACAATAGAACAACGTGAAATTTCCATGGAATTCCCACGTTGTTGTTCACATAGCAACTTAATTCAACAAGATATTGAATTCAAATTCAGAAAATTTTCAAAATTGCAACTTTTCTTATCACAATTGTCAGCACAAAAGGTTATCGTCTGAACCCCCAAATAGGAGTGCACACATTGACCAAATCTCTCATCAAATGATTTGACTAAGAGGGTGATCCAATACGCGATCCCTTTTTCGACTGTGTTGTTTTGACAGTTGTTGTGTGTTAAATAGCTTGTCCATATGACGTTTTTGTTCAATATTCAATACGACTCAATCATGAATAGACTTACTTTTGAACAAAATTTATTAATTGTGGAAACTTACTACCAAAATCAGTCATCAGTTAGAGAATGTTACAGAGTTCTTCAACATGATTTTGGTCGTTATGAGCGTCCAAACCATGAAACTATCACCAAATTTCGAACCAATTTTACGCTTTTGGACAATAATTCTTTCACCAAAGTGCAAAGAGCCCGTAATTTTTAAAATATTGCTGCAGTACCAGAGAGTGTTCGTGAAAACCGTGAACAATCGATTCGTCGCCGATCTCGAATTTTGTCGAAATTTAAAAAAGGACCCACAAAATGAAGCATTTAAGCGTTACTCGTGGGCAACATTTAAACGAAATCCGAGTTGTAGGAATTGAACTATCATTCCAAATAAAGATTTGCATCAATACATTGATTTTTATGTATTTTATTTAAAAAACAAATTAGAAAGCTCTTATAGGATCACCCTTAAAACCAAACATTATATATTTATATTTGATGGCGATTTCACGAGTCTGAAAACTCATAAAATCGTTTGTCAAATCATTTGATGAAAATTACAATATTTTGATTTTTCTTCTAATTTGACAACCGATTTGGCCAGTGTGAACACTCGTCAAATTGTGTAGAACGATTTTGTCAGTTGAAAAATGTTTTAAGCCTCAGCACATCGTAGCAAAAGCTAAGTATGCTGTAGAAGCGAAAAGAAATCTTCCATAAGAAATGCATTGCGTTTTTAACAGCGAAAAGGTAGCGAAATTTTTTTTCGTTGGTTAGTATTCTGTTGAATGAAAAATTTGTTCAATGCAGCCAAGTTTACAACCAGGATTAAACAGTTAAAATGCCAAAATGTTGCTGCTTTTTATATGTCCGTACATATAATTGGAGTGGAAATTTGACATTCAACAATAATGTTCAACAAACACATTCAAGAAACAGCTTATAGTAAGTATGCGTTAGTGAAGAGTCCACACCAAAATTTCGTGTGTAGAGTTAAATACCTCAAAATTTTCATTTCTACAGCATAATAAGCTTAAAGAAGGAACGGAAGATAATAATAAGTAATAATAAATACTGTGACAAATTATTTATTATAATTTATAAAACAATTCCTTCTTCTTCCAATACGATTTCAATAATAAGTGCTAAAAAAAATGTTCCGTCATTTCGATGTGCTAACTTCAGTGTTCAAGACAAAATTAAATATGACGTAAAAATGTTTGAGTATGAACACTTCTGTGGCCAAACAATTTGACACAGGATTTCACAAGGAATTAGAAGTCTGAACAGGGCTAATATCAAAGCTTTATACCCAGCTAGAACAGTAACTGTAACATACGGCGTATATAACACGAGCGGTCACACGTTTTGCGTTACGTCCATATAAAATTTTTCATACAAAACTTGTGACCATTGCTCAAGCGGTGATCAAAATGTCACAAGGTTTGCATCTTTGATTCTCATCCGTGTGATCTAGCATCCCTTTCAGCCACACATGTTTTTACAATGAGAAAAATATATAGCTAAACTGCTCACACCAATTATAAATTCAGTTGTGCACTATCCTCCCCTCTCTCTATGCCGTTGTGTCTAACCCACCCCCTAGCCATCAGGTTAGAGCTCTGGCCTCTTATATGACAAATTATAAACACAATTGATTAAAGTTTTTGCAATTATTTTTTAATAAAATATTTACCTTCCGGATAGATTTAGCATTGATTATAAAATTTTAACCAGCAGACAATTATAAAAAAATAATTCAGCATGAACAGCACATAACATCTAAAGCACATTTTCGCAGTTGCTTGTTTTTTCAAACAATTTGTCCCAAGTATTCATCAACATCTATTCAATTTCTTAATCTGAAAAGAAAAATTATTAAATTTCGTATGTACTATTTTTAATAAATTTTCAAAAACTTCCATTTTTTTTTTCTTGTTGAGTTTATTTTTTGCCCGCAAAAGAGCCAGAAATACAAACACATATAACTTTTCTTGTTTTCCATGAAATGACAACATAAGAGTGTATTGGTGAACACCAATTTTTGTTTAGTTGTGTATGTAAACTTGTTACTGCTGTCTAGCAGGGTAGCCTGAACACATAATCTGCATTCTATCCGAAAAAACGCTCAGGTAGCGAAGTAGTATAGAGTAATACTATCCGCTGAATGGGTTTTTTTGCAAAACGTCAAACGGTAAAGGCCACTTTACATTATCCTACTGTGTGTTGACACATGTCAAAATATTCATGTGTGATAGAATGCGAGATGGTGTAAACAACGAAAAGCAATGTGTGTTTGAGTCTGTTTTGATTTTTTATGCATGTCGTACCACATTTTATTTTTTGGTTTGCTTTTAATTTCAACACACATTCTATCCCACCAGAGATGCATTTTACCATAAACCGATTCATTACTCAAATTTGCACGTTTTATTTTAGTGTAAAGTATAAAAATGTGGTGCGACTCTGTAAGATAGTCTACAAGCGAAAAATTAATTTCTTCATGCAAAAATAAAAATAACAGCATTATGAAATTCAATAACACTTTCTATCTCATATGTCGTAACACACAGTAGGACAATGTAAAGCGGCCTTAAACAGTTGTTAGCCATTCGTTGTTTTTTTTTTAACATCTTGAATTTATTTACATTTCTTAATGCATTTCAACAGTTATCACAATAGTATAGCAAAGCCCAGTATGTTGGTATAATTTTTCTATCAATTCTTACGAAATTAAATTTCTGTATATAAACTAATTTAGATAGTTCATTGTTTTATATTAGTTTATCAACACAAACCTTATTATTTCACAGCACAACTTCTGCAACAATTAACGATTTTCAGCCATGCTTTTTCAGCTGTCAAAATGAAAAGAGCTACCCTTAGGATACCGACCGGTAGGGGAACATGTTGAGTGAGCGCTTTATGTTACATACCATTCAGTCCGAAAGTTCCGCAACATGCTACTTCGCTACCTGAGTACTTTTTCAGAAATAATGCAGCCATTGATAAAGAAATGCGACAGCAGCTAACTTCAACAGTGAATTTTTTAGACTTTTGATATTTTTATTCAATTATTTTTGCGGATATGTGCTTATTACATATATGTTCGTAATTCTATAAATTTAATTTCTAACATATGTAGCATGAAACAATAACAAAAGTAAACAATCGACTAAATTTCCCTTTTAAATTGAAGCCAAGGAAAACAAGGTCGATACAAAAGCCTCCAAAAATTGTTCCCGTTAGAAATACATGTAAATTAAAAGTGACATTTGGCCCTCTTCGCTTGTCGTCGTCAATGGCCGCATTCAGCGCAGACAACAGTTGGCAACTGTTGTGTAAAAACTCACTGAATGGTACAAATTTGGTAGCGCTAACTCAAACTGATAAAGTAGCGAACGCCTTTTAATCGAGCGAACAAATTATATGCTACATGAACACAACTGTTTGCTTAACTGTCAGATGCTGTTACTGACGCTGTTAAATTGATAAAAGCAGAAAGAACGCAGAAAATTTAAGTGAGAAACCTTTGCAATTGAATTAAATTTACATAAAAATTAAATTGAATCTAACTTCTGACATGTAGAGTAGCAACACATTCAGAGAAAAACATCGTGAACTACGGTAGCGCTACCATTACAGTTCACAACAGTTGTCTGCGCTGAATGCGGCCAATGCCTGCATTCAGCAGAAAGAACTGTTCCACAACTTTCATGCTGAATGGTATGCGCTCACAGAACATATTCTTTGTGTTGTCACAATTTATATAGCGATATTATTTTATGCTACTTCACTACATGAGTACTTTTTCGGATAGAATACCAATGTCGCCGAAATGTGTTCAGGCTATCAGGAACATATATAGACTTTCACATTTCAAACCGCTCATCAAATCGATCATCATATGATTTGACCAACAGGATTTGTATGGATTTAATGGCGATTTAACGAGTGTGAACACTCATCAAATCGTTAGTCAAATTGTTTGATGAAAATCAAAATTTTTTTAATTTTTCTGCTGATTTGACGAACGATTTGACCAGTGTGAATACTCGTGAAATTGTGTAGTACGATTTTCTCAGTTCAAAAAAGATTTCAACCTGAGCACATCGTTGCAAAAGAGGGAGCGGAAGGAAATGATAACAAAATAATAAAAATAACTTTTGCAAATAATTTATAAAATAGTGTTTTCTCTTCCTATACGATTTTAATAACAAGTGGTATTAAAATTTTTCCGTCATCGCGACGTGCTTACTTCGGTGATCAAATTTGACGAAAAATTTGATGACTCTGAACACTTCTGTGGTCAAACGATTTGACAAATGATTTGATGAGCGGTTTGAAATGTGAACAGCCTTTATTGCTCGCTTGATGAAACCGGATATAGCTGTAGTGATGATTATCAAGTTTTAGCACTAAGTACTTCCTTTTCATCTTAGGTATTCTGCAAAGTAGGTTGAAATATAAATCATTAAGATTGTTTAAATACTAATTAAGATTGCCGCATCCACTAGCAGAAATTATTAAAATGCCTCCTAAATTTGATCCTACAGAAGTTAAATTAGGTAATTGCAAACGTTTTATCACATGCAATGTTTAATGCTTGAAATGCTTATAGTTTATTTACGTTGCGTCGGTGGTGAAGTTGGTGCTACTTCCTCGCTTGCACCGAAAATTGGTCCGCTTGGTTTGGTTAGTTATATATATATATATTTTTACATAAATTTTAAAATTCAATTTATTTAGTCTCCTAAAAAAGTTGGGGATGACATAGCCAAGGCAACATCTGACTGGAAGGGTCTTAAAATAACTGTGTGCTTAACTATACAAAATCGGCAAGCGGCAATATCTGTCGTTCCATCTGCTGCGTCTCTTCTCATTAAAGCATTGAAGGAACCTCCGCGCGACAGGAAAAAGCAGAAAAATAGTTCGTTTACATTTAATTAATATTATATGGCCTAATTTTACTTTATCGCCCAGACACGAACATTTCTTTATTTGTATTAAATGTGCTTGGGCCTCCTAATCCTAAATATACAAACAAAAATTGTCGCTCTCGGTTGGTTTAGGATATACAAATCGCGAAAATTTGAAAATTCAGTGCAAGTTTTTAAGTGTGTTGAAGCTTATTTCTCCTTTTACAAAGTAGTTGCGGCGGGTTTTATCTCTTTGAAAAATGTCGATATTTGAATTTAATGCTGTCTTAATATATAACTCAAGTGATAAAATTATAAGAATTATATCCAGAAGCACTTTAGACAGCACTACTGTAGATAGCATTTATACTTCGTAAAAGGGGAAGTTAGCTTCGACAACCTTAAATATTTGCACTGAATTTTCAAACGCGAATTTTATCTCTTAAATCAATTTTTGCTTTCATATTTAGGCTTAGTAGGCACAAATACATTAATAAAAATAAGAAAAATAATCGGTTCCGGGCTTTTAAGTAAAATTATTCCTATTTTTTAAATATTGCTAATTTTAGTTAAACACAATGGGAACATCACATTCGATGACGTATTTTCTATCGCTCGTACTATGCGACCACGTTCTATGGCAAGATCGATGGCTGGGACGTGCAAAGAAATTTTGGGTACAGCTCAAAGCGTAGGATGTACAGTTGATGGAAGATTTCCTCATGATATTATAACAGATATAAACAATGGATCCCTTGAAATTCCAACTGAATAAATTTCACTTCGAAATCGGTCATTAAAATTCTGTTTATTTTCCTGTATTAAAACAAACGGCATAATTTTAGTTCAGGACCCGGACTCTAATATTTATTATTTTTATTAAATGTACTTGGGCCTCTTAAGCCTAAATATGAAAACAAAAGTTGACGCTCGTTTGGTTTAGGTGATAAAATTCGCGAAAGTTCGAAAATTTAGTGCTAATTTCCTTTTATGAAAAAGATTAACGATTCAAGAATAATGAAAACTCTAATTTTAGAATTTTTTTTTTGTAATGGAACATTTCTCCTTTAGCAAAAATTGTATTTTTTTTTCATTTTCAAAATGTGTATTTGGAGCTATAAAAGGCAATAGTGAAACAAATTAAGGGCCGCAAAATTAAAAAATGGCCTTAAAAACGTGATATTTTGTTAAATTTTCCAAAAAAACCTTATTTATGGGTATCAAAAGAAAGGTAATGCAAGTAATCTATTCAACGAAGTATAAAACTTCAAAATCTATGCATATCTCTTCATATTGCTCTTTTTGAATGTTTTTGTGGTATAAAATTTTTGTTCGTGGAATGGGCTCAAATTGTTTTAAAACCGCAGTTTTTACCAAGGGTTCGCAAACAAACTAAAGTATTTTTCTGTTTTGTTTTTTTCTTCTTAAGATCAAAAGTATTTTGGTTTGTTTAGTTTTCTCTCTCCGATTTAAAAAATAGCACAAACCGAAGCAAGTAGAGATGAGAGAAAAGTAAAATTAAATGTTTTTTTGGAATAGAAAATGTGCATATATATATGAGGTAACGTTTTGTTTGTGAAAAATACAATGTCTCAGTAAGAATAAATGCTGGAGTAATAAAATGAAGTGATTGCAATTGGACAGTGCACAGCGGGGAAGATAGGGTATTTCAAATTAAATTAATAGTGTAGATATTAGAAATGACATTTTTAACTTCTATCCTAGTTTTTTTGCGAGTGTTTAAAAATAAAAAAATTATTAAAATTATGAATAATATGCACTTTTTGTTAGTTATTTCTAGAGATGTAACGGAGTTCTGTATCCCTCATCTGCATTATTAATTTTTTGATATCAACCCAAAAAGAAGAAGTCAAGAAACTAAGAAGCCGTTAAGTATCTACTTTACTTTTTATAAAATACAATATACCCTTAATAAATTTTAAATACAGTAAAACTTCAGAAATTAGAAGCTAAAAAATTAGAATCATCTATAAATTGGAAGTTGAATTTTCAAAACATTAAAGCTTCTGAAATTAAAAGATTTTATTCCAATTTCCGAGGTAATTGCTTGTGCAATTTATTTTTAACAGTACAGCGTTTTCTACGAAAAGTTTTAAATTAAGCTAGTGTCCTTATCATTAGTGTCCGACCAATATTCGGTTTCGGTTACGGCCAGTTTCGGCTATTCAGCCATATTGAGGCCATAAAGAGGTACTTTTGGTAAAAATGTCTTGCATCAGTCATTTAATTCAAATACATATGTTTGGTTTAATAAAAATAAATTCAACGCATTGTACAAAACAAAAATTATGAATTAGTCTATAATTTGATTTATCGTGTTAACGCAAAACATTTTGGTTAATTTAATGCGTTCGATATTATCATTTTCGATTTTATCATCCCTATTGCAATTAATATTAAAGTTTTATAGGTACTGAAGCCAAAAATTGTTAATTAAACTTACAAACGAATTCTGTGTGTGTGGAATAAAAGAAAAAGAAATATTTCTATTTTTATAATACTAAACCTTTCAAAACACAAACACTTTGTAATTCTATAAAAATGAACATTATAGGTGCACACTATTTCGAGTGTGTGCGGAAGATATAAAGTATGCAGTACTTTAGTAATAAAAAATAAAATAAAAAATAATCTCATTTATTACTATAGTAAACTTCAATTAATTATTATAAACTGCAATATTCAAGTAATACTTTCTTTTGTATTAAATTTTTATCTTATGTGTATGAAAGTACTTTTGTTTCCTTTTAATAAAAAAAATTATTTGCGAAAACTTAAATTATTAATAACCAGTTTCGGTTCTGGTTTCGGTTAGGGCGAATATTATAAAATGGCCGAATATAAGGTTTCGGCCAAAATTCCGGTATCGGTCGAACACTACTTATTATGTTAATGTACGCAATCACCTCACTTGTAGTTTTTTGTGTGGTAATAATGTTCATAAGAAAATTTCAGCAAGAGAAAAAGATTTTGTTTTACTTCATATGAAAACGAAATTTACCAGACAAAACAACGTTTTACAAAATAATAATCTATTCACATAAAAATTTGTATAATTTTCTTTACATTATAATTATACATATATTTTTATCCAGTATCTATAACTTTACATTATTACTTGAGCAATATTATTATAAATTCAACTTTACAAATTTTAACTCCGAAATGATAAGATCTTAGAAATTAGAAGTTCCTGACTTACAAACAGCTTCTAACTTCTTAGGTGCTGTATTAACATAATTTTTAAAATAATTTTAATAATTAAAGTTCTGCTTAAAGTTTGTCTAGTTGAGCTAAATAACTATAAAATTCTTTAGAATTTCATATTTATACTTTTTTTAATTAATGAGTATTATTTTATTCCTTTAAAAGGTTTACATAAAAAATAAATATTAGCAATAATAAAAAATATTTACTAAAGTATGATTTAAACTATTAAACATTTAGAATTTGTATATAAATCATAGAAAAATCAATATTCATAATTTAACTGAGAGCATGCGCATACGCCATCCGCGGTTCTTAGATTCAATTGTCCGCATCCTCAAAGAAGGCCCTTTACAGATCCCCATCTGCAAAATGACATTCGTCACATCCCTAGTTCTTTATTGAAAACCAATAGAGATAAAATTGTTAAACTTATTTTATTTGAATAAAAAAGTATAAGATTTTAATATGTGCATTAGAGTAGAACGAATTTTCGACCTCACCGGTTTAATATATTTTTGAAAACTACTCGTCAAAACAAATTTTTCTGCATCCTTGGTCTTTTTTTGTAACGAAACTTTTGACTTTGCCAGAGGGTTTTTGTAATTAATTGTCATATTTTTTTTCACTGAAAATAATTTTTTTTTAATCTGAAATCGAAAAATTTGCTTTTAATTTGTTTTTAAGAAAACCTCTTAATTAAGGCATAATTATTTTTATTTATTTAGTATAATTAATTATAATAATAAATTATTACAACTAAGATAATATGTCGAGCAACTAGCTGCCAGGGCCTTCGGCTCGGGTTTATTACTATTATTACTAACTACATAATTAATTCCCTTTGATACCATGTACGGCTAAAAGATATTTGTGTTCAAAGTTCGCCGAAGTCTGTCATTCGCCAAAATCTCCGCTCCTTTATGTCAGAGGTAGAATATGCATGCAACAAAACTGTAAATCAGCTAGTTATCTTCAAAAATACCATTAACAGTTTATCGTAAAAGCCACAGTTTTACTTTAACATGTCCCAATGGTCTTACAGGGTTAAAATCAAAAAGGAGACTAGAATAGAAACTACCGTATAAAATAATTTTAGCAGCCTAAATCGATCATATACCCCAATGTGCACTGCTTAACGAATTTGTTTGCAATGTTGAATATGTCCCAATGCTCTTACAGGGTTAAATTCAAATAACAGACTTGAATAGAAAATATTTACCGATTAAATTAATTTTGCCTGCCTAAATCGGTCATATACCCCTACGTGCGCTGCTAAACGAATTTTCTCAGAAACGATACCTAGGTAGATCGCTTTTTCGCCCCTGTAAATCCCTATACTGAAAATTTCATCAAAATCGTTTGGGCCGTTTTCGAGAACTTATTTGCAAATTAACATATAATCAAATAAACAAACAAATATTTCTCGTTTAAAAGTATAAGAAAGATATCAAATTCGATAACTGGGAGCGTGAAATGTATGAGCTGGTCATATTCACCCCTATCACGAATAAATTTTCGCATGGAAATTCTCCCAAATTTTGTGTACCCTTATTGTGAATTCCGCCAATGTTTCGTACCATTATTGCGAATTTCGCACGGATTGCATTGCATGTTCGAAAAAATCCCCTTATTGCGAACGCTTTTTTTCTTGTGGAAGTGAACGGTTTTTTGGCGGATCTTCTCACATCAAATTTGCTGGCGAGCAAAAGTTAAAATCGAAAATTAAAAAAAAAAAAATTGTATAAATCAGCCTTTTTATTAATTACTAACAAAGTTTAATTCACAGTCTACAATTTAAGACACTTTTTAAAAAGTTTATTAAATTCCAGCCTCGCTATATGCTTACCAAAAGAGGCTCCCTTAGCATTGGTGAAAACTGTTTTTCTTGTTTAAGTGACGTAAGATTATTTTCGTTTATTGAAGGAAAAAATTAAATTGTAGCATGCGTAAAGCAATATTTATACCTTTTTTAATTAAATGTTTGTAGTTAAAATTGTAATACTTGATTCGATTTTAACTTCGAACAACCAAATTTTTTTAATGTGGAATAAGTTGCACAAACAATTTTTACTTATTAAGAGCCAATTTTTCTGTACAAGTTTAACTTTGTTTCTCGGTTAAACTAAGTTTAAGCCAAGAAATAAGTTTTTCAGTGATTTGTAACGTGACGTTACAAATATTACCTATACTTTTATACACTAGATAATCTATAATACTACATAAGTTGTATATATTATATTCATATGATATCACTTAATATTACTTTACTTAATTACTTAATTCATATTCCTACTTAGTACTATAAAAACGTCACAAATATTATATTATATATATATATATTTTTATTAACTTAAATATTTCTATTGATGATTAATAAAGCAGCAATAACACACGACCACACCACGACATCAGACCATAGAAACAAACACATGCTACATACCTACTTAATAAAACTAAAACAAACACGTGCTACATACCTACTTAATAAAAACTTAAAAAACATGCACTACGGCATGAGCCTCTAATTAATACACACACTACCCATGCATAGCCAGGCAGGCCAAAGACAACACACAACCACACTAATGCATAAGCCGCTAATTCATACCCATACTGCCTATCTATGAATAGCCAGACAGGCCAAAGACAAAACTAAACATATAATTCCCAACTGGTTTTCTGTCCAAATCGAATAAAAGGGCGACACAAAACCAACCAAAGCAGGATAACTTCAGGTAAGCTCGACGTAGTAACTCTATGGCGAGTCAGCTTGCTGGCTCTTCCCATACCGTTTCTACTTGAGATGTCGCACTTGCGGTGAGAACCAATACTTGGTTCGTCCAACGCAGTCGGCATACTCTGCATTTTTGGTCGCAGTGACTCAATGGCGAGCTAGCTTGCTGGTTCTTCCCTTTGAGTCTCTGTGGGAGGTGTCGCACCGGCGGTGAGAACCATCTTTGGTTCGTCCACCGCAGTCGGCATACTCTACGGGGGGGGTTTGCTTGGGTTTTGGCGCCGGGACTAGATGGCGAGCCAGCTCGCTGGTTCTTCCCTTTTAGTCTCTATTCGAAACGTCGCACTTGCGGTGAGAACTAGTCTCTGGTTCGTCCAACGCAGTCGACATACTTAAATGGGCGTTGTTTGGATTTGGTCACAGTAGCTCAATGGCGAGCCAGCTTGCTGGTTCTTCCCTTTGAGCACCTGTTTTAGACGTCGCACTTGCGGTGAGAACCAGTCTTTGGTTCGTCCAACGCAGTCGGCATACTTTTATTAAATTGTTTATTGATTATATATATTTGCATGGTGCGAACTTTACAGAGGTTTTCCACCATGATTGTCTCTAAAAATATTAAATGTGAGCATTACTTCAGATTCTTTTAGGATATGAGCCCCTGGCAACAATCAACCACCGACTACCGCTCTACCGATTACCGAACTACCGATTGCTAATCTACCGATTACCGAAATACCGATTGCTAATCCACCGATTTACCGAATACCGATTTTGCCGTCAACTGGACTCACAACCTCCGACCGCCTACAACTGACCGCCTACATTCACTTTTACCCAAGCTACTGACGTCACGCTGCATTAAGTATTTTTAAGAAGAAAGTATCAATAAAATACAAAATTATAATATTAAATCAACACCAACTGCGTTCTTATTTAAGGGAAGTTTGTGGATCTTCCACTTGATCCTGGCAAGGCTGAGCTGACCTCAGCCAGAAGATAAAACCACTGTTACAGATTATTAACCAAAATTTAATGCCCTTGCATAAAGCATAAAGCATTTTAAATTGGGGTTACTGATTTCGAATACAATGTCACACTTTTCAAATTTAAGCTCGAGGTTAGGATTGCCACCTAAATTTTTACCACAGTATTGCCACCTAATTATATGTATTTTTGAGAGTTTTAAACATAATTTAACAGTGTTAGGGAGTCACTGATTTCGAATCTGAAGTCAGAATTTTAAAATTCAAGATGGTGGATAGGGTTGCCACCTTCAATTTTGTATTTTTATGAATTCGGGGCTGACAAAAAATGGTATACCAAAAATGGGTCGCTGGATCCGATTCCGTGGTCAGAATTTCAAAATTATAAAATTTTATATTAATAGGGTTTCCACCTAATAATATGTATTTTCAAAAGTAAAAGCAACCCTATTATTTCAAAACTTTATAATTTTGAAATTCTGACCACGGATTCGGATTCAGCGACCCATTTTTGGCTTACATTTTTTTTGCCAGCCCCGAATTTATAAAAATACAAAAAATTAAGGTGGCAATCCTATCCACCATCTTGAATTTTAAAATTCTGATTTCAGATTAGAAATCAGTGACTCTCCAATACTGCTAAATGATGTTTAAAATTGGAAAAAATACATATTATTAGGTGGCAACTCTATTACTTAAGAACTTTATAATTTTGAAATTCTGACCACGGATTCAGATTCAGCGACCCATTTTTGATATATCATTTTTTTGCCAGCCCCGAATTTATAAAAATACAAAAAATGAAGGTGGCAACCCTATCCACCATCTTGAATTTAAAAATTCTGACTTCAGATTCGAAATCAGAAAGCCCCTAATACTGTTTCCTCATGTTTAAAATTCATAAAATAAAACATTTTTAGGTGGCAGCTCTATGTGTAGAAAAATTTTACAAATTTTGCAATCTGACCCATTTTTACCCTTTAGTTCGCGCCAGCCCCGAATTCGTAAAAATAAAAAATTAAGGTGGCAACCTTATCCAACATCTTACATTTTAAAATTCTGTCACCAAATTCGAAGTCAGTAACCCCCAATACTGTTTCCCCATGTTTAAAATTCTGAAAATAAAACATTTTTAGGTGGCAGCCTTATGTGAAGAAAATTTTTTTTACCGTGTATGTCGCAGAGATGGTTCAATTCATTGCAGCACCCGTGCGACCGCGGCCTTCGTCAATCGAGAACGATAGACAAAGTCATTCTCGTCCTTCTTTCAGAATTTAATTAAAAATTAAAAGAGCTGTGTTTGTTTACATATTTTGACACCAAGTAAATAAAAAATATTAAAATGAGAGTGATGAGAGCGAATTAAAAATCTTAACTCACCAAATTTCACGAGTTAAATATTTCTGGGGTTAATCTATCTCGCCACCATTTTTATATCCAGCTTGAAGAGTTAAATGCTTAACTCACTGTGAACAAATGAAAAACTGGAAAAATCATGGAATTAACTCTGGGATAAATTTATCTCTCTGTGAACAAAACGGCCCTTAGTGAGAAAATTGTGGAAACGGAAACTTTATGCAGATTATGGTGCAGTGCTATAGACAAATATAATCCACCGGAAGTTCCTGACAACATGTGATAATTTTAATCTTCCCTGTTAAACTTTAGTGAAAAAATAAAAGTTTTCGCCTAGATTTCAGTCACAAATTTTTTTTTATTCTTAAAATACTAAATCATAACCTGATTAGCAGCACAGATCTATTCTTTGGAGATTACGAAGAATCTTAAATTTTGTGTATACTACGATATAGACAGTTGTGGGAGCCAGTCGCGTCGACTGGGTTGTCGCCAAAACTTAGCCAACTGAGGGCCGCAATATGCCTCAAGTTGAGAAGAGCATCGACGGCTTGCTCCAAGGCTGAAAGGCTGAGCTGTCTGTTGGCCCCTCCACCAGTCTCGGTTGCTTCCATCCGAATTGCTGCAATTTTTTTTTGTCTTCAGCCTTAAGTCCAGCCAAACCTAAAATTTAAGTTTGTATGTTACTTTTTTTATAAAGTGTTTGTAGTTATTTTTAATGATTAAGTTTATTTCATACGAAAATAGTTGCGTTTTTTCCAACATCCAAGTCCGATTTCCATACAAACAAAATCCTGCTATGAATGTAGATTTTGTGAACTTGAGGTTTGAACCATCATAGCCAGGTGGCGTATGATAGATAAGTGGTCAGAAAAAGTACAAAGAAAAAAGAAAATTAGTAAGCAAATGTAAACAATTGACAGCTGACTAACTGGCAGTTTTCAAAACAATTGGGAAACATTTTTAGATTCTCCAAAATCGGTAAATATTACTGCAAAAATTGTGCGACTTAAAATATTACACACTTAAAAATAATTTATTTCCGTTTCAGCAATTAAAGGTGGAATATTGAATGGAAAACAAATTTATACATTTCACAACGTGCACCACTTGGCGTGTCGCCTTCATCGACAATCCCAAGGAAGCTAAGCCAGTTGAAACACGCTTGTAGGCAGTAACAAACGCCCACATCAGCAACACCAACAGAAAAAACAGATTCAGCTACTGCTGCCGAAGCCACTGCCCAATATGTTAGCGCAGAATGTTTTGCTATACCGTTGAATGCCATTTCGACTGCAAGTCCACAACATTTAAGGGTAGGCAATATTTTTTTATGCTTTATCAAATAGATATGAATGCTATCTATTTTTTCTTGCTTAGGAAAATTTGTAAACAGTAGAATTCCAGCTCAATTCCAGCTAGAGCACCACTTCAAACTATTGGCAATAAAAGTATTTATATATGGATGACGCAAACGATTCGGAATCATCGAAACCCAACTATAAGAAGGATGTTAAAAGCATGAGGAAGAAACATTGGCTGCGTTCATAAAACACAAAATTTACTCAAATGTTGAGTATGGCTGTGTTTCAAAATGCATTTTTACAAAGCATCAGTGTATTTTATTTTGAATTGGTGCTAAGTTTAAATACGGAAACTGCGCAACTCTGTTAATATTCTTAAAATTATTATAATTGCGCAGTTTTGGTTAACAATCTTCAAACCAATTCAAAATTAAATATACTGATGCATTGTAAAAATGCACTTTGAAACTTAGCTTATGTGCTTGCTGAATGCGACTGATCACTTTCTGATAAGCTCAGCATGTTGACTGTTTTGGCCGCGAATTATTTTTCGGACACATTTACTCAATGTGTTCCGCTGCAATTTAGCAAACAGTTGAGTACATTTTCTGCTTTCCGAACGCAGCCAGTATCTAAGAGAACAATTTAAAAATATTGAAAACATACTCAGAAAAAAGTTAAAATTGGCTGAAAAATCGGAAGAACGAAAAATTCAGAGGCAATTGAATGCAATTGAATGCAATTGAAAAGTCAGAACGTGGATCTTTTAAAAAAATTTTTAGAAGAGCAAAAATATCTTTCTTTCCTTTATTTTATTTTCACCTCCAAATTTTTTTTTTCTGAGTAGATTTTAAACTTTTTCTCTAAGATACTGTTCCTAACTCATGATTTGTACATCCTAATCACGAATCACTAATTCAAATGTTATTTAAATTTATGTAATTTTTCGTAAAATTTTATGTTTGTTGCAGTGTTAAATAAAATAAAAATATGACAATACTTTTACTTATTTTTATTTTAAGCAATAATGACAATGGCCCATTATCATAGTCAAAATAAAGTCGACTTTAAATTTAGTATAAGCATTTTTGACAGTTTTTCAATATAATATGTTGTATATAATGTTCAATATAATATAAATTTAAAGTCGACTTTATTTTGACCATGGTAATGAGCCAATGGATTTTATTAATACGTATGTGAATATTTTTTTAGATTCTAACATAATAATCTTAAAATTAAATGTAGAACACCACAATTACATAAAAAGAAGTAAATATTTAGATAACATTTAGCATTTTAATATTTAGAAATATTAGAGTAAAAATAATTAACCTAACAGAGTGAAAAATGGAAGGATATAAAGATACCAAACTAGAACTGATGGTCCACATTTGGGTTGCAGCGACGTCGTAGCGTTTATTTTTGTGTCAAAATTGACATGATGTTACGTATTGGTTACGTCACAGAGACCACTATGATTCAAAAGTGGTGCAACACAATGCCGACATTGTGTTAGTGAAAATTACTTTGAAGTGACTTATAACATTTTAGTATACACATATATAAATGCATTACAGAGTTGCCAATTGCAAAAAAATTAATTTTGTTTACATGTTTTGTTTACATTTTGCAGCCATAAATAGAATTATTTTATAATTAAAATTTATATAATATATAGGAGTACAACATAATCTAAAGTGTTTTTTGATATTATTTGGAGCTAAATGTAGATGGGACAGAAGATTTTCGGTAAATAACAGCCAAAACTTCTTAAGAATTTAAGCGCAAGCTGAATTCAGAAAATATTACAACAATTTCATACATTAATATTTGAAAAATGTTTAAACATAATAATAATTTACGTCTACCATTCTCAATAACTTGGGTCGCAATTAGCTAATTGTTACAAAATTTACATCTTGATGAATGATGAGTGATGCATTTTTTAAAGGTAACACTTGATAAATCGTTACAACATTCTGTGACGTAGTGGTAAGGTCGTATCCTAGGAATTTTTACAAACTTTTCCCACAAAATATTTTCCAAATCAGTATCGCTTTAACGTCGTCGTGTAAAAAATGTGTCTTAAGTAACCTGTGGTCCCAAAATTTTACTTGGATAGGCAGCAGTTGGTGCTATACAAGTGATTATGTTATTAAAATTTTAAATGTGTAAATACTATAATTTTTGTAAGGCGTCAAACTTTCAATGATTATTTTAAACTTCTGCTTTAGATCTGTGGACATTATATCGATACTTCTCTTCTCATTTCGCGATGTGTCAAAAAAGAAAAAGCTGTTATAAAACACTGTGCGGCACGAAAATATGTATTTGATAATTTCAACGTTTTTCACTTAAATTTAGTTAGCTTGCAGGTAGTTTCTTGTCTTTACTTGCAATAAATAAATACTTACATATTTTGTTTTCGTGTTTTTATTTTTAGCTTTTTTTTAATAGAAAAATTTGCAGAAAATTTAAATTTGAAAGAAAAATTATTTTTCTGATTACACATAAGATCGCAAAAATCACACACAAAACAGAGAAAATACGTAACCAAATGACAGCAGATTAACAATATGGACGGAAGTGGAAAGTAAGTAAAAATTTCTGAATTTTTGATAAATGATTTTAAATTAGGAAACATATAAAATTAACAGGCATGTGCTGCGTTTCGTGTGAATTCAATCCGAAACCG
This sequence comes from Dichetophora obliterata, assembly GCA_963920525.1. Taxonomy (NCBI): domain Eukaryota; kingdom Metazoa; phylum Arthropoda; class Insecta; order Diptera; family Sciomyzidae; genus Dichetophora; species Dichetophora obliterata. The sequence goes on along the minus strand of OY986437.1, from coordinate 170,643,617 downwards.
TAGTTGTAAAACGCGCGAATTTAAAATGTGTGTGCTGCGATTCGAACGCTTTTGCGTAAGTTCGAAACAGCTAATTGATGTTGAATAAATAAATAGTGAAGTAAATAAAAAGTTAAATTTCGTTAAAATTAGTGTTTTTTTGTTGGTGCTTATATATTAAATGAAGATGAAAAGAAAAAGCAAGAAAGAATAAAAGACGCATGCTTAGGGATCATTAAAACCCTTTAGAAGTTCCGAAACTGGCGTAAGTATTATGTACATAGACAAGTAATCGCACTAATTGATATTTTATAGATTAACTGCATTCTATCGCATGAATAAGGAAGTATTTAAGGACATATTAAAGGAAATGAAGCCTTTTATTGAGGAGACTTCGGTTCCTTTGACCCTGCAATTAGCTGCACACTCAGATTCTTTGCAGAAGGCGGGTACCAGCGCGCAATTGTAAGGGACGTAGATATTGCTCTCGATAGAACCACCGTATGCAAAATTTTATGCAAATTGCTACCTGTTCTCGAAAAAGTGCTATGTCCGAAGTGGAGTAACTTAAGAATGAGCCAAGACGAAATACGTACATCTTAGCTGAATTTTTTTGAAAAATTTCAAATCCTGGGAGTAATTGGCTGCATTGACGGGACACATATAAAATTAAAAAAGCCGCGAGATAGTGAACATCTATATTTTAACATAAAAGGCTGTTTCAGTATTAACGCTATGATTGTAAGTTCTTAAACTATACATAGTTCTATTGACACCATTTAACAATATTCTTGCGCAGATATGCGATTACAACATGGTCATTAGAAGCGTCGATGCTTCTAATCGAGCCACGACTCTTTTATATTTAGTATGAGCCAAGCAAGAGAAAGTTTTGTGTCGATCTATGAAAGTGGTGAACGTGGTTCTTGGCTATTGGGCGATTCTGGATATGGATTAGAGCCCTTTCTTATAACACCGTACAGGGTTCCAAGTGCAGGAACTTTACAACATATTTTCAATCAGAAGCATGCTAAGGCGCGTAATATGCTAAAAATTCGCTTTAGATGCTTGTACACAATCGCGTCGGAAGCGAATTTCATCTGGGGGGGCAGTACAAATGGGGGGGCAGTACAAATGGTGGTGCAAAAAAAGTTCACCAAATTTTCTTCACATGAAACATGAAGAAGAGAGAAAGAAGAGGAAAATATATAATACAAAAATATTATCGTTGTAAAAAAACTGATATTTTGAATAACTTTTCCTTTTAAATTGTTTATCTAGCTAAAAAAGTGGGGGGGCAACTGCCCACCTTTCCCCCCCGCTTCCGACGCCAATGCTTGTACACCATTTTGCCATATGCTCCACGAAAAACCGTAAAGATTATTAATATTTGTAGTGCACTACATAACATCTGCAAGTACTATAATTTGGAAGATTTTCCAGAAGAAGATCAAGACTTGTTTGACAAAGAACTGCCTGATGAAAACAATAATTTGTAAACAATGATTTGTATGATGGTCAAAATATTAGAGATGCCATCACAAATAACTTAATGCGAATTTTATGTTAAAAATATTTTATTAACAGCAAATTTTATGCTAAATAAAAATTAAATACATAAAACTAAAATTAATTCACAGATATGTTTACATATAACAGATTTACATATAAAAAGAAAATTAATTATAATAAAAAAATTAAAGCGTTAATTCATTGAGGATTTGACTAAGTTAATTCATTGAGTATTTGATTTAGTATTATGAGATCTTGTTTATTGTTCTTATTAAGGGTATAGCAGAACCGATCGTTTCAGCTTATTTTTTTTCAATTGCGGCTGTTGAGAAGCTTCAACTCTTTTATTTTTAGAGCTTTTCTTTTAATTTCGTTCTTAATTTTGGCAAACTCTTACAATGCATTGTAGCTCCTTTTGCGGTCTCTATTTTGTTCTGCCAGCAACGAAATTTGCTCGGAAAGTTGACCGCTCAATTTGTCAATACTCTTATACACATTTCTCTGTTTTCTTTTTGGATTTTAATGCTACTTTTTGTGCATTCAATTAGCTGTTTCATCGTCTTTGATATGCTTGCTGCAGAAGCTGCTTCCTTTGACATTTATTTTTTATGCACTCCTGCATTTTGTCTGAACGCGTTCTTTTCCGCGATGTAGTAGTTTCTAGAGTTGAGTTTATAACGATCGGTTTTGCTATATCCTCAATTTGGGAATCACCAACATGATCCCAAGTAGAATTTTGCTACCACAGGTTACTTAAGACACATTTTTTACACGACGACGTTGCAGCGATACTGATTTGGAAAATATTTTGTGGGAAAAGTTTGTAAAAATTCCTAGGATACGACCTTACCACTAGGTCACAGAATGTTGTAACGATTTATCAAGTGTTACCTTTAAAAAATGCATCACTCATCGTTCATCAAGATGTACATTTTGTAACAATTAGCTAATTGCGACCCAAGTTATTTAAAATGGTGGTCGCAAATTATTATTATGTTTAAACATTTTTTATTAATGTATGAAATTGTTGCAATATTTTCTGAATTCAGCTTGCGCTTAAATTCTTAAGAAGTTTTGGCTGTTATTTTACCGAAAATCTTCTTTCCCATCTACATTTAGCTCCAAATAATATAAAAAAACACTTTGATTATGTTGTACTCCTATATATTATATAAATTTTAACTATAAAATCATTTTATGTATGGCTGCAAAATGTAAACAAAATTAATTTTTTTGCAATTGGCAACTCTGTAATGTTTTATATATAAATGTGTACAATAAAATGTGATAAGTCACTTCAAAGTAATTTTTACTAACACAATGTCGGCATTGTATTACACCACTTTCGAATCATAGTGGTCTCTGTAACGTAACCAAAAATAAACGCTACGACGTCGCTGCAACCCAAATGTGGACCATCAGTTCTAGTTGGGATGTGGACTGTTTTCTGCATGGTCATTGGTTACAGCAAACGATGTGCTATTTGGTATTCCTTCCACCGAGGTGTACATTCCACAAATAATGGCTAATTCTTCCTCTATAGACGAAATTACTTGGCAATTGTAAGGTCCTCCTCCAGTTGCTCTTATTTCGCGCTTATAAGCTGCAATTTTTTAGCGTATATTTCCTTTCCAATCAGAAAAAACCTGTAATTCACAATTGAGAATTTTTACGCCATAGCAATACGGAACACCTACTTTTTTCCAACCACTTACGTCTTTCTGTGGAGCTCCCTCACTATTCAGCTGCTTCGTCAGTTCTGCCCACAAAGTCGCAGCGATTGTACGATCACCCTTAAAAAAGTTTTTTGTCAAGTCCTGGTGCTCTCGCATGAATTGGATGATAATTTCATCTTGGCGACGATTTTTGTGCTTTCCACTTAAATGAGTAAAATTGAGAAATAAAATTAAATAAAAACAAACTGCAATCCAAAATTTTAGTTAAAGGACAAATTACTTACATTTTTTATCTCTTTTCCAGCACGGGAATTCAATTTACTACAATGCAGCTAAACGAATTAAAAACGGCGCGAAATCGTTACAAACCTATTTCTGTCACATGTCAAAATTGACGATTTGATGTACTCGAAAAGAAGTGAAATAGAACGTGGATTACATCACAGGTTATTTCGGTTTCACGTCCAATTTCGTCCGAAAACGAAATACAGCACATGCCTGTAAATTATCTTTTAGGAAACGAATTTGTTAAGAAGGTGAAACAAGGGCGTTTTTGCATTCCTATGCATCACGTGCTGATGAATTCCAGCACACGAAAAAGAGGAAGGTGGCAATGGCTCATGTGCTGGAGGATTTCTTGAGCCAAAATGTGTTGGTACGTATTTTTAACGTTTTTATAGTTTCTAAAAGATGTTTTGATGAAAAAACAGTTAAAAATTTTTAGCGCAAAGCTGGAAGAATTTTTGCAAATGTATTTTTGAAAAAATTCATATATCATATGAAAGAAAATCAAAAATTCAATTTTTTATGTCACGTTTTTATGTCCTTTTATCAAAATCTACTTTTGAGTCGTTTTTTGAGTAAAAAGTCAGTACTTTGGGCCTTTTAAAATAAAAATATTAAAAATATATGCACTGACCTAATGTGCAGTTGAAACTATATTTATAAAGTGCTTTTATTGTACTTTTGAATGAAAAATTTGAATAAAATATCTTTAAAGAGAGCGAAGATATTTGCAATGGAAATTAAAACTATCATATTTCAGTATTAGCTCTGAAAACAATTTTTTCAGACTCAACCAACTAATGAAGAAATGCTTCGGACTAAAATGAAGAATATGCTACAAGCATACAAGTCTGCCAAAGACAACAGCAACAGGACTGGAGCTGGATGTGGCTACATGCCTTTTAGAGCGGAGCTGGATGAAATTTTCGGAGACAGGCCAATAATTTCTCAACAGCATTGCCGCTCAATTCCAGTGAAAGCGCACCTTCAAAACTAATTCTCAAGAAGAGAATTCAAATATTTATAATTATGTTGAAAATATTGAGTTCGTCGAAATTTTTGATGTGGAATCATCGAAACCTAACGACAAGAATATAAAAAGCATGAGGAAGGAACAGGATTTAAGAGAAAAATTTAAAATTTTAGAAACCTACTCAGAAAAAAATATAAAATTGGCTGAGTAATGGGAAGAACGAAAAGCTCAAAGGCATAGTGAAAGAATGCAATTGGAAAGAGAGACAGTCTATATTTTAAAAATCTTTTAGAAAAGAAAAACAAGTGAATATCTTTCTTTCCTTATTTTGTTTTCTATGGAAATTTTTTTTTCTAGGTAGATTTTCAATATTTTTAATTTTTCTCTTAGATACTCTTTTATCCTCATGATTTTTACATCCATCTTATCGTTGAATTTCGATTATTGTAACTTGCCAATCTAACTAATTAAAAATTTGTTTATGTAGTTATGTAGTCCGTTGTAAAATAAAATAAAAATACAATACTTTTAATTAAATTATAATTATAATTATAATTATAATTATAATGGCAATGGATTTTATTGGTATGGTTGCAGAAAATATAGTTATTTCAACAGTTGATATTACATTCTTAAACTATCCTTCATATTGTAATTTCGCGCAAATATTCGGACGTAGCTTAAAAAAATCTTACTACTTTATCTCCAACTGTCATTATACGTTTAAAAAAAAATTGAAAAAATGTCATGCAAAAAATAAATGAGTTGGCCTTCTACTGTAAAAAAAAAATGCTCTGGTCACTATCAGCCCGATTCTGAATAATGTTTCCAGGGGAATCGGAAAAGAGAGATCTAATTTTTAATATAGAGTTGAGAAAAGTTTGGAATTTTTTTTTTTGCAAATTTGTTCATCAACAGTCAATATTCATGATTGTATGCTAAAAAAAGATGATATCTTTATCTGCTATCTTAAAAATTAAAACAATTTTTTCCGATTCCCCGTTAAATGTGCATTTGATGTAATTTATCAAAATTTATGCATTTATTTATCTATATTTCCCATTTACACACTGGGATATTGTATTTATAAAAGTAACACGTCATTGTATAAAGAGTTTTTGTGCTTGTATATGTCTCGCCATGTACAAGCTGTCATTGTCTCTTTCACCCATATGTTCTTAGGACAATTATTAAAAGCAAATGTTAAAATACTCTGAGCAGGATTAAATTATTCTGTAAGAATATTGTAGCCAAGTGGCTTTTGATTATTAATTAACTTAAGGCCAATTTCTCAATGTCCGGTTAAGCACTAATCAGAACTTTAACCAGCAGTTCGGTTAAGGCTTAACTGCCAGTTAAGTGCTGATTAAGTTAACGACAAGTTGTGGTTTCGGTTAGCTGCTAATTGAAAAAACATTTGACAAAATTACAAAAAAAAACCAAATTATTTATCAAAATTATTTTTTTAGCTATCATATAGTTAGCTAACTCCTGGTTAAGAGCTTGACTAATCGGACATTGAGAAAGCGGCCCTTAAGAGTGTAACGGACCAGGCAGGCCATACATTATAACTGCTAAGTTAACAAATAAGAAACTGTTTATATATATATATATATATTTTGTAATATCGATTAATTAAAGACTCAATAAAGTACTACTACTACTTTGATTCTGTTTGATTATTTTAAGAATTTTATTTTAAAGTACAAACATATCTATGCTTGTTTATCAAAAAAATTTAACAAAATTTTTAGTATTTAAGACTGAAATTTTTGATATAATCAAAAAAATCAAAAATAATTTCTAAAAGTTTTATAGTAAAGGATTCTTTTTTTTTTGATTAATTTTAATTTTTTTTTGGTTATTTTCGTCATCTGAAGTAATCGTAATTATTTGTGGATTGTTTTTATTATATTACGATTACAAACAGAAAATAATTGTATTAATCAATTATTTCACATTTTTACAAAAAATAATCGAATTGCTAATGATTACGATTAGTAATAATTATTTAACAGCTATGATACAAAATAATATATAAATACATAAAAAAGTAATTTTATAGCTTATTTAGTTTAGTGTAATATGAATTAAATGGGTACTTTATTAATATTAAATTTAAAAGTTCAAAATTATTCGTTTTGAAGTATTTTGCAAAACAATATACTATACTTTTACTTAATCCAAAAAAAAACTCTACAAGTTTTATCGTTTATAGCAAGTTTTAAATTAGAAAAAATTCATTCAGCAACAGCTGTGCTATGAGGCAGACTTAATATATTTAGCACAAAATTTTAAAGTTCTTTGTAAACAGATTGCGTTAATGCATTTTTTGATAAGAAATTACTGTCCAAAAATGTCTCAATGTCATGATTTTTCTTAACGTTTTTGTCGAATTTTAAAAAATGCCTACTTTTTTATATTTATTTTATATTTTTTAAAATAAAAACATATATTCATATATGAGGCTTAAAAAGTATCCTTCTTCAAAAGCAAATAATTTCCCTGTCTTTATCAGTTCAACGGCACGATTATTTGAAACCAGTTAGGGTTTTGATAAAGTTATAGCCATCTTGTTGCCCTATTGCGCGTGAAATTTTTGAGCTAACTGTGCTGGCAAGTAAGTAACATTCGGATATGTAAACTTCAGGATGCAAGCATCTAGTTCGTTGCCGTTGAAAACCTATGAAATGCGCTAAAGTTAAAGTTTTGATATCATTAGGAAATGTTTTCGTTACCTTCCATGTTCCGGTTGTTGAATGCCAAACGATCTGCATCCGGATCGTTGGCAAGAATTATTGTCACACTTTCGGCTGTGGCTTTTTTAATGGACAGTTTCAAGGCGCTTTTACCTTCCTCGGGGTGTGGGAATATTACAATTGGAAATTCTGGATCTGGACCATGCTGTTCTGTAAGAGTTATGAGCGGTTTCAAATTGGCTATACGAAAAGCACCTTCCACGTAAGTGTAACCAACACCATGCATTGCTTTGTGACAAAGCGCAACGGACTCGCTTCGTTTGTCTCCCTAAATTTTTTGCGTAAATTATGAAGCAGTGCTTAGAAGTAGGCACTGAACATTTCTGAATATGGGTTGGCGAACAAATCGCTGTTTTCTAGCTTGTTGGTCTGTCAAAAGCCCTCCAGTAGTGTGATGTTCTGCAATATCTCTTTTTGTATAACCTTGTCGTGTGGTGATATAATTTGAGCACCATTAGCTCAGTATACTTTGTAGCCATTATCCTCTTTAGGATTATGTAAAGAAGTCACCATGACGCCTGCTAAGCAATTTAACTGAGAGATGGCAAAAAGCACGAAAGGTGTAGCAACCATTTTGCTGTAGAACCACGCCACGATATGGAGAAACAAGCAGATAACTCTGCAAATGCTTTGCTATTATAGCGTCCATTATATCCAAAGACTACGCCGCGCTTCTAATTGCGGTGCAGGCATTTTCACCAATATGCAATTGGAGTTCCATACTGCTTGTAGACTGCACCTTGTGAACTGCATTTAGGAAAACTTGTATCTAGTTAGCTTGTGTTAGGATCAAAACTTTTACAAAGTTTTGCCATACATGTTTTAGTAATAGCTTACTTTCATTACAGGCACACTTTTCCTGCTGGGTCAGACATCGAAGGCTATAACATCCAAAAGCCACAGTTTTTAAACCCAATAGGGATGCAAGCCATGCGAGGGTCGCTTCAAGGGCGGCCAAAGTATTTAGCAGCCAGCTAAGACGGTTAAAGCCATCTTTATTATTTAAGTTAGACTTAGGTAGTATAAGTTAATGAATTATTAGGTTAAGTTACTAGTAGTGGACAACATATTTTTATTCTTTATTATTATCGTTATAACCATACTGGATTAATTACAAATAATAATATATGCATATTGATATAATAATAATATTATATAATAATATATAATTAAAGACTTTAATATTATCCTAATAATAATATATACTGATAATATCGTTATAATATGAAAGTAAATTTAAGCATACAATAATATTTATGATAATTATTATATCTAATAAATAAGCATGAAGTAAAATCGTGACATCTTTCTTCTTCAGTATAGTGAAGTAGGGTCAGTTAAGAATACCTAGTGAACAGTGACTTTATTCCCGCTGGGGTGCTTATATGCACAAACATATGGGTCACAATTAAATATAATTATTGCATCAGCCAATTTGTGCTGCGCAATTAAAGCAGGTAGAAAATTAGACCATAATCACTATATTTGTTTTCTCATTGCATGTACTAAACTGGAATATCGTATGATGTTTATGAGCCAACAACAACACTCACACCAAGGGCAACCAAACAAGCCTTGTGCAATGAGAGTCACAAACACTTCAACTGGAGGGGAAGAAGTCAGTCTTGTACGAACCTTCAAAGCGCGCAGTTGGATATAAAAACACCAAGTATTCTTTAAAACCTTCGAGTCGAGACAGTTCGCGCAGTTACCGCGCAGTCACGATCGACGACGTCCTTAATAGCAGCAACAGCGCCGCGCAGTCAGGAAGTGACCGCGGCTGAGCAGCATTGACGACTGCACAAAGTCAGTGCAGTGACGATCGACAGCGCTGTAATTACCGGCAGCAGCAGTGCGTCAACGACAACGATTGGCAGTGTCCTTAATCGCCACAACAGCGTCGCGCAGTCAAGTGGGACCGTGACTGAGCAGCATTGACAACTGTGCATTAACAGCGCAGTGACGATCAACAGCGTCAACGACAAATAGCACCAACGCCTCACAGCCAACAGCAGCAGCAGCAGTGCGCCAAGGACTTTAACGTCAGCAGAACCAAAGTTCTGCAGCCAACGACTACAGCAGAACGTCTACGGCAGCAACACGAAAGAAAAGCAGCGACGAGCCAACAGCAGTAGAAAATAACAAGTATCATCCATCTTATTTATCTATATTATTCAATATTATATTTTATTATATTATGTACCATATAATTACAAATATTTACTTTGATATTTGAAAGAGTAGTTTAGATTAATTCAAGGGCTTTAACCATATCCACTATCTCCTGTTTACTTCCTTATTTATCCTTTTCGTCCAGGTCAAGACCGTACCCTCGTAATCTTGATCTTAAAACCCGTAACCTTGATTGTTCCCCCAGCCTGTGAGACGAACGATTATATGAGAGGCTCACAACAAACCCATACCCACGAGGCAAGCGACCAGTAGCAAACTTCGGATCCACTATTCCAGGTCGAGACCGTACCCAACGTAATCTCGATCTTAAAACCCGTAACCTAGTTTTCCCCCATCATCCTGTGAGGCGAACGATAATACGAGAGGCTCACAAAATTCCTTTATCTTGCGATCGAGACACATCTCTTGCAATCTTACTCTAATTTACCTCCGAGACGAGCGACCAATAGCGGATTTCGGATCCTTTTATTCCAGGTCGAGACCGTACACGGAATCTTGATCTTGAAAACCCGCAACCTAGTTTTCCTTACCAGCCTGTGGGATAAGCTATCATTAGCGAATCTTACGCCAATCCTTTATCTTGCAATCGAGCCTAGTGACTCTTGCAATCTTCCTTTTCCCGTGGAATGAACGATCATTAGTGATTCATACAAATTGTGATTCCTTTTCATTGTAACGAGGCAGAAGACGAACAGACACCAATTGACCTTCAGGCTAGACATAGTGGGGTTAATTAAGAGTCACGAGTGAGGTAGGTTAGGGTAACTCTAACTTAGTTTCAGTTATTATTAAGTTACTAATTGTGAATAAAGGAGTATTGTTAATCATTGTAATCACTGGAGTTTTGATTTGGCGCCTGCAATAAGATAAATTATTTGCAACGATCCTGGGTCCGGCGACCCGACCCCAGCCGTGAGAACGAATCTGTTTGTGTTAAAGATCAATAATAAATGTAAAACGCTGTGATTTGATGATGGTTGATATTCCGAGTTTATTAATACACAGTCGTTTACCAACTAACTCTTCATGTGAGAAAAATTCTATAAGTAAGCAATGAGTAATATATTAATAAGCGGAATGAAGTTACAATGAAACATCTAAGGCAAATTAGCTTGACAAATCAATTCACAATAAGAGTTTAAAGAGCAATTTACATGATCGTATAAAGTTATAAAATAAAATAAAGAGAAGATAGTAAATTGAATATTAATGGTATTCACTACATTTGTTAAGCCCTGCTAACTTGCTAAACTTAACAAATTTTGTATGGGAAAAGACTTAGCAGCTTGTTAGCAAGTTAACAAGCTCAGCACCGTGTTTTTGTTTAGCAGATACCATTTGTTAAGTCCGAAACGTCAAACTTATTGAGTGTAGTGATGAATCGTTTTGGGAATGAGTTCTAACAAGTACCAAATTATTTTTGATTTGCAGCTTGAAAGTAAAAAACTGCCTTTTATTTATAAAAAATAAAATTTTATAATGGGGTTGGTAGAAACTTAAAACATTTCAAAGTTTCTGAATAGCAATTGTATCGAAAGTGTTAACGCACAGTAATATAAAAATTAAAATACATTTTTCGTTACTGAGTTCTGGTTACATGAGTAATTAAAACAACAGATTTTTAGCTGTAGAAGTCTGTCAGCTGGTTTTGACATATCAGCTTAGCACATGATTGTAAAATGTCTTAGCAGGTGCGTTCACATCAGCAGCTGCTAACTTTAACAATTTAGCAGTTTAGCAGGACTTAACAAATTTTACTGAATACCATTATTATTAACGTGTTCTAACCCAACATTCTGCCCCCGTTGAAAGGTCCTACTTTCAATCCACATAACAGGAGGGTAATGGTGCAATCTTGTGGATCGGCCGTCTTAGCGTGCCCTTCGCTGTTTTCAAATCTACAACTCGCACCTTTTCGTCAGAGCCCGGTATAGAATGCGTCACTCGAGCCAGCATCCATTGTTGGAGAGGAATATTTTCTTCGTGAATTATTACTAACTGACCAATTTGAATATTTGGTTCCGGTTTAAGCCACTTCGAACGTTGCTGTAGGCTTAAGACATAGTCTCGTGACCACGTTCTCCAAAATAGTTGCTTAAGAAAAGACACGTGGTGCCAGCGAGTTAGATTTGATATATTGCGATCGGCTAAAATTTCTTCTGGAGCAGAAGCAAGTTGTTCCCCAATTAATAAGTGTGCTGGAGTTAATGCTTCTCCGTCATTTGCATTTGCAAAATAGCTTCAATCTCAATATGTACAGTCTGGAGCTCTTCGAACGTTAAACTCGCTTGTGCAGCGTTTTTGACTAAAAGAGTTTTTGCTGATTTAACAGCAGCTTCCCACACACCGCCAAAGTGTGGGGCTCGAGGTGGAATAAAGTTGAAATTAAACCCAGTTATGCTGCTGTAACTCAGTAAGCTGTTGATGGCTTCTTCTTCAAAAAATTTCGCTTTAAATTATTGCAATTTATTGTTGGCGCCAACAAAATTTGTGGCGTTGTCGCAAAATATTTGAGAGCTAAAAGAAAACTATTAGTGGATAGATCAGAGACAAGTTCAATGTGAACGGCCTTTGATGCGAAGCAGACAAAAATAGCCACATATGTTTTGTAAGGCTGTTTTCCTCTTATTCGATATGTCATCAAAAACGGACCACAGAAGTCAACACCAGTGACGAGAAAGGGACGATGAGCTTTAAAACGATTCGCTGGAAGACTGCCCATAAGCTGTCCCATCAATTTTGGCTTGTAGTGGAAGCAGTGCACAAATTTCTAACTACTTTTCTTACTGCTTCGCGTGCATTGATGACCCAAAGCCTTTGACGAAGAAGAGAAAGCAGGACCTTTGGTCCGGCATGTTTATTATTGCGGTGCAGAAACTCAATATACAGCTGAGTAAATCGATGCTGCTTCGGAAGTAAAAACGGAAACTTAGTATCGAAAGGAATGTCGGCGTTGATTAAGCGACCACCGACTCTAATGACTTCCACCACTGAAGTTCCGTTTTCGATTCTGTCGATAAAAGGTGAAAGTTTTTGAAAACTTGGTTAAGGAGATTTGCCTACCCAAGTAGAATTTTGCGACCACAGGTTACTTAAGACACATTTTTTACACGACGACGTTGCAGCGATACTGATTTGGAAAATATTTTGTGGGAAAAGTTTGTAAAAATTCCTAGGATACGACCTTACCACTAGGTCACAGAATGTTCTAACGATTTATCAAGTGTTACCTTTAAAAAATACATCAGTCATCATTCATCAAGATGTACATTTTGTAAAAATTAGCTAATTGCGACCCAAGTTATTTAAAATGGTGGACGCAAATTATTATTATGTTTAAACATTTTTTATTAATGTATGAAATTGTTGCAATATTTTCTGAATTCAGCTTGCGCTTAAATTCTTATGAAGTTTTGGCTGTTATTTTACCGAAAATCTTCTTTCCCATCTACATTTAGCTCCAAATAATATAAAAAACACTTTGATTATGTTGTACTCCTATATATTATATAAATTTTAACTATAAAATCATTCTATTTATGGCTGCAAAATGTAAACAAAATTAATTTTTTTGCAATTGGCAACTCTGTAATGTTTTATATATAAATGTGTTCAATAAAATGTGATAAGTCACTTCAAAGTAATTTTTACTAACACAATGTCGGCATTGTATTACACCACTTTCGAATCATAGTGGTCTCTGTAACGTAACCAAAAATAAACGCTACGACGTCGCTGCAACCCAAATGTGGACCATCAGTTCTAGTTGGGATGTGGACTGTTTTCTGCATGGTCATTGGTTACAGCAAACGATGTGCTATTTGGTATTCCTTCCACCGAGGTGTACATTCCACAAATAATGGCTAATTCTTCCTCTATAGACGAAATTACTTGGCAATTGTAAGGTCCTCCTCCAGTTGCTCTTATTTCGCGCTTATAAGCTGCAATTTTTTAGCGTATATTTCCTTTCCAATCAGAAAAAACCTGTAATTCACAATTGAGAATTTTTACGCCATAGCAATACGGAACACCTACTTTTTTCCAACCACTTACGTCTTTCTGTGGAGCTCCCTCACTATTCAGCTGCTTCCTCAGTTCTGCCCACAAAGTCGCAGCGATTGTACGATCACCCTTAAAAAAGGTTTTTGCCAAGTCCTGGTGCTCTCGCATGAATTGGATGATAATTTCATCTTGGCGACGATTTTTGTGCTTTCCACTTAAATGAGTAAAATTGAGAAATAAAATTAAATAAAAACAAACTGCAATCCAAAATTTTAGTTAAAGGACAAATTACTTACATTTTTTATCTCTTTTCCAGCACGGGAATTCAATTTACTACAATGCAGCTAAACGAATTAAAAACTGCGCGAAATCGTTACAAACCTATTTCTGTCACATGTCAAATTGACGATTTGATGTACTCGAAAAGAAGTGAAATAGAACGTGGATTACATCACAGGTTATTTCGGTTTCACGTCCAATTTCGTCCGAAAACGAAATACAGCACATGCCTGTAAATTATCTTTTAGGAAACGAATTTGTTAAGAAGGTGAAACAAGGGCGTTTTTGCATTCCTATGCATCACGTGCTGATGAATTCCAGCACACGAAAAAGAGGAAGGTGGCAATGGCTCATGTGCTGGAGGATTTCTTGAGCCAAAATGTGTTGGTACGTATTTTTAACGTTTTTATAGTTTCTAAAAGATGTTTTGATGAAAAAACAGTTAAAAATTTTTAGCGCAAAGCTGGAAGAATTTTTGCAAATGTATTTTTGAAAAAATTCATATATCATATGAAAGAAAATCAAAAATTCAATTTTTTATGTCACGTTTTTATGTCCTTTTATCAAAATCTACTTTTGAGTCGTTTTTTGAGTAAAAAGTCAGTACTTTGGGCCTTTTAAAATAAAAATATTAAAAATATATGCGCTGACCTAATGTGCAGTTGAAACTATATTTATAAAGTGCTTTTATTGTACTTTTGAATGAAAAATTTGAATAAAATATCTTTAAAGAGAGCGAAGATATTTGCAATGGAAATTAAAACTATCATATTTCAGTATTAGCTCTGAAAACAATTTTTTCAGACTCAACCAACTAATGAAGAAATGCTTCGGACTAAAATGAAGAATATGCTACAAGCATACAAGTCTGCCAAAGACAACAGCAACAGGACTGGAGCTGGATGTGGCTACATGCCTTTTAGAGCGGAGCTGGATGAAATTTTCGGAGACAGGCCAATAATTTCTCAACAGCATTGCCGCTCAATTCCAGTGAAAGCGCACCTTCAAAACTAATTCTCAAGAAGAGAATTTAAATATTTATAATTATGTTGAAAATATTGAGTTCGTCGAAATTTTTGATGTGGAATCATCGAAACCTAACGACAAGAATATAAAAAGCATGAGGAAGGAACAGGATTTAAGAGAAAAATTTAAAATTTTAGAAACCTACTCAGAAAAAAATATAAAATTGGCTGAGTAATGGGAAGAACGAAAAGCTCAAAGGCATAGTGAAAGAATGCAATTGGAAAGAGAGACAGTCTATATTTTAAAAATCTTTTAGAAAAGAAAAACAAGTGAATATCTTTCTTTCCTTATTTTGTTTTCTATGGAAATTTTTTTTTCTAGGTAGATTTTCAATATTTTTAATTTTTCTCTTAGATACTCTTTTATCCTCATGATTTTTACATCCATCTTATCGTTGAATTTCGATTATTGTAACTTGCCAATCTAACTAATTAAAAATTTGTTTATGTAGTTATGTAGTCCGTTGTAAAATAAAATAAAAATACAATACTTTTAATTAAATTATAATTATAATGGCAATGGACTTTATTGGTATGGTTGCAGAAAATATAGTTATTTCAACAGTCGATATTACATTCTTAAACTATCCTTCATATTGTAATTTCGCGCAAATATTCGGACGTAGCTTAAAAAAATCTTACTACTTTATCTCCAACTGTTATTATACGTTTAAAAAAAAAAATTGAAAAAAATGTCATGCAAAAAATAAATGAGTTGGCCTTCTACTGTAAAAAAAATGCTCTGGTCACTATCAGCCCGATTCTGAATAATGTTTTCAGGGGAATCGGAAAAGAGAGATCTAATTTTTAATATAGAGTTGAGAAAAGTTTGGAATTTTTTTTTTTGCAAATTTGTTCATCAACAGTCAATATTCATGATTGTATGCAAAAAAAAGATGATATCTTTATCTGCTATCTTAAAAATTAAAACAATTTTTCCCGATTCCCCGTTAAATGTGCATTTGATGTAATTTATCAAAATTTATGCATTTATTTATCTATATTTCCCATTTACACACTGGGATATTGTATTTATAAAAGTAACACGTCATTGTATAAAGAGTTTTTGTGCTTGTATATGTCTCGCCATGTACAAGCTGTCATTGTCTCTTTCACCCATATGTTCTTAGGACAATTATTAAAAGCAAATGTTAAAATACTCTGAGCAGGATTAAATTATTCTGTAAGAATATTGTAGCCAAGTGGCTTTTGATTATTAATTAACTTAAGGCCAATTTCTCAATGTCCGGTTAAGCACTAATCAGAACTTTAACCAGCAGTTCGGTTAAGGCTTAACTGCCAGTTAAGTGCTGATTAAGTTAACGACAAGTTGTGGTTTCGGTTAGCTGCTAATTGAAAAAACATTTGACAAAATTACAAAAAAAAACCAAATTATTTATCAAAATTATTTTTTTAGCTATCATATAGTTAGCTAACTCCTGGTTAAGAGCTTGACTAATCGGACATTGAGAAAGCGGCCCTTAAGAGTGTAACGGACCAGGCAGGCCATACATTATAACTGCTAAGTTAACAAATAAGAAACTGTTTATATATATATATATATATTTTGTAATATCGATTAATTAAAGACTCAATAAAGTACTACTACTACTTTGATTCTGTTTGATTATTTTAAGAATTTTATTTTAAAGTACAAACATATCTATGCTTGTTTATCAAAAAAATTTAACAAAATTTTTAGTATTTAAGACTGAAATTTTTGATATAATCAAAAAAATCAAAAATAATTTCTAAAAGTTTTATAGTAAAGGATTCTTTTTTTTTTGATTAATTTTAATTTTTTTTTGGTTATTTTCGTCATCTGAAGTAATCGTAATTATTTGTGGATTGTTTTTATTATATTACGATTACAAACAGAAAATAATTGTATTAATCAATTATTTCACATTTTTACAAAAAATAATCGAATTGCTAATGATTACGATTAGTAATAATTATTTAACAGCTATGATACAAAATAATATATAAATACATAAAAAAGTAATTTTATAGCTTATTTAGTTTAGTGTAATATGAATTAAATGGGTACTTTATTAATATTAAATTTAAAAGTTCAAAATTATTCGTTTTGAAGTATTTTGCAAAACAATATACTATACTTTTACTTAATCCAAAAAAAAACTCTACAAGTTTTATCGTTTATAGCAAGTTTTAAATTAGAAAAAATTCATTCAGCAACAGCTGTGCTATGAGGCAGACTTAATATATTTAGCACAAAATTTTAAAGTTCTTTGTAAACAGATTGCGTTAATGCATTTTTTGATAAGAAATTACTGTCCAAAAATGTCTCAATGTCATGATTTTTCTTAACGTTTTTGTCGAATTTTAAAAAATGCCTACTTTTTTATATTTATTTTATATTTTTTAAAATAAAAACATATATTCATATATGAGGCTTAAAAAGTATCCTTCTTCAAAAGCAAATAATTTCCCTGTCTTTATCAGTTCAACGGCACGATTACTGATCTATTTGAAACCAGTTAGGGTTTTGATAAAGTTATAGCCATCTTGTTGCCCTATTGCGCGTGAAATTTTTGAGCTAACTGTGCTGGCAAGTAAGTAACATTCGGATATGTAAACTTCAGGATGCAAGCATCTAGTTCGTTGCCGTTGAAAACCTATGAAATGCGCTAAAGTTAAAGTTTTGATATCATTAGGAAATGTTTTCGTTACCTTCCATGTTCCGGTTGTTGAATGCCAAACGATCTGCATCCGGATCGTTGGCAAGAATTATCGTCACACTTTCGGCTGTGGCTTTTTTAATGGACAGTTTCAAGGCGCTTTTACCTTCCTCGGGGTGTGGGAATTTTACAGTTGGAAATTCTGGATCTGGACCATGCTGTTCTGTAAGAGTTATGAGCGGTTTCAAATTGGCTATACGAAAAGCACCTTCCACGTAAGTGTAACCAACACCATGCATTGCTTTGTGACAAAGCGCAACGGACTCGCTTCGTTTGTCTCCCTAAATTTTTTGCGTAAATTATGAAGCAGTGCTTGGAAGTAGGCACTGAACATTTCTGAATATGGGTTAGCGAACAAATCGCTGTTTTCTAGCTTGTCGGTCTGTCAAAAGCCCTCCAGTAGTGTGATGTTCTGCAATATCTCTTTTTGTATAACCTTGTCGTGTGGTGATATAATTTGAGCACCATTAGCTCAGTATACTTTGTAGCCATTATCCTCTTTAGGATTATGTAAAGAAGTCACCATGACGCCTGCTAAGCAATTTAACTGAGAGATGGCAAAAAGCACGAAAGGTGTAGCAACCATTTTGCTGTAGAACCACGCCACGATATGAAGAAACAAGCAGATAACTCTGCAAATGCTTTGCTATTATAGCGTCCATTATATCCAAAGACTACGCCGCGCTTCTAATTGCGGTGCAGGCATTTTCACCAATATGCAATTGGAGTTCCATACTGCTTGTAGACTGCACCTTGTGAACTGCATTTAGGAAAACTTGTATCTAGTTAGCTTGTGTTAGGATCAAAACTTTTACAAAGTTTTGCCATACATGTTTTAGTAATAGCTTACTTTCATTACAGGCACACTTTTCCTGCTGGGTCAGACATCGAAGGCTATAACATCCAAAAGCCACAGTTTTTAAACCCAATAGGGATGCAAGCCATGCGAGGGTCGCTTCAAGGGCGGCCAAAGTATTTAGCAGCCAGCTAAGACGGTTAAAGCCATCTTTATTATTTAAATTAGACTTAGGTAGTATAAGTTAATGAATTATTAGGTTAAGTTACTAGTAGTGGACAACATATTTTTATTCTTTATTATTATCGTTATAACCATACTGGATTAATTACAAATAATAATATATGCATATTGATATAATAATAATATTATATAATAATATATAATTAAAGACTTTAATATTATCCTAATAATAATATATACTGATAATATCGTTATAATATGAAAGTAAATTTAAGCATACAATAATATTTATGATAATTATTATATCTAATAAATAAGCATGAAGTAAAATCGTGACATCTTTCTTCTTCAGTATAGTGAAGTAGGGTCAGTTAAGAATACCTAGTGAACAGTGACTTTATTCCCGCTGGGGTGCTTATATGCACAAACATATGGGTCACAATTAAATATAATTATTGCATCAGCCAATTTGTGCTGCGCAATTAAAGCAGGTAGAAAATCAGACCATAATCACTATATTTGTTTTCTCATTGCATGTACTAAACTGGAATATCGTATGATGTTTATGAGCCAACAACAACACTCACACCAAGGGCAACCAAACAAGCCTTGTGCAATGAGAGTCACAAACACTTCAACTGGAGGGGAAGAAGTCAGTCTTGTACGAACCTT
Source organism: Dichetophora obliterata (assembly GCA_963920525.1). NCBI lineage: Eukaryota > Metazoa > Arthropoda > Insecta > Diptera > Sciomyzidae > Dichetophora > Dichetophora obliterata. The sequence continues at coordinate 170,624,581 of OY986437.1, read as the reverse complement.
CAAAGCGCGCAGTTGGATATAAAAACACCAAGTATTCTTTAAAACCTTCGAGTCGAGACAGTTCGCGCAGTTACCGCGCAGTTACGATCGACGACGTCCTTAATAGCAGCAACAGCGCCGCGCAGTCAGGAAGTGACCGCGGCTGAGCAGCATTGACGACTGCACAAAGTCAGTGCAGTGACGATCGACAGCGCTGTAATTACCGGCAGCAGCAGTGCGTCAACGACAACGATCGGCAGTGTCCTTAATCGCCACGACAGCGTCGCGCAGTCAAGTGGGATCGTGACTGAGCAGCATTGACAACTGTGCATTAACAGCGCAATGACGATCAACAGCGTCAACGACAAATAGCACCAACGCCTCACAGCCAACAGCAGCAGCAGCAGTGCGCCAAGGACTTTAACGTCAGCAGAACCAAAGTTCTGCAGCCAACGACTACAGCAGAACGTCTACGGCAGCAACACGAAAGAAAAGCAGCGACGAGCCAACAGCAGTAGAAAATAACAAGTATCATCCATCTTATTTATCTATATTATTCAATATTATATTTTATTATATTATGTACCATATAATTACAAATATTTACTTTGATATTTGAAAGAGTAGTTTAGATTAATTCAAGGGCTTTAACCATATCCACTATCTCCTGTTTACTTCCTTATTTGTCCTTCTCGTCCAGGTCAAGACCGTACCCTCGTAATCTTGATCTTAAAACCCGTAACCTTGATTGTTCCCCCAGCCTGTGAGACGAACGATTATATGAGAGGCTCACAACAAACCCATACCCACGAGGCAAGCGACCAATAGCAAACTTCGGATCCACTATTCCAGGTCGAGACCGTACCCAACGTAATCTCGATCTTAAAACCCGTAACCTAGTTTTCCCCCATCATCCTGTGAGGCGAACGATAATACGAAAGGCTCACAAAATTCCTTTATCTTGCGATCGAGACACATCTCTTGCAATCTTACTCTAATTTACCTCCGAGACGAGCGACCAATAGCGGATTTCGGATCCTTTTATTCCAGGTCGAGACCGTACACGGAATCTTGATCTTAAAAACCCGTAACCTAGTTTTCCTTACCAGCCTGTGGGATAAGCTATCATTAGCGAATCTTACGCCAATCCTTTATCTTGCAATCGAGCCTAGTGACTCTTGCAATCTTCCTTTTCCCGTGGGATGAACGATCATTAGTGATTCCTAAAAATTGTGATTCCTTTTCATTGTAATGAGGCAAAAGACGAACAGACACCAATTGACCTTCAGGCTAGACATAGTGGGGTGTTTGTATCCCCTCTGAGAGCATACGCGTTGGTCCTACAGTCGCCGACGCTTAAGAGTGCCACTGGCAACTACTCAAAAAAATACCTCTTTCGCCGTCACCCTTAGGTGCATTCAGGCGTGGAGGTTTTAGTTTATACTTACTTTTGGTTTCCTCCAAATTGAAAAGCCGGTCTTCTTTAGTAAAAATGATTGTGGGTGTCCTCCGACTGGAATATCTGGCCTTCTTCAGTAAAAAGAAATTGGTTGCAATTGTTCTGACTTGATTCACATTAATTCATTTATTTTAGCGGGGACCAGATATTTATAACATATCTGGCCGCACTTCTTCTTCTTCATTTTTACAAACTTAATTCTACTTATTGATTAATCAGCGGTTGCGTAATTTATCTTTCGCCTCTTGCACAATAATTTAACTTCATTATTAGGTTCTTAATCTAGTTTTGTATAATTTGTTTACAATTAATTCTTATTTTAAAACATATTCATACATACTTATTTAATGGTGCCAACTTGGGCCGAACAAACATACAAACATGTATAACATGTGTAATTGGGTCATATTTCAACGTTAAATTCTTATTTAAATTATACTTGTTTTGCGTTATTCGCTTAGCCAAACTGTGTGTACGTTAAATACAACAATAAAATATTGAAATTAATTTACCTCTGGTTTTTGCATGGCCAGCATTTTACGCTGGCTGCACAGAAGTAAATTGTTGGCTTTATTTTATTGTCTTTAAATAAAATTAAAACTGATCGCCCAGTTGTTGTGGTAGATCAGTGTTCATTTTATTGTCTGACTGGCCTTGGCATTGAAAATGCCGCAATGCAATGAATGTTGATCGCTCGCTTAGTTGTTGCGGTGGATCAACTTTCATTGCCAGCACTTGGCCACTAGTAGAAAGACAATATTTTGGGGAATACCTCGTTGTGAGTCACAACATTCCTCCCCCCTTACACAAAGAAAATTTTCTTGTTGAAGAGGTTAAAATTTTCGTCAATTAATTCTTTATTATTTTGTTTGTATGTTTGTTTTGCTTTTCTTACGATATACTATTCGTTTTATTATTATACAGTAGTTTCTTTAATTGGCTTATTTGTTTTACTAGGTATTTCGTAATGTTCACTTATGAATATGAACAAATTTTTCTTTTATTTCTATAATTTCTATATATGATATTGTTCAACAGATAAGTCTTAATTTATTGTTTCTACAATTTTACTAAATCCTTTAGTTCCTGGCACTTGTTGGGGGTGATTGTTGTTTTATTGTGTTTTCTTTTTAGCGTTGTCCATCGGTGCGCCGGAAAAACTATCACGGCGTTTAATTTATTCTTCGTTATAGTTTTTGATGCAGATACTGTTGAAGTGTGTGTGCTGGTGATATTGTTTTTGTTTGCCAGGAGGCTTTAAGCCCTATAGCTGGTTAACCTGGTCTTCGTTTAAAGATGGGCCAGGAGACTTCCCGGCTTTGCTGGTTAAACTGTTTTATTTTTATTATATAAATTTTTCAGGCTGTAACCATATATGCATTTTGGTGTTATATTTCACTGCTGAATGGTTTTTATGTCTTTTAAAATTAACTCTTGCTTTTTGTTGCTTTATAAAGGTTTTTATACCTTTTGTTGTATTACTTTTCTGATTTTAGAAAAATTTAGAAAGGTTTTACACCTTTTGTTGTATTATTTCTCTGATTTTAGAAAGATTTTTATATCTTTTGTTGTTTTAAAATATTAAATTATCAAAAATAACGAAGGTTTTCATACCTTATGTTGTTTTAGAATATTATGTTCCCAAAAATATTGTTTATGAAGGTTTTTGTACCTTTTGTTGTTTTAATAGCATTATTTTGCCAAATCTGGATCAATTGTTTGTTTTCGATGTGTTAGGAAGGCTATTTATACCTATTTTATTATTAGTTTTCAAAAATTTTTTCTGCTTTATTAAGGGTGTTATACCTTTTGTTGTTTTAAATTTTTAATTTTTATTGTTTTTGTATTCGCAGCTTTGTCAGCATTTTACGAAGGTGTTTTCACCTTTTGTTGTTTTAATGTTTAGTTTTTTCTGCTCTAATATTTATTTTATTTCTTTGTTATTGGCTTTCCAGCACACACTTCTTCGTGGTTGAAGTTTATTTCCTGACTTGCTATATTCCTTTTAACTGTTGTTTCTGCTCACAGGGTTTTTTTTTCTCTCTGATAATTCTTACTTTGGGTCCAACGGCGTCATCTTTGGTTGCACCCCCAATCTCAACAATATACGATGTTCCCTAAGCTATTTCAAACATATTTTATTCATATTTATACTACTTTACTTTTTCCAACTTTGTTTATTATTTTTAAATTGAATTCTACTTTTTTTTTTAATTTACACAATTGTTAAAGATACATGCTTTTAATGAATCTATTTAACATTTACATACTTCAATATTTCTATATTATTTATTCAGTATTTTTATGCGAACTCGCATTCTATTTTATATTGTTCTTTTATCTGACTTTAAAGAAAAATTTACTTATAAGTAATTACATAGTATTTATTAAACATTTTTTTATATATCTTCTGTTCGTAGCTTTTTAATTAAAAACCTTAATTTTTTATTTTTATTCAATTTCTCCTTTTTAATATATTTAATTTATAGATTTACTTAATATTTTAATTTTTTTCGTAGTGAGATTTTTTCATTTTCTTTAAGTAATTTTTTTTTTAATATATATATTACAATTTCTTTAATTTTCAACTTCGTGAATTTCAATTTTCTTTTAATTTGTAAAATAATATTTTTCTTTAAGTAAAAATTATACTTTTTTTTCATTATTTTTTTTCTTTACTTTCTATATCATATTACTTATTATATTTTACTGCGTTCATTTGACGCTATCAAATTTCTTTATTTTCCATTAAAAAGTTTTTTTTCTCATTTCAATCAAATCTTTTCATTTTTTTTTTATATTTCAATCCAAAACAAAACTTACAAAATTTTTGGGATCTACAAGTAGAATGTGTTGTACTAGAATTTAATCCTTGCGAGGGATTTCTGTAACAACGTCATTCACTTTGAAGATGCCAGCATAATTGCCTTTTACTTTAGATTTTCTCCATGTTTTTTTTTCTTCTGCCATATCTTGGCTCTCAACTGTTTCGTTTAATTTATTCATTATTACTTTTTTTCTTCTTTTATAGTTATTCTATCTATATCTTCTTTTTATTATATACTCACTAATATTTTCTATTGGCTGACATTAATTTTCTACTGTCTTTTTCCCATCTTTCACTTAACTGCTTCTTCCAGTAAGTATTTTCCTTTACTTTATTTTACATCGCCGTATTCTGCCTACAAATATGCTTTCACATTCACTTCTTTCCTAATTTTCTTTATATTTAACTTTTTTTTTAAATTCTATTTTATAGTAACTTTTTCTTTACAACTTTACTAAATTTTCTTACTATATATTTTTTTTTCTCATAATTTTACTCCTAATATATATAATATGTATGGATACTATCTTTCCCTTTCCCGTTCATTTTTTATTTTATATTTTATTAGATTTTCCCTACTATTAGTCAGCGCCATTTTTTCTTATTACTATTATATTTGTTTTTTCGATTTACATACCTTCTTTTGATTTAATATACCTAAATCAACTGCTCCTTTTGTAAGCAGTTCACTTTTCCTTATTTACTTGTTTCAATATAACTCATTAATATGTATTTCATTCTAATAATTGTAGTATTCCTTAAATGTATTTAATAATACTAACATCTATTCTTTGCTCTCAGTTCCATTTAATGTTCTAACACTTAGTCTATCGTTTTTTCTATTTCTAATTTTCATGAAACAATTTTAGTAAATTGTTATAAATTTTCTTTGCTTTCCCCTTTATCGAAATCTCGGTAGTTACTGGGGTTTTTATTGCTAAGACTTCATACGGTCCTATCCATATTGGTGAAAATTTATTCTTCCTTGCTTGATTCTTCATTAGCACCCTGTCCCCAATTTTAAATTCTACTGCATTTAAAGTATTATCATAAAATTTTTTAGATACTGCTTTTGCATGCTCCTGGTTCTGTCTTACCAGTTCGTGCGCTCTCTGAATTTGATATTTCATAACTTTTGAAGTATCCTCGGCATTATACATCGGACTACACTTTCGCCTTAAATTCGTTGGCATTTCTGAGTCAAACCCATATTAAGTTTTGAAAGGTGTTCGCTTTGTTGTCGTATGCGGTGTGTTATTGTGAACGTGCATCGCAGACGATAACCACTGATCCCAATTGGACCCGTCTTCTTTGGCAACCCTCTTAAATATTCTGCCAAAAGCCTATGACTTCTCTCTAGGGAACCATTTGCTTGTGGGTGATATGGTGTAATATGTAATTTTTTAATACCTAACATTTTTCATACATCTGAAAACACGCTTGAAATAAAATTTGAGCCGTTGTCTGTAATTAACACCCTTGGTGTATTGTGGCGAGTTATAATTTCGTTAAAGAATGCTTTCGATATCGTGCTTGCTTCGGCATCTGGTATCGCAACACATGCCATATACTTCGAAAAGTCATCTTGAAACGTTAAAATGTATTTTTTACCAGATACAGTCTCTGGCAATATGCCGACTATATCCATAAAAACCTTGTCAAATGGACGTGTTGGGGTGTCTGTCAATACCATAGGCATTTTGGTGAGTCTAGAACTCTTATTTATTTGACATTTGTTACATTTTTTCACATACTCCTTAATTTCTTTCTGCATTCCCTTCCATTTGTATTGTTTTCTTATTCTAAAGTATGTTCTTAGCGCCCCCTGATGTCCTCCTAATGGCAAGTTATGAAAATCTTTTAATATTCTTTCTATATCTTTCCTATCCGTTAGGATTTCTATGTTAGGAGTGTTTTGTTCTTCTATACCCGCATCCACTTCCACTTGTGAATCCGTGTTTTCTTCAGTTTCTTCGGTGACTTCTTTTTCTCTTGCTTTAGATCTGGTTTGAACTACAACTATCTCTTGGTTCTGCTGTGGTATTCTACTCAGTGCGTCATTTAAATTCTTTTTACCTGGTTTATAAATTATTTCGAAATCATACTCTGACATCTTTTGTCTAAATCTTGCTAATATTGACGTTTGATCTTTCAGATTTGCTATACCCCTCAATGGTTGATGATCTGTATATATCATGAATGGCCTACCCAACAAATATGCTCTAAAATTTTTTGTCGCCCAAACAATCGCTAAAAACTCTTTTTCTATTGTTGAGTACCTTTTTTCAGCGTTATTCAATGATCTACTTGCAAACGCAATTGGTCGATCTTCTCCTACTTCCCCTTGAGACAAGACTGCTCCTAATGCGTCTCCACTCGCGTCCGTTGTTAATAAAAACGGTTTGCTAAAGTCGGGATATGCCAAAATGGGTGATGAAGTCACTGCTTCTTTTATTTTTTCGAACGCTTCCTGACACTTCTCTGACCATTGGAACTTATTATCCTTCTTCAATAAATTATTTATGGGTGATGCCATCTGTGACATATTTTTTATAAATTTTCTATAATAATTAGCTAAGCCTAAAAATGCCTGAACCTCCTTCCTATTTCTCGGTATTGGAATATCCTTCACGCATTTTAATTTTTGTGGATCTGGTAGCGCTCCTAATTCCGAACATTTGTGTCCCAGGTAAGCTATTTCTCTGCGAAGAAATTGACACTTTTCCGAATTCAATTTTAAGCTTTTTTCTCTAAGTCTCTGGAATACTTGTGCTAATCTTTCTCCATGTTGCTGTAGATTTTTGCCATAAATTACCACATCATCTAAATAAACAAAACAATCTATTCCTTGTAATCCTGTCAGTATATTATTCATCAATCGCTGGAAATTCGCTGGAGCTCCAGTGATTCCAAATGGCATTCTATTGAATTCATAATGACCAAATGCTGTACTAAATGCTGTCTTTTGTCTGTCGTCTTTACTCATGAGAACCTGATGGTACCCACTAGCCAAATCTAATGTTGAAAAATACCTACAGTGCCCTAATTGATCTAATATTTCATCAATCCTTGGTATTGGAAAAACTTTCATAATTGTTGCGTCATTTACGTTTCTAAAATCTATGACTAATCTCCACTTTTTCATACCATCGCTTCCTGCTTTCTTTGGTACTAACAGCAATGGCGAATTCGAAGGTGATTTGCTTGGCCTAATAATGTCGTCTTCTAACAGTTGTTCTACCTGTTTTTGAATTTCTTCTCTATGTGCTTGAGGTAATCTATACTGTTTTTGATTTATAGGAGGCTGATTTGCTTGAACCTGAATTTCGTGTTCTATTACTGGAGTATATGTTAATGTATCCCCTTCCAATAGGAAAATATCATGGTATGCCGTTATTAAATTTTCGATTGCAGACCTTTCCTCTACGTTCAAACTTTCATCTAATTTAATTGTTTGTGTTAACTTTTTAATCTTTTCTTTTACTTTACACTCGTTTACTCCATACATTGAGCCTGACTTAATTTTAAATATATTATAATTGGAAAATTTCGGTTTATAGTACCTCGGCAAGATAACATCCTCATTATTTGAATTCAATATTGATACATAAGCGGTATCTTTCTCTACCTTCGTTAAAATTTCTCCTAAATAAACCCCTGGCACAATCTCCTGTTTATGTACAACTACCACCGGAATTTTAGTCTCTACTTTAATTCTCACTGTTTGTATGGTTCTAGCTTTTATTTGTATTTCCTCACTGTAATTAATTGAACTTAACTCATTCATTTGTTTCAATGGTAATTTTATATTACCTCCTTCTCTGCCGTATATAGTATTATATATATAGTATATAGTATATAGTAATGTTTTATCTATCGTATTTATTATAGTTTTATTCCATAAATTATCCCGGCCTAATATGCCATCAGCAGGCAGTCCTTGTTCCAGTACAACTACGTGCAACTTAAAACTAAGATTATTTACCTCGTCATGTTCTATCTTCAATGACCCAAGTGTTTTCACGAAACCCCCGAATGCTCCACACAAATTTCTTATATCTTTTCCCCTGTCGTCCATTGTTTTTAATGCATTTTGTTTCACTAAACTCGTGTCTGCTCCGGAGTATACAAGAAGAATGAGTCTACCATTTATAGCATTCTTGCAAGGGATTTCTATAAACATATCATCTACTTTGGAGATTCCAAAACATTCACCCTTTTTCTTTTCCAACACCGTCATATTTTTATGCCAACCATCATTTGTTATATTTTCACTTATTTTTTCTAATTCCACATTGTATTCCTCTTGTACCATATTATCGTTTAATTTCTCGAATACCATATCAGATTTTTCTTTTATCATGTTTACATTTAATTTTTCCAATAGCACATTGCATTTTTCTTTTATCATATTTCCATTTAATTTTTCGAAAACCACATTGAATTTTTCTTTTATTATATTTTTATTTAATGATCTTATTACCCCTTTGAAGTTTTCTTCTATCCTTTTCTCTACCGCTCTCATAATATTTTCGAAATGTATTCTTCTTTCTTTTATTACCTTTTTTATATTCCTATGGGCTCTTTTCATGCTACCCATGGCCATATTCACCACATATATAATTATTTGTATTATTATTAAGCTGCTATAAAAAAATTTTTTTGATGTTGCCCGTAGCAAATTAATTACTTCTTCTGATTTCGGACCTGCATTCGCTACATTTTCTTTTGATTGGGACGAGCAGACATTCACAATCTTTTCAGACGTCGAATGATCTGTTACTAAATTCTCTCCTGGCTTGGATGTACAGATAATCACAATCTTTTTAGATGTCGAATGATCTGTTACTGAACTCTCTCCTGGCTTGGATGTACAGATATTCGCAATCTTTTCAGATGTAGAATTATCTGTTACTATCCTTTCTATTGACTTAGATGTACAGATATTCACAATCTTTTCAGATGTCTAATGATCTGTTACTATCTTGGTCGGCCTAAGTGTTCTTTTATTGCGGGGGTCCCAGCTTATTGGCCTTTGCGGGGCCCCTGAAAGTTTCCCTGCCTATTCTGCCAATTTCTCTTAGCGTAACAGTCTTTTTCTACGTGGCCTAACTTGTTACACCACCTACATTTAATCCCTTTATTTGGTCCCTGTTTGTGTTTTTTTTCCTCATTATTTCTGAATGGGTTTTTTGAATTAAAATTTCCCTCATATCTTTTTCCCTCCATTTTATCACTTCTGGGTTTAAATTCTTTGGCACATTTCCACCCCTTTTCGTGCCCATATTCCTGGCATTTTTCACAATATGGTGTGTTTCTCCTGGTTATACACACGTCCCTGGTATGCCCTCTCTCTTGGCAAAATGAACACCTTATAGCTAATCTGCTATTTGTCAATTGTTTTGCATCCTCTTCCTGTATGCAATACTGCCCTCTTTGTTCCTGATTTCTTTCCCGGGGAAACCTAACTCCCTGTTTGCCCTGGTACTCTTGCCCATAGTTATTATGGCCTTGTGCGGTTCTCCCCAGCTCACCTTCTTTTAACATTATCTCCATTTCTAATGCCCTTTTTACTAACGCTGCGAGACCCAAACCGGTTGTCGTTAATAAAATCGTTCGTAGGTTCGGACGCCCACCTTAAACGCACTAACGACTGAACTATTTAGCTGTTCCCACAGGATACCGTCATCACCTACTAGATCTCTACCCCGAGACTCTATGTCGCTTATTCTGTTTGCGAACGAACTTAACCTCTCCCCCGGCCTCTGGACGCAATGCGATAGTTCCATTATCAACGTATTATACGTTGTCTCCTTAAGATACTTCGCTTTGATTGCCCCATAGAGTTCCTCAACCTTGCCAAATTTCTTACTCCTACAAAACTCAAATGCCTCCCCATGTAACCTTAATTTCACACAATCTGTGAAGTCCTGTGCGTCTACTGGTTTCACTGCTTTGAACGCTAACTCGCATCCTTGTATAAACCTATAAACTTCTGCAGGTGACTCAGTACCTGAAAATAGCGGTACTAAGTTACTCACCGTTTTGGCTATTTCACTTATATTCATTTTGACGGTTGTTGGTACTACTATTGTTTCCCGGTCTCTTCTTACCAACTTTAAACTTTCTATTTTTCGTTGGGCTTCCTGCAATTTCTTTTCACGCTCTGTGTGCTCGTTCTCGACTAATTGTTTTACCAACTCCTCGGAGATATTCTTATTTCCCACTTATTTTCTCAATTTTAAGTTTTCGTCTTCAATTTCCCTTATTCCTTCTTCTGTCTCTTCGAGTTGTATCCTTTTTGCGTGATATTTCTTTTCGATATCCCTGAATCGCTCGTTCAGGTCCTCCTTTTCCTCAACAGATGCCCTCGACTCACTATGCGCCATGTGAGAATATCAAATTTAATAAAAGACATGCTATTTAGTTTGTTTTATTAATATAAATCCTTATTCTCTTTCTTTTCAGTGATTAGTTTTCATATTAACATATCGAAGTAACAATTGATGCATAGGCTATAAAAGCTTGTTTCAAATTCATGTATAAATAAATATTTTGTTTGTATTTCGCCAAATAAGTGACGAAAAACCCCGACACAATTTAAGTTTTATTTTTATGTTCAAAATTTGCCACGATATCTCTTGCCGTTGACTGGTTCTCTTTGTAGTTGCGTCCTCTTCCGCGGTGATTTAGTTCTTTAAAAAAAATCCTTGCTGTTGACCAACTGCATCTGCTTCGTAAAATTCCAGCATCGCCTTGAAGTGGATCCAAAAAAAAAAATCTGTTGAATTAAACGAATAAAAAAAAATAAGGTTTTAAACGAAACTTAAACCTTAAGCCAAGAATCTTTTATTCCTGCCAGCCTCTTTCCGAAAGGTGGTGGAAGATTTTGAATTGCAAACTTAGAAAGCTTCAACCGAAACTTAAACCAGTATATAAAAGTAAATAGGATCTATTATCCTCAATGTTCCCGTGAACAAAAAGCCCATAAAAAATTTTTCTTTCACAAAAATGTGAGTTTCAAAAATACCCTTGTTGTTCCTGTAACAACAAGAATGCCGCCATGTCCTATAAAATTTTCACAACGAGAAAAAAAAATGTCCATTCAAAAGAAAATTTTCATTCGTTTAAAATGTTACCAAAACTAAAAATATATATCCTTATTGTTCCTGTAGCATGATAAGGATCCAATCAAAAATTTTAAATTCCAAAAAAAAATTTTAATTCCAAAATATCCTTGTTGTTCCTGTAACAACAAATTCCCACTGATCACTTTGAATCCCTACAAAAGAGAAAATGTCCTTACTGTTCCTATAACAGAAGGATCATAGCTATTACTTTTTTATGTCCATTATTTTTTCTTTTTATAAATATCCTATCAAAAAAAAATTTCCATTCTTTAAAAATTTTACAAAGCTAAAAAAAATTATCCTTATTGTTCCTGTAACAATAAGGATCCTAAAATCCTTGCTGTCCTTGCAAACAGAAGGATCCTACCGGCTGCGCCATTTTGTTGTATCCCCTCTGAGAGGGATACAGTCGCCGAGCGACGTCCCACCTACGGTTTGTTTGCCGGCGCTTAAGACCGCCACTGGCAACTACTCAAAAAAAATACCTCTTTCGCCGTCACCCTTAGGTGCATTCAGGCGTGGAGGTTTTAGTTTTTACTTACTTTTGGTTTCCTCCAAATTGAAAAGCTGGTCTTCTTTAGTAAAAATGATTGCGGGTGTCCTCCGACTGGAATATCTGGCCTTCTTGAGTAAAAAGAAATTGGTTGCAATTATTCTGACTTGATTCACATTATTTCATTTATTTTAGCGGGGACCAGATATTTATAACATATCTGGCCGCGCTTCTTCTTCTTCATTTTTACAAACTTAATTCTACTTATTGATTAATCAGCGGTTGCGTAATTTATCTTCCGCCTCTTGCACAATAATTTAACTTCATTATTAGGTTCTTAATCTAGTTTTGTATAATTTGTTTACAATTAATTCTTATTTTAAAACATATTCATACATACTTATTTAATGGTGCCAACTTGGGCCGAACAAACATACAAACATGTATAACATGTGTAATTGGGTCATATTTCAACGTTAAATTCTTATTTAAATTATACTTGTTTTGCGTTATTCGCTTAGCCAAACTGTGTGTACGTTAAATACAACAATAAAATATTGAAATTAATTTACCTCTGGTTTTTGCATGGCCAGCATTTTACGCTGGCTGCACAGAAGTAAATTGTTGGCTTTATTTTATTGTCTTTAAATAAAATTAAAACTGATCGCCCAGTTGTTGTGGATCAACTTTCATTGCCAGCACTTGGCTACTAGTAGAAAGACAATATTTTGGGGAATACCTCGTTGTGAGTCACAACAGGGTTAATTAGGAGTCACGAGTGAGGTAGGTTAGGGTAACTCTAACTTAGTTTAAGTTATTATTAAGTTACTAATTGTGAATAAAGGAGTATTGTTAATCATTGTAATCACTGGAGTTTTGATTTGGCGCCTGCAATAAGATAAATTATTTGCAACGATCCTGGGTCCGGCGACCCGACCCCAGCCGTGAGAACGAATCTGTTTGTGTTAAAGATCAATAATAAATGTAAAACGCTGTGATTTGATGATGGTTGATATTCCGAGTTTATTAATACACAGTCGTTTACCAACTAACTCTTCATGTGAGAAAAATTCTATAAGTAAGCAATGAGTAATATATTAATAAGCGGAATGAAGTTACAATGAAACATCTAAGGCAAATTAGCTTGACAAATCAATTCACAATAAGAGTTTAAAGAGCAATTTACATGATCGTATAAAGTTATAAAATAAAATAAAGAGAAGATAGTAAATTGAATATTAATGGTATTCACTACATTTGTTAAGCCCTGCTAACTTGCTAAACTTAACAAATTTTGTATGGGAAAAGACTTAGCAGCTTGTTAGCAAGTTAACAAGCTCAGCACCGTGTTTTTGTTTAGCAGATACCATTTGTTAAGTCCGAAACGTCAAACTTATTGAGTGTAGTGATGAATCGTTTTGGGAATGAGTTCTAACAAGTACCAAATTATTTTTGATTTGCAGCTTGAAAGTAAAAAACTGCCTTTTATTTATAAAAAATAAAATTTTATAATGGGGTTGGTAGAAACTTAAAACATTTCAAAGTTTCTGAATAGCAATTGTATCGAAAGTGTTAACGCACAGTAATATAAAAATTAAAATACATTTTTCGTTACTGAGTTCTGGTTACATGAGTAATTAAAACAACAGATTTTTAGCTGTAGAAGTCTGTCAGCTGGTTTTGACATATCAGCTTAGCACATGATTGTAAAATGTCTTAGCAGGTGCGTTCACATCAGCAGCTGCTAACTTTAACAATTTAGCAGTTTAGCAGGACTTAACAAATTTTACTGAATACCATTATTATTAACGTGTTCTAACCCAACATTCTGCCCCGTTGAAAGGTCCTACTTTCAATCCACATAACAGGAGGGTAATGGTGCAATCTTGTGGATCGGCCGTCTTAGCGTGCCCTTCGCTGTTTTCAAATCTACAACTCGCACCTTTTCGTCAGAGCCCGGTATAGAATGCGTCACTCGAGCCAGCATCCATTGTTGGAGAGGAATATTTTCTTCGTGAATTATTACTAACTGACCAATTTGAATATTTGGTTCCGGTTTAAGCCACTTCGAACGTTGCTGTAGGCTTAAGACATAGTCTCGTGACCACGTTCTCCAAAATAGTTGCTTAAGAAAAGACACGTGGTGCCAGCGAGTTAGATTTGATATATTGCGATCGGCTAAAATTTCTTCTGGAGCAGAAGCAAGTTGTTCCCCAATTAATAAGTGTGCTGGAGTTAATGCTTCTCCGTCATTTGCATTTGCAAAATAGCTTCAATCTCAATATGTACAGTCTGGAGCTCTTCGAACGTTAAACTCGCTTGTGCAGCGTTTTTGACTAAAAGAGTTTTTGCTGATTTAACAGCAGCTTCCCACACACCGCCAAAGTGTGGGGCTCGAGGTGGAATAAAGTTGAAATTAAACCCAGTTATGCTGCTGTAACTCAGTAAGCTGTTGATGGCTTCTTCTTCAAAAAATTTCGCTTTAAATTATTGCAATTTATTGTTGGCGCCAACAAAATTTGTGGCGTTGTCGCAAAAGATTTGAGAGCTAAAAGAAAACTATTAGTGGATAGATCAGAGACAAGTTCAATGTGAACGGCCTTTGATGCGAAGCAGACAAAAATAGCCACATATGTTTTGTAAGGCTGTTTTCCTCTTATTCGATATGTCATCAAAAACGGACCACAGAAGTCAACACCAGTGACGAGAAAGGGACGATGAGCTTTAAAACGATTCGCTGGAAGACTGCCCATAAGCTGTCCCATCAATTTTGGCTTGTAGTGGAAGCAGTGCACAAATTTCTAACTACTTTTCTTACTGCTTCGCGTGCATTGATGACCCAAAGCCTTTGACGAAGAAGAGAAAGCAGGACCTTTGGTCCGGCATGTTTATTATTGCGGTGCAGAAACTCAATATACAGCTGAGTAAATCGATGCTGCTTCGGAAGTAAAAACGGAAACTTAGTATCGAAAGGAATGTCGGCGTTGATTAAGCGACCACCGACTCTAATGACTTCCACCACTGAAGTTCCGTTTTCGATTCTGTCGATAAAAGGTGAAAGTTTTTGAAAACTTGGTTAAGGAGATTTGCCTACCCAAGTAGAATTTTGCGACCACAGGTTACTTAAGACACATTTTTTACACGACGACGTTGCAGCGATACTGATTTGGAAAATATTTTGTGGGAAAAGTTTGTAAAAATTCCTAGGATACGACCTTACCACTAGGTCACAGAATGTTGTAACGATTTATCAAGTGTTACCTTTAAAAAATGCATCACTCAGCATTCATCAAGATGTACATTTTGTAACAATTAGCTAATTGCGACCCAAGTGTAGGCATCACTCATCATTCATCAAGATGTACATTTTGTAAAAATTAGCTAATTGCGACCCAAGTTATTTAAAATGGTGGACGCAAATTATTATTATGTTTAAACATTTTTTATTAATGTATGAAATTGTTGCAATATTTTCTGAATTCAGCTTGCGCTTAAATTCTTAAGAAGTTTTGTCCGTTATTTTACCGAAAATCTTCTTTCCCATCTACATTTATTTATTTATTTATTTATTTATTTATTTATTTATTTATTTATTCATCAATGGAACAGGTTCCTTACTGACTACAAAATATTTGGCTAAGCGACTTAAAATATATAAACTACAAAATTTTTGGGAAAACCACTTTTATAAAATTAAGATTAACAATTTTTGATAATAATTTAAGAAAAGAAAATAATATTCTATGTATAATATATTATAGTACAGTATATTCATCTATAGAAACTATCTATTAGGACTCTTAACGCCTGCTTCGTCATGGCAAAATCAATAGCAATATTGTTAGAGATCATATTATATTCTATGAGATTCCTATTCAAAGGAGCATTAATCGCATAGTTTGTTCTGAGCATTTTAATAAAAAAAAGATCATAATTTCTGAGACTTCTTGTTGGAATACTAAAAGTTATCATTTCCAATAATCGAGGGCAGTCAACTGTCCCTTTAATTACATCTGATATAAATAATAGTGATATTATAGTTCTTCTACTTTGTAGCGATTTTAAACCAATATATAAGCACCGAGCACCATATGAGGGGGCTGGATCAAAATTTAAGGACTTAAGAGCGTATCGAGTAAATGATTTTTGAATACGTTCAATACGATTAATATGAGAGCTATAGTAAGGGCTCCAAATAAACGATGCATATTCAAGCTTAGATCTCACAAAAGCAGAAAAGAGTGCTTTATGCGTATATGGATCAATAAAAGCTGAACTATTGCGACGAACAAAAGCATACATCGCATATGCTTTAGGTAAAATAAAATTAATATGGCTAACAAAAGAAAACTTAATATCGAAAATAACACCCAAATCAGATATTTCATCGACAGATTTTAAAATGTGGCTATCAATAGAATATGAGGTGTTAATGGGATTTTGAGTTTTTGAAAACGAGATATGAAAACACTTTTTTATATTTAATGAAAGGTGGTTTTTAGAACACCATGCAGATATATTTGACAATTGTTGTTGTAGATCATGTGCATCAGATATATTTTCAATAGTAGAATACAGTTTTAGATCATCCGCATATAGTAGGTAGCTGGCATTTGAAAAACAGCTACCAATATCATTGATGAATAAAATGAAAAGTAAAGGGCCAAGAATGCTGCCTTGTGGAACACCAGAAGAGGCAACAAAAGGGGCAGATCTTACATTGTCAATAACAACATAGCTAACTCTTCCAATTAAATAAGACCTTAACCATTTCAAAAAAATGGAGTGAAAACCCATGTTTGATAGTTTTGAAACCAAGAATTTATGAGATACCTTATCAAAGGCCTTAGAAAAATCAGTATAAATAGCATCCACCTGATATCCCCTGCTGAAAGCAGAAATGCAATCTTCAGTGAATACTGCAAGGTTAGATACTGTTGAGCGTCCCGATACAAAACCATGTTGGTTAGGAGAAATTAACCTCTTAACTTGAAAATACATTTTGTTTTTTATTATACTCTCAAAGAGTTTCGAAATAGAAGAAAGTTTTGAAATTGGTCTATAATTAGATACATCATTTTTATTACCATTTTTAAATACTGGTGTTACTAAAGCCATTTTCCAATCAGAAATAAATAAACCTGAAGAAAGCGATTTATTAAAAATTGTCATAATAGGGTCAACTAATGACAAACATCTTTTTAACAATATAGAAGACATTCCGTCAATATCAGTTTGCATTGATGGCTTCAGATCAGAAATTCCCTTAATTATATCATCAAATGAAATTAAAAGTGATCCAAAATCAATAGAAGTTTGAATCTGTGGAAAACTACAGTCAGCAGCATCGTTATCAGTTACAAAATTAGACTGAAAAAACTCAGCAAAAAGGTCAGCAGCAGCATTTGCGCAGCTAGCTGTTTTATCGTTGTAAAAAACAGAAGATGGAATGTTAGAGCAGTTTTTTTTTGATTTTACATATCTCCAGAACGCTTTAGGGTTAGAATTTATGTTACATTCAAAGTCTAGGATATACTTATTATAAAGATATCTGTTTAGAAAGTTAAACTCTCTCATATAGTGCTGGTACTTATCAAAAGCACTAGAATCATTTGTTTCTTTATATCTATTAAAAAATTTATTTCTTAAATTTTTTAGCTTTTTTAAGCCTTTGGTAAACCAGGGAAGTTTATATGAACTGTGTGAGTTTAAAGGTATGTTTTGATAACAAATTTCAAAGATTTTGGCCTTAAAAACATTAAAGCAAGACGTTACATCAGAACCATTAAACATAGAAAACCAATCAATATTTTTAAAATGATTGTTTAGGATATTAAAGTCACAAAGATTATAATTAAAACTGATTATAGAATTATTGTTATTAAGAGACGGAAATTCATAAAATTCGAGCTCAATGGTTAGTGGTACATGATGTAGGTCAGTAGAAGTAAAAGGAAACGGATTTTCATATACTTTATAGTTAATATTATTACTTATATAAATTAGATCCAAAATTCTATTCAGTTTATTTGACAAACTATTAATCTGCAATAAGTCTAAGCTAAGAAAACTATCAACGAGATAAATTTCAATTGAACTGTTCACATTAGATGGCGTAAGGATATTATGGTCAAAAGCATA
This sequence comes from Dichetophora obliterata, assembly GCA_963920525.1. Lineage (NCBI taxonomy): Eukaryota > Metazoa > Arthropoda > Insecta > Diptera > Sciomyzidae > Dichetophora > Dichetophora obliterata. The sequence goes on along the minus strand of OY986437.1, from coordinate 170,606,552 downwards.
CGACCAGATTAATTTATTCAAGTTAAAATCACCAAGCACACAAAGGTGATTATCTAGAAGCTTATCAGCAGATAAATTCAAAATATTATCTACATGTGCCTTATAAATATGTTCACCACTGTTAGGTGGTATATAAGAAGCGCAGATAAATAATAGTCCAGACGAACCCTGCACTTTCACACAGAGCTGATCCAGAAGAGAATCAGCATTTTCCAAAACTAAGATAGATGCACAATATTTGCGACTAACAGCTATAAGTACACCACCTCCTCTTGAGCAGCCAGTTTTAGCAGCATCACGATCTTTACGAAATATATTGTAGAGTGTAGGATTGAAAAACTCTTCATCAAAAAAGTCTGAGTTGAGCCAGGTTTCAACTAGAACAATAATGTCATGATCCATCTGAGAGCTTTTGGATAGTATAAATTGAGATTTTGTTCTCATTCCAGACATATTCTGATAATAAATAGCTATAGTTTTATCTTTACGAGCTAAGTTTGAATCACTTAAGTCTGTCTCTCTGTATTCCCTATTTTCGGAAAAAAACGAAAAACACGTAGGTTGATTCCAACAGGCCAAACAGAAGCATCTAATAATTTCTCATAGAAAGGTGAAGAAACACCAAGTTTAAAATTCACTCTAGCAATAGAGTCACTCAAAACATTATTTCGAAGCAACTTACTGCAAGAAAGGTGACATTTATCTATATTTGCATGTTTAACAACATAATCAATTATGTTCTCTGCATTTACTGACGGCAAAAACGAAGAAATATGCAGCCATTTCATGCGAGGAGCAACATCTAGATCAATAGCAACATTATTGCCAACAACAAGTGTTTTGTTTCTGTAGTTAGATTTCATTCGACGCGCAACATTCCCGTCAGAGAATGGTTGATGGAGCGGAGGGGTGGGCAGCGACGTGGATGCAGTAGCAGGTGGCGCAGCTTGCAAAACCTCAGCAAAAGTTTTAGGCAGAAGAGGCTGAGTATTGTTTACAGCATCAGATATCGGAAGAGCGTGGTTGGCCACAGATGAGAGTGACGTAGCAGCATGTGAAGAAGGAACACCAAAATCACAGTTTACAGCTTCAGCAGCACTAACAACAACAGCTTCAGCAATAGAATTGTTAGAAGAAAGCACAGCAGAGCTAATCTCAGCACTGTCAGCAGCAGCAACGGGAACATTTTTTTTAGATGGTTTATTCAATGCGAGAGATTTTTGCACAGTGGAGCGTGTAGCTTTTGTTTGCGAACCAGCCGAACTATTGTTATTAATCATTATTTCAGAGATTTTAGTTTTTAGATCTTTCACTTCAGAAACTAAATCCGAGACAACTGATATTAGTTTAGAATATGAATTAACACAGTTTCCGCAATTAAATGCAATGTTTGGATTTGTTTTAATTAAATCAAATATTTTTTCATCAACTATATCGATACAAGACTTATGAAAGTCATTTTTACACACTGTGCAGTTAATTGCACAGTCTTTAGTTATAGATTTAGAGCAAAAACCACAACGAGATCTTAGAGACATGGTCAACCGTTCCGAAAGACAATCAGGCGACAACTGATTTAGCTCCAAATAATATCAAAAATCCTATCCATATTGGTGAAAATTTATTCTTCCTTGCTTGATTCTTCATTAGCACCCTGTCCCCAATTTTAAATTCTACTGCATTTAAAGTATTATCATAAAATTTTTTAGATACTGCTTTTGCATGCTCCTGGTTCTGTCTTACCAGTTCGTGCGCTCTCTGAATTTGATATTTCATAACTTTTGAAGTATCCTCGGCATTATACATCGGACTACACTTTCGCCTTAAATTCGTTGGCATTTCTGAGTCAAACCCATATTAAGTTTTGAAAGGTGTTCGCTTTGTTGTCGTATGCGGTGTGTTATTGTGAACGTGCATCGCAGACGATAACCACTGATCCCAATTGGACCCGTCTTCTTTGGCAACCCTCTTAAATATTCTGCCAAAAGCCTATGACTTCTCTCTAGGGAACCATTTGCTTGTGGGTGATATGGTGTAATATGTAATTTTTTAATACCTAACATTTTTCATACATCTGAAAACACGCTTGAAATAAAATTTGAGCCGTTGTCTGTAATTAACACCCTTGGTGTATTGTGGCGAGTTATAATTTCGTTAAAGAATGCTTTCGATATCGTGCTTGCTTCGGCATCTGGTATCGCAACACATGCCATATACTTCGAAAAGTCATCTTGAAACGTTAAAATGTATTTTTTACCAGATACAGTCTCTGGCAATATGCCGACTATATCCATAAAAACCTTGTCAAATGGACGTGTTGGGGTGTCTGTCAATACCATAGGCATTTTGGTGAGTCTAGAACTCTTATTTATTTGACATTTGTTACATTTTTTCACATACTCCTTAATTTCTTTCTGCATTCCCTTCCATTTGTATTGTTTTCTTATTCTAAAGTATGTTCTTAGCGCCCCCTGATGTCCTCCTAATGGCAAGTTATGAAAATCTTTTAATATTCTTTCTATATCTTTCCTATCCGTTAGGATTTCTATGTTAGGAGTGTTTTGTTCTTCTATACCCGCATCCACTTCCACTTGTGAATCCGTGTTTTCTTCAGTTTCTTCGGTGACTTCTTTTTCTCTTGCTTTAGATCTGGTTTGAACTACAACTATCTCTTGGTTCTGCTGTGGTATTCTACTCAGTGCGTCATTTAAATTCTTTTTACCTGGTTTATAAATTATTTCGAAATCATACTCTGACATCTTTTGTCTAAATCTTGCTAATATTGACGTTTGATCTTTCAGATTTGCTATACCCCTCAATGGTTGATGATCTGTATATATCATGAATGGCCTACCCAACAAATATGCTCTAAAATTTTTTGTCGCCCAAACAATCGCTAAAAACTCTTTTTCTATTGTTGAGTACCTTTTTTCAGCGTTATTCAATGATCTACTTGCAAACGCAATTGGTCGATCTTCTCCTACTTCCCCTTGAGACAAGACTGCTCCTAATGCGTCTCCACTCGCGTCCGTTGTTAATAAAAACGGTTTGCTAAAGTCGGGATATGCCAAAATGGGTGATGAAGTCACTGCTTCTTTTATTTTTTCGAACGCTTCCTGACACTTCTCTGACCATTGGAACTTATTATCCTTCTTCAATAAATTATTTATGGGTGATGCCATCTGTGACATATTTTTTATAAATTTTCTATAATAATTAGCTAAGCCTAAAAATGCCTGAACCTCCTTCCTATTTCTCGGTATTGGAATATCCTTCACGCATTTTAATTTTTGTGGATCTGGTAGCGCTCCTAATTCCGAACATTTGTGTCCCAGGTAAGCTATTTCTCTGCGAAGAAATTGACACTTTTCCGAATTCAATTTTAAGCTTTTTTCTCTAAGTCTCTGGAATACTTGTGCTAATCTTTCTCCATGTTGCTGTAGATTTTTGCCATAAATTACCACATCATCTAAATAAACAAAACAATCTATTCCTTGTAATCCTGTCAGTATATTATTCATCAATCGCTGGAAATTCGCTGGAGCTCCAGTGATTCCAAATGGCATTCTATTGAATTCATAATGACCAAATGCTGTACTAAATGCTGTCTTTTGTCTGTCGTCTTTACTCATGAGAACCTGATGGTACCCACTAGCCAAATCTAATGTTGAAAAATACCTACAGTGCCCTAATTGATCTAATATTTCATCAATCCTTGGTATTGGAAAAACTTTCATAATTGTTGCGTCATTTACGTTTCTAAAATCTATGACTAATCTCCACTTTTTCATACCATCGCTTCCTGCTTTCTTTGGTACTAACAGCAATGGCGAATTCGAAGGTGATTTGCTTGGCCTAATAATGTCGTCTTCTAACAGTTGTTCTACCTGTTTTTGAATTTCTTCTCTATGTGCTTGAGGTAATCTATACTGTTTTTGATTTATAGGAGGCTGATTTGCTTGAACCTGAATTTCGTGTTCTATTACTGGAGTATATGTTAATGTATCCCCTTCCAATAGGAAAATATCATGGTATGCCGTTATTAAATTTTCGATTGCAGACCTTTCCTCTACGTTCAAACTTTCATCTAATTTAATTGTTTGTGTTAACTTTTTAATCTTTTCTTTTACTTTACACTCGTTTACTCCATACATTGAGCCTGACTTAATTTTAAATATATTATAATTGGAAAATTTCGGTTTATAGTACCTCGGCAAGATAACATCCTCATTATTTGAATTCAATATTGATACATAAGCGGTATCTTTCTCTACCTTCGTTAAAATTTCTCCTAAATAAACCCCTGGCACAATCTCCTGTTTATGTACAACTACCACCGGAATTTTAGTCTCTACTTTAATTCTCACTGTTTGTATGGTTCTAGCTTTTATTTGTATTTCCTCACTGTAATTAATTGAACTTAACTCATTCATTTGTTTCAATGGTAATTTTATATTACCTCCTTCTCTGCCGTATATAGTATTATATATATAGTATATAGTATATAGTAATGTTTTATCTATCGTATTTATTATAGTTTTATTCCATAAATTATCCCGGCCTAATATGCCATCAGCAGGCAGTCCTTGTTCCAGTACAACTACGTGCAACTTAAAACTAAGATTATTTACCTCGTCATGTTCTATCTTCAATGACCCAAGTGTTTTCACGAAACCCCCGAATGCTCCACACAAATTTCTTATATCTTTTCCCCTGTCGTCCATTGTTTTTAATGCATTTTGTTTCACTAAACTCGTGTCTGCTCCGGAGTATACAAGAAGAATGAGTCTACCATTTATAGCATTCTTGCAAGGGATTTCTATAAACATATCATCTACTTTGGAGATTCCAAAACATTCACCCTTTTTCTTTTCCAACACCGTCATATTTTTATGCCAACCATCATTTGTTATATTTTCACTTATTTTTTCTAATTCCACATTGTATTCCTCTTGTACCATATTATCGTTTAATTTCTCGAATACCATATCAGATTTTTCTTTTATCATGTTTACATTTAATTTTTCCAATAGCACATTGCATTTTTCTTTTATCATATTTCCATTTAATTTTTCGAAAACCACATTGAATTTTTCTTTTATTATATTTTTATTTAATGATCTTATTACCCCTTTGAAGTTTTCTTCTATCCTTTTCTCTACCGCTCTCATAATATTTTCGAAATGTATTCTTCTTTCTTTTATTACCTTTTTTATATTCCTATGGGCTCTTTTCATGCTACCCATGGCCATATTCACCACATATATAATTATTTGTATTATTATTAAGCTGCTATAAAAAAATTTTTTTGATGTTGCCCGTAGCAAATTAATTACTTCTTCTGATTTCGGACCTGCATTCGCTACATTTTCTTTTGATTGGGACGAGCAGACATTCACAATCTTTTCAGACGTCGAATGATCTGTTACTAAATTCTCTCCTGGCTTGGATGTACAGATAATCACAATCTTTTTAGATGTCGAATGATCTGTTACTGAACTCTCTCCTGGCTTGGATGTACAGATATTCGCAATCTTTTCAGATGTAGAATTATCTGTTACTATCCTTTCTATTGACTTAGATGTACAGATATTCACAATCTTTTCAGATGTCTAATGATCTGTTACTATCTTGGTCGGCCTAAGTGTTCTTTTATTGCGGGGGTCCCAGCTTATTGGCCTTTGCGGGGCCCCTGAAAGTTTCCCTGCCTATTCTGCCAATTTCTCTTAGCGTAACAGTCTTTTTCTACGTGGCCTAACTTGTTACACCACCTACATTTAATCCCTTTATTTGGTCCCTGTTTGTGTTTTTTTTCCTCATTATTTCTGAATGGGTTTTTTGAATTAAAATTTCCCTCATATCTTTTTCCCTCCATTTTATCACTTCTGGGTTTAAATTCTTTGGCACATTTCCACCCCTTTTCGTGCCCATATTCCTGGCATTTTTCACAATATGGTGTGTTTCTCCTGGTTATACACACGTCCCTGGTATGCCCTCTCTCTTGGCAAAATGAACACCTTATAGCTAATCTGCTATTTGTCAATTGTTTTGCATCCTCTTCCTGTATGCAATACTGCCCTCTTTGTTCCTGATTTCTTTCCCGGGGAAACCTAACTCCCTGTTTGCCCTGGTACTCTTGCCCATAGTTATTATGGCCTTGTGCGGTTCTCCCCAGCTCACCTTCTTTTAACATTATCTCCATTTCTAATGCCCTTTTTACTAACGCTGCGAGACCCAAACCGGTTGTCGTTAATAAAATCGTTCGTAGGTTCGGACGCCCACCTTAAACGCACTAACGACTGAACTATTTAGCTGTTCCCACAGGATACCGTCATCACCTACTAGATCTCTACCCCGAGACTCTATGTCGCTTATTCTGTTTGCGAACGAACTTAACCTCTCCCCCGGCCTCTGGACGCAATGCGATAGTTCCATTATCAACGTATTATACGTTGTCTCCTTAAGATACTTCGCTTTGATTGCCCCATAGAGTTCCTCAACCTTGCCAAATTTCTTACTCCTACAAAACTCAAATGCCTCCCCATGTAACCTTAATTTCACACAATCTGTGAAGTCCTGTGCGTCTACTGGTTTCACTGCTTTGAACGCTAACTCGCATCCTTGTATAAACCTATAAACTTCTGCAGGTGACTCAGTACCTGAAAATAGCGGTACTAAGTTACTCACCGTTTTGGCTATTTCACTTATATTCATTTTGACGGTTGTTGGTACTACTATTGTTTCCCGGTCTCTTCTTACCAACTTTAAACTTTCTATTTTTCGTTGGGCTTCCTGCAATTTCTTTTCACGCTCTGTGTGCTCGTTCTCGACTAATTGTTTTACCAACTCCTCGGAGATATTCTTATTTCCCACTTATTTTCTCAATTTTAAGTTTTCGTCTTCAATTTCCCTTATTCCTTCTTCTGTCTCTTCGAGTTGTATCCTTTTTGCGTGATATTTCTTTTCGATATCCCTGAATCGCTCGTTCAGGTCCTCCTTTTCCTCAACAGATGCCCTCGACTCACTATGCGCCATGTGAGAATATCAAATTTAATAAAAGACATGCTATTTAGTTTGTTTTATTAATATAAATCCTTATTCTCTTTCTTTTCAGTGATTAGTTTTCATATTAACATATCGAAGTAACAATTGATGCATAGGCTATAAAAGCTTGTTTCAAATTCATGTATAAATAAATATTTTGTTTGTATTTCGCCAAATAAGTGACGAAAAACCCCGACACAATTTAAGTTTTATTTTTATGTTCAAAATTTGCCACGATATCTCTTGCCGTTGACTGGTTCTCTTTGTAGTTGCGTCCTCTTCCGCGGTGATTTAGTTCTTTAAAAAAAATCCTTGCTGTTGACTAACTGCATCTGCTTCGTAAAATTCCAGCATCGCCTTGAAGTGGATCCAAAAAAAAAAATCTGTTGAATTAAACGAATAAAAAAAAATAAGGTTTTAAACGAAACTTAAACCTTAAGCCAAGAATCTTTTATTCCTGCCAGCCTCTTTCCGAAAGGTGGTGGAAGATTTTGAATTGCAAACTTAGAAAGCTTCAACCGAAACTTAAACCAGTATATAAAAGTAAATAGGATCTATTATCCTCAATGTTCCCGTGAACAAAAAGCCCATAAAAAATTTTTCTTTCACAAAAATGTGAGTTTCAAAAATACCCTTGTTGTTCCTGTAACAACAAGAATGCCGCCATGTCCTATAAAATTTTCACAACGAGAAAAAAAAATGTCCATTCAAAAGAAAATTTTCATTCGTTTAAAATGTTACCAAAACTAAAAATATATATCCTTATTGTTCCTGTAGCATGATAAGGATCCAATCAAAAATTTTAAATTCCAAAAAAAAATTTTAATTCCAAAATATCCTTGTTGTTCCTGTAACAACAAATTCCCACTGATCACTTTGAATCCCTACAAAAGAGAAAATGTCCTTACTGTTCCTATAACAGAAGGATCATAGCTATTACTTTTTTATGTCCATTATTTTTTCTTTTTATAAATATCCTATCAAAAAAAAATTTCCATTCTTTAAAAATTTTACAAAGCTAAAAAAAATTATCCTTATTGTTCCTGTAACAATAAGGATCCTAAAATCCTTGCTGTCCTTGCAAACAGAAGGATCCTACCGGCTGCGCCATTTTGTTGTATCCCCTCTGAGAGGGATACAGTCGCCGAGCGACGTCCCACCTACGGTTTGTTTGCCGGCGCTTAAGACCGCCACTGGCAACTACTCAAAAAAAATACCTCTTTCGCCGTCACCCTTAGGTGCATTCAGGCGTGGAGGTTTTAGTTTTTACTTACTTTTGGTTTCCTCCAAATTGAAAAGCTGGTCTTCTTTAGTAAAAATGATTGCGGGTGTCCTCCGACTGGAATATCTGGCCTTCTTGAGTAAAAAGAAATTGGTTGCAATTATTCTGACTTGATTCACATTATTTCATTTATTTTAGCGGGGACCAGATATTTATAACATATCTGGCCGCGCTTCTTCTTCTTCATTTTTACAAACTTAATTCTACTTATTGATTAATCAGCGGTTGCGTAATTTATCTTCCGCCTCTTGCACAATAATTTAACTTCATTATTAGGTTCTTAATCTAGTTTTGTATAATTTGTTTACAATTAATTCTTATTTTAAAACATATTCATACATACTTATTTAATGGTGCCAACTTGGGCCGAACAAACATACAAACATGTATAACATGTGTAATTGGGTCATATTTCAACGTTAAATTCTTATTTAAATTATACTTGTTTTGCGTTATTCGCTTAGCCAAACTGTGTGTACGTTAAATACAACAATAAAATATTGAAATTAATTTACCTCTGGTTTTTGCATGGCCAGCATTTTACGCTGGCTGCACAGAAGTAAATTGTTGGCTTTATTTTATTGTCTTTAAATAAAATTAAAACTGATCGCCCAGTTGTTGTGGATCAACTTTCATTGCCAGCACTTGGCTACTAGTAGAAAGACAATATTTTGGGGAATACCTCGTTGTGAGTCACAACAGGGTTAATTAGGAGTCACGAGTGAGGTAGGTTAGGGTAACTCTAACTTAGTTTAAGTTATTATTAAGTTACTAATTGTGAATAAAGGAGTATTGTTAATCATTGTAATCACTGGAGTTTTGATTTGGCGCCTGCAATAAGATAAATTATTTGCAACGATCCTGGGTCCGGCGACCCGACCCCAGCCGTGAGAACGAATCTGTTTGTGTTAAAGATCAATAATAAATGTAAAACGCTGTGATTTGATGATGGTTGATATTCCGAGTTTATTAATACACAGTCGTTTACCAACTAACTCTTCATGTGAGAAAAATTCTATAAGTAAGCAATGAGTAATATATTAATAAGCGGAATGAAGTTACAATGAAACATCTAAGGCAAATTAGCTTGACAAATCAATTCACAATAAGAGTTTAAAGAGCAATTTACATGATCGTATAAAGTTATAAAATAAAATAAAGAGAAGATAGTAAATTGAATATTAATGGTATTCACTACATTTGTTAAGCCCTGCTAACTTGCTAAACTTAACAAATTTTGTATGGGAAAAGACTTAGCAGCTTGTTAGCAAGTTAACAAGCTCAGCACCGTGTTTTTGTTTAGCAGATACCATTTGTTAAGTCCGAAACGTCAAACTTATTGAGTGTAGTGATGAATCGTTTTGGGAATGAGTTCTAACAAGTACCAAATTATTTTTGATTTGCAGCTTGAAAGTAAAAAACTGCCTTTTATTTATAAAAAATAAAATTTTATAATGGGGTTGGTAGAAACTTAAAACATTTCAAAGTTTCTGAATAGCAATTGTATCGAAAGTGTTAACGCACAGTAATATAAAAATTAAAATACATTTTTCGTTACTGAGTTCTGGTTACATGAGTAATTAAAACAACAGATTTTTAGCTGTAGAAGTCTGTCAGCTGGTTTTGACATATCAGCTTAGCACATGATTGTAAAATGTCTTAGCAGGTGCGTTCACATCAGCAGCTGCTAACTTTAACAATTTAGCAGTTTAGCAGGACTTAACAAATTTTACTGAATACCATTATTATTAACGTGTTCTAACCCAACATTCTGCCCCGTTGAAAGGTCCTACTTTCAATCCACATAACAGGAGGGTAATGGTGCAATCTTGTGGATCGGCCGTCTTAGCGTGCCCTTCGCTGTTTTCAAATCTACAACTCGCACCTTTTCGTCAGAGCCCGGTATAGAATGCGTCACTCGAGCCAGCATCCATTGTTGGAGAGGAATATTTTCTTCGTGAATTATTACTAACTGACCAATTTGAATATTTGGTTCCGGTTTAAGCCACTTCGAACGTTGCTGTAGGCTTAAGACATAGTCTCGTGACCACGTTCTCCAAAATAGTTGCTTAAGAAAAGACACGTGGTGCCAGCGAGTTAGATTTGATATATTGCGATCGGCTAAAATTTCTTCTGGAGCAGAAGCAAGTTGTTCCCCAATTAATAAGTGTGCTGGAGTTAATGCTTCTCCGTCATTTGCATTTGCAAAATAGCTTCAATCTCAATATGTACAGTCTGGAGCTCTTCGAACGTTAAACTCGCTTGTGCAGCGTTTTTGACTAAAAGAGTTTTTGCTGATTTAACAGCAGCTTCCCACACACCGCCAAAGTGTGGGGCTCGAGGTGGAATAAAGTTGAAATTAAACCCAGTTATGCTGCTGTAACTCAGTAAGCTGTTGATGGCTTCTTCTTCAAAAAATTTCGCTTTAAATTATTGCAATTTATTGTTGGCGCCAACAAAATTTGTGGCGTTGTCGCAAAAGATTTGAGAGCTAAAAGAAAACTATTAGTGGATAGATCAGAGACAAGTTCAATGTGAACGGCCTTTGATGCGAAGCAGACAAAAATAGCCACATATGTTTTGTAAGGCTGTTTTCCTCTTATTCGATATGTCATCAAAAACGGACCACAGAAGTCAACACCAGTGACGAGAAAGGGACGATGAGCTTTAAAACGATTCGCTGGAAGACTGCCCATAAGCTGTCCCATCAATTTTGGCTTGTAGTGGAAGCAGTGCACAAATTTCTAACTACTTTTCTTACTGCTTCGCGTGCATTGATGACCCAAAGCCTTTGACGAAGAAGAGAAAGCAGGACCTTTGGTCCGGCATGTTTATTATTGCGGTGCAGAAACTCAATATACAGCTGAGTAAATCGATGCTGCTTCGGAAGTAAAAACGGAAACTTAGTATCGAAAGGAATGTCGGCGTTGATTAAGCGACCACCGACTCTAATGACTTCCACCACTGAAGTTCCGTTTTCGATTCTGTCGATAAAAGGTGAAAGTTTTTGAAAACTTGGTTAAGGAGATTTGCCTACCCAAGTAGAATTTTGCGACCACAGGTTACTTAAGACACATTTTTTACACGACGACGTTGCAGCGATACTGATTTGGAAAATATTTTGTGGGAAAAGTTTGTAAAAATTCCTAGGATACGACCTTACCACTAGGTCACAGAATGTTGTAACGATTTATCAAGTGTTACCTTTAAAAAATGCATCACTCAGCATTCATCAAGATGTACATTTTGTAACAATTAGCTAATTGCGACCCAAGTGTAGGCATCACTCATCATTCATCAAGATGTACATTTTGTAAAAATTAGCTAATTGCGACCCAAGTTATTTAAAATGGTGGACGCAAATTATTATTATGTTTAAACATTTTTTATTAATGTATGAAATTGTTGCAATATTTTCTGAATTCAGCTTGCGCTTAAATTCTTAAGAAGTTTTGTCCGTTATTTTACCGAAAATCTTCTTTCCCATCTACATTTATTTATTTATTTATTTATTTATTTATTTATTTATTTATTTATTCATCAATGGAACAGGTTCCTTACTGACTACAAAATATTTGGCTAAGCGACTTAAAATATATAAACTACAAAATTTTTGGGAAAACCACTTTTATAAAATTAAGATTAACAATTTTTGATAATAATTTAAGAAAAGAAAATAATATTCTATGTATAATATATTATAGTACAGTATATTCATCTATAGAAACTATCTATTAGGACTCTTAACGCCTGCTTCGTCATGGCAAAATCAATAGCAATATTGTTAGAGATCATATTATATTCTATGAGATTCCTATTCAAAGGAGCATTAATCGCATAGTTTGTTCTGAGCATTTTAATAAAAAAAAGATCATAATTTCTGAGACTTCTTGTTGGAATACTAAAAGTTATCATTTCCAATAATCGAGGGCAGTCAACTGTCCCTTTAATTACATCTGATATAAATAATAGTGATATTATAGTTCTTCTACTTTGTAGCGATTTTAAACCAATATATAAGCACCGAGCACCATATGAGGGGGCTGGATCAAAATTTAAGGACTTAAGAGCGTATCGAGTAAATGATTTTTGAATACGTTCAATACGATTAATATGAGAGCTATAGTAAGGGCTCCAAATAAACGATGCATATTCAAGCTTAGATCTCACAAAAGCAGAAAAGAGTGCTTTATGCGTATATGGATCAATAAAAGCTGAACTATTGCGACGAACAAAAGCATACATCGCATATGCTTTAGGTAAAATAAAATTAATATGGCTAACAAAAGAAAACTTAATATCGAAAATAACACCCAAATCAGATATTTCATCGACAGATTTTAAAATGTGGCTATCAATAGAATATGAGGTGTTAATGGGATTTTGAGTTTTTGAAAACGAGATATGAAAACACTTTTTTATATTTAATGAAAGGTGGTTTTTAGAACACCATGCAGATATATTTGACAATTGTTGTTGTAGATCATGTGCATCAGATATATTTTCAATAGTAGAATACAGTTTTAGATCATCCGCATATAGTAGGTAGCTGGCATTTGAAAAACAGCTACCAATATCATTGATGAATAAAATGAAAAGTAAAGGGCCAAGAATGCTGCCTTGTGGAACACCAGAAGAGGCAACAAAAGGGGCAGATCTTACATTGTCAATAACAACATAGCTAACTCTTCCAATTAAATAAGACCTTAACCATTTCAAAAAAATGGAGTGAAAACCCATGTTTGATAGTTTTGAAACCAAGAATTTATGAGATACCTTATCAAAGGCCTTAGAAAAATCAGTATAAATAGCATCCACCTGATATCCCCTGCTGAAAGCAGAAATGCAATCTTCAGTGAATACTGCAAGGTTAGATACTGTTGAGCGTCCCGATACAAAACCATGTTGGTTAGGAGAAATTAACCTCTTAACTTGAAAATACATTTTGTTTTTTATTATACTCTCAAAGAGTTTCGAAATAGAAGAAAGTTTTGAAATTGGTCTATAATTAGATACATCATTTTTATTACCATTTTTAAATACTGGTGTTACTAAAGCCATTTTCCAATCAGAAATAAATAAACCTGAAGAAAGCGATTTATTAAAAATTGTCATAATAGGGTCAACTAATGACAAACATCTTTTTAACAATATAGAAGACATTCCGTCAATATCAGTTTGCATTGATGGCTTCAGATCAGAAATTCCCTTAATTATATCATCAAATGAAATTAAAAGTGATCCAAAATCAATAGAAGTTTGAATCTGTGGAAAACTACAGTCAGCAGCATCGTTATCAGTTACAAAATTAGACTGAAAAAACTCAGCAAAAAGGTCAGCAGCAGCATTTGCGCAGCTAGCTGTTTTATCGTTGTAAAAAACAGAAGATGGAATGTTAGAGCAGTTTTTTTTTGATTTTACATATCTCCAGAACGCTTTAGGGTTAGAATTTATGTTACATTCAAAGTCTAGGATATACTTATTATAAAGATATCTGTTTAGAAAGTTAAACTCTCTCATATAGTGCTGGTACTTATCAAAAGCACTAGAATCATTTGTTTCTTTATATCTATTAAAAAATTTATTTCTTAAATTTTTTAGCTTTTTTAAGCCTTTGGTAAACCAGGGAAGTTTATATGAACTGTGTGAGTTTAAAGGTATGTTTTGATAACAAATTTCAAAGATTTTGGCCTTAAAAACATTAAAGCAAGACGTTACATCAGAACCATTAAACATAGAAAACCAATCAATATTTTTAAAATGATTGTTTAGGATATTAAAGTCACAAAGATTATAATTAAAACTGATTATAGAATTATTGTTATTAAGAGACGGAAATTCATAAAATTCGAGCTCAATGGTTAGTGGTACATGATGTAGGTCAGTAGAAGTAAAAGGAAACGGATTTTCATATACTTTATAGTTAATATTATTACTTATATAAATTAGATCCAAAATTCTATTCAGTTTATTTGACAAACTATTAATCTGCAATAAGTCTAAGCTAAGAAAACTATCAACGAGATAAATTTCAATTGAACTGTTCACATTAGATGGCGTAAGGATATTATGGTCAAAAGCATACGACCAGATTAATTTATTCAAGTTAAAATCACCAAGCACACAAAGGTGATTATCTAGAAGCTTATCAGCAGATAAATTCAAAATATTATCTACATGTGCCTTATAAATATGTTCACCACTGTTAGGTGGTATATAAGAAGCGCAGATAAATAATAGTCCAGACGAACCCTGCACTTTCACACAGAGCTGATCCAGAAGAGAATCAGCATTTTCCAAAACTAAGATAGATGCACAATATTTGCGACTAACAGCTATAAGTACACCACCTCCTCTTGAGCAGCCAGTTTTAGCAGCATCACGATCTTTACGAAATATATTGTAGAGTGTAGGATTGAAAAACTCTTCATCAAAAAAGTCTGAGTTGAGCCAGGTTTCAACTAGAACAATAATGTCATGATCCATCTGAGAGCTTTTGGATAGTATAAATTGAGATTTTGTTCTCATTCCAGACATATTCTGATAATAAATAGCTATAGTTTTATCTTTACGAGCTAAGTTTGAATCACTTAAGTCTGTCTCTCTGTATTCCCTATTTTCGGAAAAAAACGAAAAACACGTAGGTTGATTCCAACAGGCCAAACAGAAGCATCTAATAATTTCTCATAGAAAGGTGAAGAAACACCAAGTTTAAAATTCACTCTAGCAATAGAGTCACTCAAAACATTATTTCGAAGCAACTTACTGCAAGAAAGGTGACATTTATCTATATTTGCATGTTTAACAACATAATCAATTATGTTCTCTGCATTTACTGACGGCAAAAACGAAGAAATATGCAGCCATTTCATGCGAGGAGCAACATCTAGATCAATAGCAACATTATTGCCAACAACAAGTGTTTTGTTTCTGTAGTTAGATTTCATTCGACGCGCAACATTCCCGTCAGAGAATGGTTGATGGAGCGGAGGGGTGGGCAGCGACGTGGATGCAGTAGCAGGTGGCTCAGCTTGCAAAACCTCAGCAAAAGTTTTAGGCAGAAGAGGCTGAGTATTGTTTACAGCATCAGATATCGGAAGAGCGTGGTTGGCCACAGATGAGAGTGACGTAGCAGCATGTGAAGAAGGAACACCAAAATCACAGTTTACAGCTTCAGCAGCACTAACAACAACAGCTTCAGCAATAGAATTGTTAGAAGAAAGCACAGCAGAGCTAATCTCAGCACTGTCAGCAGCAGCAACGGGAACATTTTTTTTAGATGGTTTATTCAATGCGAGAGATTTTTGCACAGTGGAGCGTGTAGCTTTTGTTTGCGAACCAGCCGAACTATTGTTATTAATCATTATTTCAGAGATTTTAGTTTTTAGATCTTTCACTTCAGAAACTAAATCCGAGACAACTGATATTAGTTTAGAATATGAATTAACACAGTTTCCGCAATTAAATGCAATGTTTGGATTTGTTTTAATTAAATCAAATATTTTTTCATCAACTATATCGATACAAGACTTATGAAAGTCATTTTTACACACTGTGCAGTTAATTGCACAGTCTTTAGTTATAGATTTAGAGCAAAAACCACAACGAGATCTTAGAGACATGGTCAACCGTTCCGAAAGACAATCAGGCGACAACTGATTTAGCTCCAAATAATATCAAAAAACACTTAAGGTTATGTTGTACTCCTATATATTATATAAATTTTAACTATAAAATAATTATATTTTTGGCTGCAAAATGTAAACAAAACATGTAAACAAAATTAGTTTTTTTTGCAATTGGCAACTCTGTAATGCACTTATATATAAATGTGTATACTAAAATGTTATAAGTCACTTCAAAGTAATTTTCACTAACACAATGTCGGCATTGTGTTGCACCACTTTTGAATCATAGTGGTCTCTGTAACGTAACCAATACGTAACATCATGTCAATTTTGACACAAAAATAAACGCTACGACGTCGCTGCAACCCAAATGTGGACCATCAGTTCTAGTTGGGTAAGAGCAAGAGTTTGTGTTCCTCTTAAAAATGACGGCATTGAATGTCGGCGATTATGTGCAAAAATGTGTGGTTCAATTCGGCTGCTGGCAAATGAAGAATCTTTGACGGAGTTGTTAATTTGTCGCTAGGCGATTTGTTAAAAAATTCTAAGAACTTAGGAAATGATTCTGAGAATCCGCCAATAAGAAGAGTTATTATTAATGATTATTTCGATAAGTCCGTCGGTAGTTTTGTTGTTACACACAAGTGAAACTGGTTTTTTTAATTCCATTGTTGGCGTGGTTGATACGTTGTCTGGTTTGGGTTGATGCCATTGCTCTTCTTCTTGTCGCAAGTACTCCGGTCCTTCAAACCAGATTGTGCTAGGTAACTCCAAAGCTCTGCATCCTCGTGACACGATGTCGGCTGGGTTTTCTTTCGAGGGTACATGTTTCCAGATGATTTGTGACGTATGCTCTTGCAATTCTGCTACTCTATTGGCAACAAAACATGTAAGTGTTGAGGCATGCATCGTAAACCATTGAAGGACAATTTTCGAATCAGTCCAAAAGTAAATTTGAGTCTTGGAAGCGACTGCGCCTTTATGGGTGCCACCTTTGATTTAGCTATTAGTAGTGTGACTTTATAGTTATTGTTAACGTTCGATCTTACATAAATGCAACACCCATAGGCTCGTTGTGATGCATCCGCGAAACCGTGTATTTCACAACTTAAATTTGGCGAAGTGAAAACGTATCGAGGAATTTCAATGAGATTGATATTGTTCAAATCGTTTTTAATTTGAAACCAAGAATTATTCAAATTTGAAGGCAATGGATCATCCCAATCTAGTTGCTGCAACCAAATATCCTGTAGCAGTATCTTGTGGCGAATAATGATGGGGCTCAAGAGCACAAGCAGATCAAAGAGGCGAGCAGCAATTGAGGGAACTGCGCGCTTGGTTGCAGTATACACATCGGGTAGATTGTACCCAAAGCAAAATGTATCAACCTTTGGCTTCCATGAAATGCCTAGTGTCTTTTCGATCTCATCATCCGGCAGCTGGATTGGAACTTCATTTACCGAATCTGATCTGTAAATATTTGAGAATGGTTAGTGTGCCATTTGGCAAGACTAAGTCCATGCAAATTTAAGATGTGTGATATTTCTTTGCGTTTCTTCTGCAGCTCTGCCTCGTCATCTGCACCCATCAATAAGTCATCAATGTAAAGGTCTTCTCGTAGTGCCTTGGAGCCAATTGGATATGTGCAATTGTGAAGGTCTGCTATGTGGTACAAACACCGGATTGCGAGAAATGGTGATGCAGTTATACCGTACGTGATTGTATTCAGCTCGAACAATTGAAGTGGTTCACTAGGATCGTATCTCCACAAGATCATTTGGTATTTTCGGTCTGACTTATCGACTCTAAATTGCCGATACATTTTAGAAATATCAGCGGTCAAAGCAAATTTATTCATACGAAATGCCACTAGTGTGATTATAAGTTGTTGTTGTATAGTCGGGCCAACTAAAAGAATGTCGTTAAGTGAACGATTGAAGGTAGTACGCGCTGAAGCATCAAATACAACGCGTATTTTAGTTGTTTTGCTCTCTGGACGCAAAACGCAATGATGTGGGATAATGTAGTGTGGCTGGTTAAAATCGACAACCTTTACGGGGAACATATGCCCTAGCTCGGCGTATTCACGCATAAATTTAGAATACATGGTTTTAAGCGTTCGATCGCGCTCCAAACGCCTTTTTAAAGAAAAAAATCGCAATTTCATATGACTCACCTAATCATTCTGGCGATTCTTTAAATGGCAGACGTACTTTAAGCCGACCATCTGATTTTACTTCTACGTGCGAGAGGAAATGAGTTTCGCATTTTCGCTCATCAGGCGTTTGCAAAGAAATACTTGGTACCAAATCCTCTACTTCCCAAAATTGTCTTAGCAGTGAGTCTAAATTATTTAACCGCGATTCCAACGCTAAGTTGCAGGTACCCTGGCGAGGTTTGGTGGCAGTTTCATAGTTTCCACCAACGATCCATTCAAATTCCGTATTGACTAAACATGGTAGGTTATCACCAAGTGAGATTTTACCTTCAAGCAGAAATCGAAGAAAATCCCGGTGCTGATTAACAGATCAATTCGCTCTGGTTTAAAAAATTGCGGATCAGCAAGAGTTATCGATTTAGGCATATTCCAATTTGCGTACGAAATTGGCTCTCCAGGCTGTTTTACAGTAATTGACTTAGTAATAGAAAAATTAGTAGTGCGTTCAAATGATGTTGTACGAGATTTAATTGTCGCAACCACAAAATGACGGATTGGTGTGCGAATGTCGGCTATCCCCGATACTTCCTCATTAGTGCGATGAAATTTAAGTTGCAGTCTTTTTGCAGTCTCTTCATTGATGAAATATTTCTCTGAACAAGAATCTAAAACTGCGCGAACTGGTTGTAACTTGTCGAAAATGTCCATTATATAAATGATCGCTGTCGGAATAAGAGCTCGTTTTGCAGAGCGTGTGACAAGTGAAACCGGTGCGGTTAAACCAACTTGTATAGGTGCAACAGTTAACGGCATTGCATTTTTGGATGAATTTGATGAGGTATAAATGTGTGAAATGCTATGATGAGATTGTTTACAAACGCGACATCGAGATTTGGATTTGCACCTTGATACGGTATGACCCTTTCGTAAGCAATTGATGCAATGTGAGGTGCGTTTGACAAAATCAAAACGCTCAGCTACTGGAATCGAAATGAAAACTGGACAGTTTCTTAGAGTGTGCTCAAGGCTATTACAATAAACACACTTAGCCTTTGCACTCATAAACGTATGGGAATTGCGCTTGTTTACGTGGTTTGGCTTAGCAATAAGCTTCTCTTTGTCTCCTTTTTTATTTTGATGGCTTTCCAAATAAAGACAACGATGATCTAAGACCTTATAACATTCGTCCCAAGAAGGTAAGCCGTTGAAATCTTGCTTTTCGTCGTAGTAATCTCTCGACTCTTGGTCAATCTGTGACTTTAATAAATAAATAATGATTGCATTCATGATATCGCTTTCATTTCCAGGCGAGAGAAGTGAGCTACGTAAAGCCGATACAGTGTCGATTACCTTTCGTAGTGATACCGGGTCAGGTTTATTTATTGTTGGTATGTTGAAGAGCGAATGTATGTAATCCAGAAATATTAGAACTTTGTTGTCATATCACTCGTTTAGTCTCCTTAAAGCCTTTTCATAATTTTTAGATGTGACTTGGAAAGCTTCCACGACATTAAGAGCAGCACCAGACAAACAGTTAAGGAGATAGTTAAATTTTTCAATTGCTGGAATGGAATTGTCGTCATCCACTAAATGTTTAAAGGAATCAATAAATCACTTGTAGTCAGCATATCGTCCGTCAAATGTCAGTAGTTTTAATTTTGGCAAGCGACTTCTTTGATGATTATCTTGGATTGAAAAAATATTCAAAGTGCTATGAGCATTCACATTTACGCGTGATGCATTTAACAATGTCCGAATTTTAGATTTAGCGGTTATGAAATCTTCTTCAAATAGAATTCTATCTGAATCATCTGGATTAAGCGGCGGATTTTGAACGGCGCATAATTGCTTAAAATATGTTTCTAAATTTTCTAAGCGACACTAAAGAACAGTTACGTCATCTGCTGTTCCACTCTTTTCAACTCTATTTTTTATATTTGAAATATTTCTCTTAATAGAAGCTCTTTGTTTTTTAAGTGATGTTAAATCATCAGGTGTGTCTCTTTCAGTGGCTCTTGTAGTTTTGGCATTTTTTTTTAAAAAATAAAAAATATACCAGCAACAGAAAGCGTAGCAACAGTAAAATAGCAGCTCGGATAATTTAGTCGCAAGATTCAATAACGATTATGTTCTCTTATTTATAAGAGAAGCTGCAACAGTAACTATTTCAGAAATAAGAAAAAGCGCGAAGAGGAATTTCAAGTCATTCATACAACAACAAATGATATGCGCCGATTGTAGCTTGCCAACAACGAGTCTGCAAGTGCTATGTTAGCAACTATTGAAACAAGAAACGGTAACGTACGCAGTTGGAAACGGTACCAAGTTGGTGGCCTTGATGTTGCTTTCTAGCGCAAAGGGAGATCTAACTTACCGACCGGACTAAGTTTCTACGATTAAGATGATGATGATTTGTCTTAAAACCGCAATTTGAAGTCCAATGATTGACTTTAAATAAAAGTTGATGATGATTTGTCTTAGAACAGCCGCCTGAGACTATTAAGACATCCAACGACGAAAATCCAATGATTGACTTTAAGTTAATGTTGATGATGAATTGTCTTAGAACAGCCACTTGAGACTATTAAGACATCCAACGACGAAAAATCAAAGGATTGAAGGCTTTAAACTCCAACGATAAATATGCTGAGGACCAACTTAGTTCTGTCACGGTCGCCAAAAATGTCTGTGTTAAAGATCAATAATAAATGTAAAACGCTGTGTTTTGATGATGGTTGATATTTCGAGTTTATTAATACACAGTCGTTTACCAACTAACTCTTCATGTAAGAAAAATTCTATAAGCAAGCAATGAGTTATATATTTATAAGCGGAATGAAGTGACAATGAAACAACTAAGGCAAATTAGCTTGACAAATTAATTCACAATAAGAGTTTAAAGAGTAATTTACATGATAGTATAAAGTTATAAAACAAAATAAAGAGCAGATAGTAAATTGAATATTATTAACGTTGTAACGAACCTGTTCTTCTTTAGCCGAGGTATATCTCGCCGGCTCCAGGGTTCGTTGCCAAAAATTTATATTTATCGGACCAGAGGGCGGATTCTGAAAAACGCTAAAGCTAAATCTCCACCACTAAAGCTAAATTTATAGTTTTTAGCGATATTGCTATTCTGAAAAACTCCATCGCTTATTTTCATGCTAAAAATTTAGAGACTGAACGAGCTTTTAACGAAGAATAAAATTAAAGCTGTCATAGCTAAATTTTTAGCGATTGCTGCGATTCTAAACTTTTTTTAGCGATTTACAGAAACTCTAATTTTATTTTTAGCTATAATTTTAGAGTCCAATATTTTGTTGCCGCTAAGTTAAAAATTAAAAGATTTTTCAAATAAAATCGTAATTTTTGATATATAAATATATTAAGAAAAATTAATGCTTTGTCTCTTTTGAATGTTTTCAAAGAAAAATATACCAATTTAAAGCACTTTTCCAAAAACTTGCTGTTTGTATTTATCAGTTGTATTAATATTAGGGGTATTCACGTTTCAGTGCACTTGCCTGTGCAGTTGAGGACTTCTGCAGTTGTGCAGTTAGGTTTTCGTGAACAAACCACAAACACTTTTTCCAAGCTGTCAAATTTTTCAATGCACACAAGTGCACAACTGCTCAAATCTTCAAGTTTTAGACTGCAGTAGAAAAACACTTGTGCAGATTTTTGATTTTGATATTTTGATTTTGTAAAGTGCAGAAGTCCTCAACTGCACTGGCAAGTACACTGAATCGTTAATACCCCTATTGTTATCATATAACAGCTTTTAGAAAAAGGTTTCATCTCTTATAACTTTATAAAAATTTATTAAATAAATTGGTAGTTTACAAATAAGCTAAAATTGTTGTGACACTCTTATGTGATAATTCTGTATCACGAAGAAGCACACCAACGATAAGAAAGACACTTGAAGCAAAACAATTCTATATGGAAGAAAGTATTGCTTCTTGTGTCTTTCTTATCATTGGTGTGCTTCTACGTTATACGGAATAATGCAGTTAGTTTGCAATTAAGTCATTAATTGACAAGAAATTTTGCACCTAATTTTTAATATGTAAAATGTACTCTGAGTGCAAAATTTTGAAGAATTGAATGAAACCTAAGCCTCCAATAAGCTACGACTGTTTTGGTGTTTAAAGTTGAACCAGTCAAAATAAATCCTTACTAGTTTTTACATAGTTTTATTTTATGACAACACGAGAATATTTAATGAAAAATCATAAAGTACTCGTATAAATATACTTAAAAAATTAACCTCAAATTTTTAAGTATGTTAGCTTAAGTTTATTTAAAATTTTTTCAAACAACTGAATGTTTTTATTTTGCACTTTTTATTTAGATATTGGTGCAGGTAGTAAACCATTTTAAAAATAAGAAACAAGCTTATTTTAATTATTATATTAATTGAATTAAGGTTCGAAAGAAACTTTAAAAAGTTTTCGAAATCTTTTCACTCAGATGATGAATTTTTGACAGTCGGAAGTAGAATTTTAGATATCAATGAGGTGAGTTTTATTGTCAAGACTTCATGTAGCCCCGGGGACTAGTAGAAATTTTGACAACCGGCACAAGAATTTTTGAGTGAAGCAAAAGGGTTGTGCTTTACCCTTACAAAATCAGTGTTTTGCTGTGTATTTTTTCTGAAAAAAGTAGTTTTATTTATGTTTCCGTATAAAAAAAAGGATTGTGCTTTGCTTTTAATATTTAGAAAATTTTTATTTTTAGGCTAAAAATGCAGGCTTAAGGAGCAATTAAAAAGCATGGAGTCACTTCAGTCGTCTTTAATTTATTTTAGTGTCAATAAAAAAAGCTATAATTCTTTTTTAAAAATTTTAAAACTATGCCAGTCTTAGGAGCTAAATAGTTCAAAATAAATATTTATGTTAAATTTGGAAGTTCATTACTTCTGATATACGCAATGTTATAAGTTTTTTCTTTACTGCTTTCAACTTGCAAAACTAATACATTGAATATACTTTTTAAATATTTATATACAACTAGCTGAACCCGGTGTGCTTCGCTACTCCCCTCGTTATAAAATAAAATTAAAAGTATTTATATATTTTTCACTCCATCTAATTTTCGAAATAAGTCCACCCCAGCGCCACCTACCGTGTCCATTTATACACAAATTATTTTCTTATGATCAAACAAACATACGTTCTGAATTTCAGTTAAATTGGTCCATAAATTCAAATTTTCGATATAAGTCCACCCCAGCGCCACCTATCGGGTTCATTTATGCACAAATTATTTTCTTATGATCAAACAAACATACATTCTGAATTTCAGTTAAATTGGTCCATAAATTCAAATTTTCGATATAAGTCCACCCCAGCGCCACCTATCGGGTCCAAATATAGCCTATGTTACCCACCGTACCAAGATGAACATTACCTGAAAATTTCATCAAAATCGGCCCAGCCGTTTTGGAGTCCATACGTTACATACATACAGACATCCTATTTTATATATATAGATATATGTCCGATAAAGAGTTAATACGTGTTCAAGGATGTTTTATGGTTAGCTGCTTGATCGACTGAGTATAAGTCAATATTTTCTTTCGTATTACAGTCGATTGACGATTGAGTCGAATTTGACAGTAAGTGTATTTCGGGTATGGCAACCTTTAGGTATAGTGCGATATACTACAGTATATTTTATAAGTGGAGTAAAATCTAAACATATAATTTTAAAACATGTTTTCAATTTATTCCATCACTAAGCTAATTAGAAAAAATATATGCAACGAAATAATCATGAATAAAAATTGTAATTTTTTACAAATTTTAATGTTTACACAAGTTTTGGCTTTATAAGTTATTTTACTTAAAACAGTTACATTCCTTGCAGCTCATAATATCATTTTGAATACAGAAATTATTTGTAGTAGTAGTGGCAGTCAAATACGTCTTAAAAAACTCATTCAGTCGCTGAGAAGATGTCAAAATTTCTGGATAAAATTTTTAGGTTTCATTTGCCACAGCAAAAAATGACAATTTAAATACAACAGATAGAAATTTTTTTCAACTCAACCTTTTCTTTCCTATAGAACCAATAGTGAAAAGTTTCCAAATGGCACACAGCCATAACCAAATCAATTTTTTGACATAAGAATCGCTAAAACAACGCTTCCTGTGGCGAGTAGTAGAAGCAACATTTTTAGCTTGGCGATTTGAAACTCAGAATCGCATTTTAGCGAAATCGCTAAGGAATTAAACGAAGCATTTTTTTAGCATATAAGCGATAGAGATTTAGCTTTAGCTAGGCGATTTTCAGAATCCGGCCTCAGGCCGGGGCTTGAACAGAACTCAATTAAATCTAACTATGTCTCGCCTTATATAGGACAGTCGCAGAGAGACTAAATGCAAGCTCTCTTCTAGTTTTCTGATTGGATGGCACTACAGCTGATCTGGTGCTTTTCGAATTCTATGTTTATAACAGCTGACCGTGTGCTTTTGGTTTCTATGTTTGTCACAGCTGACCGTGTGCTTTCGTGGTTTGTGCCATGGGTGCCTTGCATTAGCCACTGGTGGTTTCCTGCGCGATGGCGTTGTCTCTTCCTTCATCTACTTAATCTAATTATAAGCGGCAGCAGAGTTAATACGAAGCTAGCTTTATATAATACAATTCTTATAGTAAACATTATTAAAATCGTTAATTTAAATACTAATTCATAATTCACTTGATTTGTATTAACAATAAATGAAACGATGATAATCATATAAACAATTCAATAATGATGAACTTAAGTATTACAATTTACTTTAATGTATGAAATAAAAATGTTTTGAATTTTACTTAATTGCAGTATTAAAACAAAATTGTTAAGAAATGAATAAAATACAAAATGAAACAGGGGTGACTCACGATGAATGATGATATGCTGCTTCGTGGTGTCGTCGTCTCTGTTGTTGATGCAATGTTGCTGCCAATGTGTGACTAAAATGCAGTAGGCCATTTTAGCCTTCACATACCCCACCTACTTCGGGGGAGGAGGTTGTTGGCTTACTCTCACCCGACCGGAACGGGCGATAATGATTTGGAAGGTGGCCCCTCGGACGATGGTGCAGAACTTCATCCGAGCCGCCTGCTTGCGCCTGGTCAACGCGGCATGGATCTTATCCTGCAGTTCCTGCACGACGTCTTCATCTTACCTTGCCCATATATCTTCGAGTTGCTCTTCTTCAGCACAACTCGATTGGGGAGGCAAAGGGGATCTAGGGGACTGATGGGGTGTCGTGGGCCTAAGGGGCGACACCCGTTGTTGAACGTCGAGTCTGGGATTTTTCCGTGGTCGACTTGGGGACTCGTCTGAATCCGTTACGTCGTGTTTGCTGCTGCTGGAGCTGTAGCTTGAGCTATTGCTTGAGCTATCGCTCGAACTATCTGAGTTGAGTGGTTGCTGCTGCGCCTCCACGACGACATCTGCTGCGGCGTCGGCAGTTGATGACGCAGATGCTGCTGCGGCTTCGGCAGTTGATGACGCAGATGCTGCTGTGGCGTTGGCAGTTGATGGCGCAGATGCTGCTGCGGCAGTTGATGACGCAGATGCTGCTGTGGCGTTGGAAGTTGATGGCGCAGATGCTGCTGCGGCTTTGGCAGTTGATGACGCAGATGCTGCTGAGGCATCGGCAGTTGATGGCGCAGATGCTGCTACTGCTGCGGCGTCGACAGTTGATAACGCAGATGCTGCAGCGGCTTCGGCAGTTGATGACGCAGATGCTGCTGCGGCTTCGGCAGTTGATGACCAGCATTTGCGGCGTCGTCTTCGTGATTTGTGCTGTTTGTGCCGGAACACAACATCTGGGCTTCTCCTCGCTGATGGTGGTACACCGTACATTCCATGCGAATGGTTTGCGTAATTTTTGTGTGGCCCACGCCTTGGATCGTCTCAATATTATTGCTGTAGCGGCACCATCCAAGTATGTTCTTCTTCTTTGGTGGCCGTATATTTTCGTCATCACTCGAATCTATCGATGAGCTAAGCGGTGACCAAGGGGAGGGCGGTGTTGGCACCCTAGCTTCGAGCTGCTGTTCATTTTCGTCACTTGTTGGGCTTGGTCTTGAATACAAGTACCCGAACACGATGCGAGTATCTGACGTGGGGTCGTCTAGATGCTCTTCGTCGACTCTGTTCGTAGCTTTCCGATCTGAAATACTATTGGGAGGGGCTTCTTTGTCTTCCGGCTCGTCGTTATCTGGCGAGGTTTAAGGTGTCGTCGGTCTCGTGGAATCATATAGCGATTTCTCTTCGCTCTCGGTGTCGGTTAGGACTATCGTTGCTATCGGTGGTGCATCACGCTCGCTAACCCCACGCAAATCTTCCGCAGGTGCGAGGTGGTCTCGTCGTGACGTTCCGGGCGTGTCGTCTGTATGGACCGTGTCCTGGGGCCTGACTGTGCTGGATGACGTTGCGGGCTCTGCTGGACTTCGGCGCCGGCCAGTGCCTACCGGTGAAGTCATAACGGCACGTCGATTAAAATATTTTGGTCGGCGTGATGGAGTTTGTTTTTGACTTGGTGAGTTTGATGTATCGGATCGTGGTACGACTCGGATTCGGCTCCCGTCGGCTTTAATTGGTATTTCCATGAAATCTTCTCCCAGTACTTTCATATTCTGTAGGAACCTTGCTCTGGTTGCTTCGAACTTTCGGTTGGTCGTGCGTCTGCTCATTTTCCTATCGTCTTTCAATTACAACCAGGAGTCGCTTGATGGGTATGTCTTCATCAGTATTTTATGACTGATCCGTAGCTGCTCGCGAGAGGTTGTGTCGTACAATAGCAAAAATCTCCTTCAGTCGGGATGCTCGCTCAGTGGGTTCTACGCTCTCGGTTCCTGTGCCTGGTGTAACCTCGTCGTACAGGGTGTGCGGCAAACGTGGTTCCCTTCCTTGAGTCAAGTAGGCTGGACTGTAACCCTTTGTCTCGGAAACACTCGTGTTAATTGCAAGTGAAATCTCTGGTAGGCTCTCTTCCCAGCCCCGCTGTTGGCTATCTGCGAGTTGCGCGATCATGGTCTTCACTGTTCTGTTTACACGTTCAGTTGGGTTTTCTTGCGGCGTATACGGCGCGGTGAGCTGCTGCTGAGCTTGTAGGGCTTCTATGTAGCGTTTGAATATACGGCTAGTGAACGGGGTCATTAAAATCTGCGCACACTGTTCATGGTTCGTCAGGTATCTTGATGAGCATCTCTCCAGCTGGAGCTTGCTGGCTAGCCTTATAACGTTGACATGAGTCGCAACTTCAAACATAGCGACTTATGTCCCGAAACATACACGGCCAGTAATACCGGCTTGCCACTCTTGCGATCGTCTTCCGGATGCCTAAGTGGCCGGCACACGGACTGTCATGATTTTCTTTTAGACCCCGTTCTCGTTGTGACGTGGTAATACACAGCTTACACGGCACGCAATCGTCATCACTTGCACCTCGTGGGATATGTCGGTATAGTTGACCTTCTATATTTACGTAATCGGAATATTTATCGAGGAATTTTATTACCTCGGCACGTTTCTTAGAGACAAGTGGTCGGTGATAACTATAAACTTGTATCCTTCCAGATATGGCCGCATCTTACGAATACCCCATATGTTCGCCAAACACTCCTTTTCGGTGGGCGAATAATTCTTCTCTGCTTTATTCAAGTGCCTGCTAACATAGGCTATTACTCGTTCGGACCCGTCGATTTCCTGCGTCAATACTGCTCCCAGACCGCTCTCGCTGGCGTCAGTTTGTAGTGTGAACGTTTGGCTAAAGTCCGGGCATGCCAATACCGGAGCCTCGGTGAGCTTCGTCTTCAAATCCTCGAACGCTTTCTGTTGGGCTTCTGCCCACTTCCAGTGCTTTCCCTTCTTGAGCAAAGCTGTCAAAGGCTGTGCTATGGTCGCAAAGTCTGGAATGAATCGCCGATACCACGACGCGATTCCTAGATATCGTCGCACTCCTCGCACGTTCTGGGGGGTTCCAAGTCTCTAATAGCTGCAACCTTGTCGGGGTCAGTATGAATACCATCACCGCTGACCACATGACCCAAATATTTGATCTTTGTTTTCATGAACTCACATTTCTCAGCATTAATTTTTAGGTTGGCTTTTCCTAGGCGTCGGAACACTTCTCGCAGATTCTGCAGGTGCTCGTCCAGCGTTGCTCCCGTCACCACGATGTCATCTAGGTAGGCGAACGCGAAGGGTTCCAGCTCTGGACCTATGACTCTATCGAGGGCTCTCTGGAATGTTGCTGGTGCGGAGTGAAGGCCAAATGGCATGACGCGCCATTGATACAGGCCACGACCAGGAACGGTGAATGCGGTGTACTTTTTACTTTCAGCCGCCATCGGGATCTGCCAGTAACCATCCTTCAGATCCAGACTGCTCTCGTATTTGGCATTACGCAGCCAGTCCAGAATGTGCGTAATGCGTGGAAGTGGATATGCATCGGGTACTGATTTGCTGTTAAGCTGCCGGTAGTCAATGCAGAGTCGCCAGGCTCCAGTCTTCTTGCGAACAATCACAATTGGCGCACTATATGGACTGTGCGACGGCTCGATGCATCCTTTTGACAATAGCTTGTTGACCTCTTCATCGATGATGGCTGGATTTCGTGGGAAATACCTCTGCTTAATAGGTCGATCATCGGTCATTACGATTTTATGTTCCGTGATGCTGGTCACTCCGTGAATGCCTTCAAATTGCCAAAGTTTGCCAGTTGGTAACGTAGATGCTGCTGCTTCGGCAGTTGGTAACGCAGATGCTGCTGCTACGGCAGTTGGTAACGCAGATGTTGCTGCGCGTTTACGTTCCTCTGCTTCTGAAATCTTTTGTTATAATTTTCTTCACTGACCCCTTGAAATTTTCATTACTATGAAGCGGGGTTACTTCTGGTCCTAGCTGGATTGTCTCTCCACCACAGCTAAACTTAACTCCGGTTTGAATGCAGAAATCCAATCCCAAAAGAACATCTTCGGTCGCATCTGGCATGACAAGGAAGTCAAAGTTGCAATTTATGTTACCTAGGCGTATCCTTGTTTCCACCGCATGCATAAGGGGTCTCACCGACCCGTCGGCCAGAGTGACGTCTGCATCTATATTTAATTTGTGACACTGCTGGCCTAAGTGGTGAGCGAATGCATGACTAATGAAACTTTTAGTGGCTCCCGTGTCGATAGTCGCTGTTTTTTTTATGTTGCCCACTACAAGGTTAGCAAACTAGTGGTGATTGTTGATATCAAGGTGGTTTACTGTTGATGAGGGGCCTCTGCTGAAGGTGCCGCTGCCCCTCGACTCGGACGGAACCTGGGACCGTTCTCCGACTGAAATGGACAACATGTGCTGGTGCGCACACCGCGGCGCCCACCTTCGGCAAAAGGTGGCTGATCCTCGGCGGCATGTTCTAGCGATGTGGCCTTCTTCTCCACAGTTGCTGCACGCGTTCTTAGTGTTAACGTGGGTCGCTTGATCTTCAGACACCATACGATGCTGTTCGGGAGGTGGTCGCACTGCGGGGTTCCGGGTAGTTTCTTGGACTTTAATATTTTCAAGGTCTTCGGCCATCTCTATTAAATCCGCTAGAGAGGAGAAGTCCTTGCGCCGGATATACCACTGGTAGTCCGTCTGTAGATTCCGGAAAATCCTATCCAATTTGGGCTGTTGGTGTCTACGTCGAATCTCGTCGTCGACGTCTTCGAAATACCTAGCTGGCAAGAAAAATTTTAAAAAGTCAAATTTAAATGAATCCCACGTAACCCAGTGCTGGTTATTGTTGCGATACCAGATGATTGCCCGGTTTTTTAGTAGCTCTGGCATTGTTCGAGGCAAGAGATTTCTGTCAAGAGTGTAGACTTCGGCTAGTTCTTCTAGTCTTTCGACGAATGATAGCGGATCCTTACCCCCGTCATGGTTAATCGACCATTTTCTTACCTGCTCGATTACAACAACCTGTGGCGTAGTCACCTGCCTTGATGGAAATGTCCATTCTGCGCTGTGTTTCTGAAAGTCGCTCGGTGGCGGGATTTCTAGCGTGGTCGCTTGTGGTGGGGTAGGCGATACGTCTCGACGGTGCTTGTTTTGTAGCTCCACTAGGCTCTGGGTCACCTCCTGCGCATGCGTTTTGTCGCCGACAAATGCTGCGAATCGTTTGCGCATTTCTTCAACGGTACGGGTTTTGTCAAGATCGAACTCCGCGGCGTACTTATCGATTTCTTCCCGTTTTGGGGAGTATGGCCACGTGACACTAAGTGGTTTACTCATTTTTTTCCACTAATTGGGCTGTTCACTATTAAAGATTCTTTTTTCTCTTTTCTTAAAAAACTTTTATTTTTATCGTCTAGGAACTATCAAAATATTCCTTATCGTTCACTATTATTGTATTACTTATTATTTGCTTTTAAATTACAACTTTTTCCCGTTGTACATTCCAATTGTATATTTTCCCGATTTTCACATTTCGTTATCATATCGTTATATTTTTTTTTTTTAAATTAAAAGCACTGTTTGTTACTGTTTTAATTTTGTTCACTGTTTATTATTTTTTTGAGTTTTATGCACTGTCGACTATTGTTCGCGTTTATTCGTTATTTATTACAAATTCTTTGTACATATTCTTTTCTTGCTGTACTCGAATTTTCTTTCTTTTCATTCACACGCTCGGTTTTCGAGTTCTGTGCCTCTTTTCCAGCTTCTTTTTTTTCTCTTTAATCACGCACTAGGTTTTCGCCTTCTGTGTCTCTCTTTTTTTCGTTAATTCACGCGCTAGGTTTTCGCGTTCTGTGTCTCTTTCTCTTTTTTATTTTCGTTAATTCTCGCACTAAGTTTTCGCGTTCTATGTCTCTTTTTTTACTTTTTTTTTTAATTCACGCACTAAGTTTTCGAGTTCTGTCTTTTTTTCTCGGTTTTTTTCTCGTTTATTTACGTACTTGGTCCCTGCTCGGGCGCCATTGTAACGTACCTGTTCTTCTTTAGCCGAGGTATATCTCGCCGGCTCCAGGGTTCGTTGCCAAAAATTTATATTTATCGGACCAGGCCGTGGCTTGAACAGAACTCAATTAAATCTAACTATGTCTCGCCTTATATAGGACAGTCGCAGAGCTTTTCCTAAATGCAAGCTCTCTTCTCGCTTTCTGATTGGCTGGCACTACAGCTGATCTGGTGCTTTTCGATTTCTATGTTTATAACAGCTGACCGTGTGCTTTTGGTTTCTATGTTTGTCACAGCTGACCGTGTGCTTTCGTGGTTTGTGCCATGGGTGCCTTGCATTAGCCACTGGTGGTTTCCTGCGCGATGGCGTTGTCTCTTCTTTCATCTACTTAATCTAATTATAAGCGGCAGCAGAGTTAATACGAAGCTAGCTTTATATAATACAATTCTTATAGTAAACATTATTAAAATCGTTAATTTAAATACTAATTCATAATTCACTTGATTTGTATTAACAATAAATGAAACGATGATAATCATATAAACAATTCAATAATGATGAACTTAAGTATTACAATTTACTTTAATGTATGAAATAAAAATGTTTTGAATTTGACTTAATTGCAGTATTAAAACAAAATTATTAAGAAATGAATAAAATACAAAATGAAACAGGGGTGACTCACGATGAATGATGATATGCTGCTTCGTGGTGTTGTCGTATACTTACATATTTTGTTGCTCTTGTATTCTTTGTGTGTTTTAATGTTAAGCTTTTTTAAAATATTTTCAAATTGGCAGCGAATTGAAAACAAAACTTTTTCTGAATTTTCTTAATAAAACATAATTTATGAGAACATATGTTTTATGTTGACATCATGTTTGCATTCAACGCCATCTAGTTGTCAAGTACTTTTCATGAGTAGCAAATCAAAATCCAAATCCAGATTTGGGTGTTGGAAAAAACGCAGCTAATATCTTTTTTTATATAAATTTTACTTTTTTTAACGAGAATATAAATATTTGTATACCAAGCGCGTCGGAAGCGAATTTCATCTGGGGAGCAGTACAAATGGGGGGCAGTACAAATGGGGGGCAGTAAAAATGGTGGGGCAAAAAAGTTCACCAAAATTTCTTTAAAGAAACATGAATGTGAATGAACTACTTTTTTATTTTAGTTTAAAATAAAAAAAAATATAAAAATATACAAAAAATATTAAAATTTCATTATTTTTAAAAGTTCTTCCAATTTCAATATTAGAGATCATTCTTTAAAATATCTTTCATATGGTAATATGAAAATATAAGAAATAATTGTTGCTTTTATAAAGCAAGACTAGGTATATCTTTACATGGTTCAAATGCAATACGGTAAAAAAAGTTATATCAATTTAAATTATTCCAAAATGCTTCTTTCTGTCCTTGCGAGAAACAAACTCTTTCACCACCTCCATCGAATTAAATTCTTCAGTTTAATCTTTGTGAATGTGTATAAGTGCCGCATGAGTGAGTCGTTTCTGTGTCATAGTTGCTCGAAGATAAGTTTTAAGGCGTCTTAGTGCACTAAAAGAAAGCTCAGATGAAGCTTCTGATGCAGGCACAGTCAAAAACACAGCAATAAGTTTTTCAACTTCATTTAATAGTTTTTTTACAGTATCCGAATTTTTTGCAAATTGGGATACAATGCCACTACTATTTGAAGGTGTTTGGCCAGGCAATTGCTCCAGCAATTTAAGTTGCGCGTGGAGGTCGCTCACATCAAAGTCATCTGCATAAAGATCTAGTTTTGTTTTTAGATTTTGTTAAGAATGCACTTTTCCGTTGAAGGCTTCGATTACAATATTTTCCAACGATTCCAGAGTGTCAAGATCTGTTTAAATATACAATAAGATTTACAAAGTGTCAGTTTACACTAGCTTCACTCAACCGTCTCACCGAATGTTGAATCAAAGTGAGTCAGTTGAGTGAAGCTGGTGTAAACATGCAAAAATAAAAAATTAATCAAATATCAACCTGTTTGATCGAATATAGCCGTTATCTCATTAGAGAGAAGATCAAAAATTTCGGAATAATCTTTTCGTAGCCGATCATATAATGGCAACTGTACTGAAGGAACCGGATTTGATGTTTGTTCAAAGCGTCGAGGTGGATTTTCATCAGCTAATTCACAGTAGGGGCTTTCGCATGGTCCAAAACATTGGACCAACATGGCAGATTGTACAACATGTAGTACCATGCGTAAGCTAAAGCGATAGTCGAAATTTTTGGTTTTTTCTACCGATTGTACAATATTGTACAACTATGTAAAATTACTGCTCAATTGTTAGGGCATCTAAAAATTGCCGGATGTGTCCTGCTTGAGAGCTTGCAATTAATGATGTTGCTTTACAAGTTGGATCGTTCGAACGCTCAATCAAATAGTCCCATTAGTTTTCTATCTAACTTATCGTACAACATGTCGTCCAGTATGGAAAGCCCCTAAGAACATGTCAAATTTTTTCTTACCAGAGTTGCAAAATTAACAGGCATTAAGCTACATACTTAAGGGTGCTTTTAAACTGAAGTGGTGGGCTTGCAGTAGAAACTCTACATTTTGTTCTACCTTTTTGCAAGCACAGAGAAAGAAAATGGTTATCCGCAAGCGTGCTTATGAAGAAGAGAGAAATAAGAGGAAAATATATAATACAAAAATATTATCGTTGTAAAAAAACTGATTTGTCCACAAAATAGTTCAGCTGAACAGAACTTTAAGTCTTCTTTAATAGAACATCGTAATCCTAAGTGTACTAGCGGTAATTGTTTGGACCATTGAACCGAAACTTCAGATGCTATTAAAGAAGTTTTCAACTGTCGATGGAATCTTTCAATCATTCCATTAGCTTGTGGATGATATGTAGTTGTATGTGTCTTATGAGATTCGAGTAGTTTAGTTAATTCCGTAAAAATATTTGAACTAAACTGAGTACCTTGGTCCACAGCTATCTTTGAGGGAACACCAAAACGCAAAACATAGTTATTTACAAAAACTTTTGAAACCGTTGATGCTGAAATATCTTGGATTGGATATACTTCGGGCCATCTTGTATTCCTATCTATTACTGTTAGTATGTATCGATATCCGTCAGAGATAGGGAGGGGTCCTACTAGGTCCATATGAATGCGTTCGAATCTTTCAGAGGGAATGTTAATCTTTTGTACACGAGATTTAGTATATATATTTACTTTTGACACTCAATACAACTCGTTGTCCATTCGTTGAGATCTTTGCGCATGTGAGGCCAACAATATTTTGATTGGATTAATTTTCTTGTAATACGTACACCAGGATGGGAAAAACCATGTAATTTCTTAAAAACAACTTGATGCATAGATGGTGGAAGATATGGTCTGGTTTCTTTAAAGGATACATCGCACCATATTTTTAGTTTTAAAGCAGATATGTCAATAATTTTTAAATTGAATTTGTAATTTGAAGTATTAATTAGTTCTTTAAGTGTCTGGTCGGAATTTTGTTCTTTTTATAGTGTTTGAATATTGATTTCACTTGACGTAGTTTCTTCAATGCCAGATATTCGAGAAAGTACGTCTGCAACAATGTTATTTTTTTCAGAAATAAATTGGATGTAATTTGTAAATTGAGCAATATATTCTAAATGTCTAGTTTGTCGTGGAGATTATTCAACTTTAGAATTTAAAATGCACGTCAGTGGTTTATGATCAGTATAAATTGTAAATGTTCTTCCTTCTAAAAATGTCGAAAATGTTTGATAGCAGAATAAATTGCAAGAAGTTCACGATCAAAAGTGGAATATTTTATTTCTGCTGGTGAAAGTTTTTTAGAAAAGTAGGCTAAAGATTCTAAGAATCCTTTAATTTCTTGTTGAAGAACTTCACCAATTGCAGCATTGGATGCATCTACTGCTAATGACAAAATTGAATTTTTGCAGAAATGTGTTAGTAGAGTTTAATTTGCAAATTTTGATTTATGCCCCTATCACCGTCTGCGAATCGAATGCTTCACTCGAGTCGAATCATTTGGCGAATTTTTCTTTTTGTGGTATCACTGTTTGCGAACCTACTTATTCGCCTCAGATACGGTGCTGCCAAAGCAGAAAACATAAAAATTCGATTAGAAACGTCAAAAGTCAAACAGCAAATTTCTATTAAGCCGCGATAAATACAAATAAATAAGCAGCGTTGAGCTATTTTTGGAGAGAAAATTGTGGAAAAGGAAACTTTATGCAGATAGTGGTGCAGTGTTATAGACAAATATAATCCTCCGGAAGCTCCTGACCACCTGTGATAATTTAAGACTTTATTGAAATAATAAAAGTTTTTGCTTAGATTTCAGTCACAAATTTTGTTTTTATTATTAAAATACTAAATTATAAAATGATTAGCAGATCTATTTTTTGGAGATTATGAAGAACTTGAAACTTTGTGAAGACAGTTGTGGGAGACAGTCGCGTAGACTATGTTGTCGCCAAAACTTAGCCCACGGAGGGCTGCAATATGCCTCAAGTTGAGAGCATAAACGGACTGCTCCACTGCAAAGCTTTGCCATGAATCCTTCTGGTTTTGTTAAATGGAGCCAAAATTTCCTAGTCTAGTTGCTACAGCAGGTTTCTGCTCCATAAGCTGCATCAGTTCCTGGAACTGTCGACTGTTCGTTTTTTCATTCTAAAAATATATAGCAATTTGTTTAAAACCAAGAGAAAAACCAAAAAAATAGAAAAAGAAGCTAAGTTACTGACTTTTTTCAATTAATTCCTTTATGTTTTGACAGAATTTTTATGAAAATATCTAATTTGCTGGCTACTCAGCAAATATTCCTATTCGTCTATATTTGACGTTAATGTCAAATCACATTTGTTAAATTCGCAAACAGTGATACCACCAATATTTCTATTCGTCTGTTTTTGACGTTTGAGTCGAATCACATTTGCTAAGTTCGCGAACCATCATACCACCTTGGCGAACTTTACTTGTTTTCTATTGGATTCGCGGACGGTGACAGGGCTATTAATTTTGTTAAAAGCTTCTTCAGCATCTTTTGTCCAAATAAGTTCTTTCGCTTTATTTTTTACTGTGTTATTTAGAATTTTGTAAAGAGGACTTAAGTATTGTGCGATCATGGGAATGTATCTGTGATAGTAATTAACTACACCAATGAATTTTTGCATTTTATTGATTGATTTAGGTTTCATAAATTCATTATTGCTTCGACGCGTTCTGTGCGGAATTGAATTCCCTCTTTTGATATTTGATAGCTTAAAAATTCAAGAGTTGAAACTCCAAAAATGCATTTAGAGGGTTTAATGTTTAAACCATATTTCTCTAGTGGAGTGGAAACAGTTCGAAGATGTTCAAAGTGTTGATATTAATTTTCACTTGCTACTAGTATGTCATCTACATAATGTAACGATCCGCCTTTCCCGGCGTTTATAGCTGGGATAACCTCAGTGGTTGTCCGGGGTCGCTCCAAAATTTATTTATAAGTATTCTATTTCCGGACACCAAATCATAAGAGTTTATGGTTTTCAATTGAGAATTATTATATTTATTTACAAGATTTTAGTTTGATAATGACAATTCAATATACATTTGCAATATTTTAATAAATGATTTACGTTAATTAATTGAAAGATTCACATATTATCTTTGCCTCAGTACACAATAGATGTATGTATGCTTCAGAAAAACTATAGTTATGCAGTAATTGTTACATTGGTTACAATAAATTATTCCTAAAGAGATGTGTATATGTAAGTATATGTAACGTATAGATTTATGAGACTAATTATTAATTTATTTGCGCAAAGAATTTAGTTATGAGCTTAGCTATTAATTTATTCAAGCAAGATTTTACTTTCGAGATTATTTATTAATTTGTTCACGCAATAATTTTATTTAGGATTTAATTAATGTTCTTAGGCTGGGATTCTGCAAATCCGGTTGAAAGAATTTAATTAGTTTGTCGAGTTTATCGATTTAATTCGACTCTTTTCTTTAGGAATTATTTTAAAATGGTAAGATATTAGGATATATGGTACTTAATAATAATAATATAATAAAATAGGGAAAATATAAAGAAATCGATTGTATATCACCGAATCCGGCACAGGAGTGGGTTGATGATAGGTTCGGGTATTTTCGTTTTTCAGCGATGTTGGTGTGGTCCGTGTCTTGTCGGTTGGTTCCGATATCGCCAGCGATTAAAGTGGTGCCCTTAAATTTGCCAAGTCAAAGTGATGCGTTTGTGTTTCTGGTACTTTAGGTATTAGGGGTTAAGCAGGAAGGACCTCAATCCAATATGGAAAAAGGACCTCACCTACGGGTAGTAGAATATTTCTCCCAGCACGAGTATGGGGCCCACGCACTGGTTGAAACAAAAGGATAGGAAGATGGGTATTGGTTTGCAGATCGAGTAATTTTAATACCACGCTTCTGCTTTTTTTAGAGGAAAAATAGGTTTGGGGGGGGGGGAAGGATCACTTTTCACACATACACTTCACTTTGCACTTTCTAGTTTTACCCTGGCACACTCACTTTACACTGGGTCTACCTTACCAACACGTGCTCGTTACAGACTTTTCGTGATGTCCTTCTATACCATGGGTAGAGCTCCCGATGATCCTTGGAAAAATCCGATGATGTCCTTCGTCGGGATACTCATTAACAGCTGGCAGTACTTGACTTCGTACTTTATGCAGAAGTTACTGTTGGCTGGTTTTGTTGCTGGGTTTTTAGAATTTACTTTACTTCACTTGTTTGATCTGTTCTCGTTCACGTCTGACAAGCGACTCCTTCTTGAGTCTCGGTTCGCTCTTATGTATCTTTTCGGCAAAGTGTTGCTAGCTGGTGTTTCAGCAGTATCTTGCTTGCCGAGTTGTTGTCTGCTAGCTTCAGTTATGTTGCCCTCTCTGGCAACATTCCTGAGCCTGGAATGAGCAACATGCTGCTTCCAGTGCAACATGTTGTTGGTTGTCCCATTCTCGTTGTTCCTAGGTGATGTTGCAAAAATTCGCTGCTCCCAACATGCTGCCCGTTCTTAGGGTCTTGTTGTCGTGTTCTGCTGATAGCATGTTGCTCGTCTCTTGTTGGCGTCGTTGTTCTGAGATGCTTCGGTATTGTGTCGGTGGCATCCTCTCAGCTGTACGAACCTTCTCTGACTTCGTATTCTTTCGGTGTCGTCATGCGCTTTGGTGCCACGCTTCTCCAAATTAGGTCCCGTTACTAAATCGCCTGATGTTGCCTATGTGCGAGAAAAATACAGAAGAATTACACACATTTTCATATATTTATTTAACTGCGCAATTGATGGCTGTTGATTATTATTAACCCTGGAAACCCATTGGTGCGTTAAATGCTCATGTTACGATTACGTAGAACCAAATGTCCCACTAGGGTACGGTCGACTCATGTTTAATTTACTTATGACAGATTACGTTATGACGATTAGGTGAATAATATATTAAACTTTTTATACGGTAAGTATCGACGCTAACTTTTCTTTTCAGTGTATGCTCATAATAAAGTCTATTCTTTCATGGCTCAAACTGCCTGTAATAATTCGTTATGTTATTTTAGCGTATCTTCGCGATGCAGTGTGTTGCAGTGGGCAATTAACCATGGTTAATTGGCCAATGCTCGCTCCCTAATTAATTATGTCATGAATTAGATTTTAGAGTCATATCTTCATAATAATAGTGGCGACCGTATCCTAGTGGGTAGAGTGCGTGGCCCCTAAGCTAAAGAACCGCGGTAGCCCGGGTTCAATTCCAGCTCAGACAGAAAGTTTTTATTGAAATAATTTTTCTGTTCGGTCGTCACCTCTCTGCAGACAATGGCAAACCTCAGAGAGTAAAAATTGCCATGTAAAGCTTCTTGAGAACATAAGCCGTTCGGAGTCGGCATAAAACACGTAGGTCCAGTTCTCGGTCATTTGTGATCAAACATTTAATAACACGCACAACGCAATTGATCAATAGAAGCTAGGTCAAAGTCCTTCCAAGGGCTGAAATGGCCAGTTTATTTATTTATTATCTTCATAATAATAACCTGATATTATTCTACCTATCGTTAGCCGAAATGAAACAGGATCCCTTTCATTTTTTTTAGATTCAATCTTTTTAATGCTTTCAGTGTGGTGAAATATTTACAACAGGAAAATAATAGAAGAAATGGCACCAGGCCCGGGGCAGTCTGCGCGCGTCTAATCCGACGTTTTTCCCGGGGGTTCGTTTACCCACCAGGGATTTCTGGATGATCCTGGCAGGTGCTTGCTCGTCGGCGTGCTGCTGCCTTGGACTGCCTTATCGCACTTTCGCGTGCTCACGGTGTGACTTCTGTAGCTCGTGCCTAATAATACGAAATCTAAACCATAAAATACCTCATTTATGAACCTTTGAAATGTTTGAGCGCTATTTCTTAGCCTAAATGGCATTCTTACAAATTCAAACATACCAAATGGAGTTGTAATCGCCGTCTTATATATATCTTCCTGAGCTACAGGTATTTTATGATATGCTCGGACTAGGTCAACTTTGAAAAATATTGATTTGTTGCGTAATTCAATGCTAAGATCGTGAATGTGAGAAAGAGGGTATCGATCAGGTACAGTAGCGTAATTTAATCGTCTGTAATCCCCACAAGGTCTCCAGTCATTTGAATCTTTTTTGGGTACTAGATGTGATGGAGAAGCAATTGCTGATGAAGGTCTGCAAGCTCCGATTTTAACTAACTATTCAAATTCTGTTTTTGCGATTTTGTGTTTTAATGGATCCAATCTTCTTGGTTTGAGAATGGTAAAATTCCTTGATTTTATGTTTTATGAACAGTGCAATGCCTAACACATTCTGTGTAATCAGGGGCCGAATTACAGCATCTGTGATCGAGCAAAATTACGAAGGGCACGACGAGACAAGTGCCTATAATTCTTGCACAATTTTGCTCAATCACGGATGCTGTAATTCAGCCTTAGGTTCTTAAGTGATTGATGGAAATTGTAGTAGAAGATTTGAAAATTGGTTTTTCGGGTAGGTAATTTAAGTGATGCTATTTTACAAAAACCAGTTATACCATCGAAAGTTTGGTAATGGAATCGATTAATTGGTAATTTTTAATATCGACAATAATTCCAAATTTTTTAATAAAATTTGCTTCAATTATTAGTTGAAATAATTCTGCTAAAATAAAAGGGAATTCATAATCTCTTCGAAATCCTAAGTCTATTTCAAATAATTTTGAACCAAATGTTGGAATATTTGTACCATTTGCTGCAGTTAATATTATATCGGATTCACGTTTAAGACATTTAAATTGATTTGCTGGAACAACTGATACTGCTGCTCCTGTATCTATTAAAAAATTTAAGCTGTTTTTTTTTGTCAAAAATAAATAGGCGACGTTTGGATGAAAGTTAGTCTCATTATTTGTCACTGTCATAATGAGACTTTTTAGTTTAAATTTACTGAATTTTCATTATAATAAATTTTATTGCTCATGGGTGTTTTTGAATTTTTATTATAATTTTGGTTATTGAAAGAGTGGATATATACATTTTTGAGCATTTGTACCAAATTTAAAATGATACCAGCAAAAGGGAAATTGGGAATTTTTATTCCTAGACTGACTCCTCCTAGATCTAAATGAATTTCTTTCTCTGGATCTTTATCTGAAACTTCTAATGAAAGTTGACTAAAATTTTGACACAAGGTTGCAGTAAGTTGGGTAAGATTCTGTATGGCTGCTACAAGGTTGTTGTTTTCCGATGATGTCGACGTAGATAGTTCCGCTATAGGTATTCGGTTGGTCACTTCAAAAACTCTTTTCTGCTAGAGATATTTTTTCTTCGAGTGAGTTTAAATTAGACAAAGTGAGGTGAATCTGGATTTGTGAAGGTATTTTTCTCGTCCAAAGTTTATACAGCGTGAATCAAAGTAACTGTCGCAAAACATATATTATTTTTTTACGACTCTGGCATTAATTGTACACTTATTGCATGAACCGTTTCAAAAGATTTGTCAATAGTAATAATAATATTGCGAAAGGAAATAAGTGCACAGATCCTTCGCCGGCACGCAGATTGCAGTATCATATTTTCCGACGAAAAACTCTTATTTTTGCAA
This sequence comes from Dichetophora obliterata, assembly GCA_963920525.1. Taxonomy (NCBI): domain Eukaryota; kingdom Metazoa; phylum Arthropoda; class Insecta; order Diptera; family Sciomyzidae; genus Dichetophora; species Dichetophora obliterata. The sequence goes on along the minus strand of OY986437.1, from coordinate 170,565,379 downwards.
GCAAGCCACAACTCGCAAAATGATATAGTGTACGTAGCTTGCATGGCTGAAATTTCTAAAGAAAAAAAACCATTGTGTTATATAAAAGAGTGTCATATAATTGTATGCAAATGAAATTTTAGAATGAGAAAGAAGATGTAGCTAGACACAGAAAAAGATTGCAATAGTGTATGTGGTGCTCTGTTACATCACCACATAGAGTAAATCTCTACATTCTATTTTATCTTTTGTTACATTAATACTAACCTTTTCGTTACTTTGATACTTTTCTTTAGTTACATTAATACTTACCTCTCCTGACGTTGATTTTTATCTTAACTTACATTTCACTTACCTTGATTTATCATTAATAACGTATTATATCATTTTAGCAATTATTGAAAATACTTACACTTGTCTATAAAACACTTGCTATAAAAAACATTTTGAATTGTATTCATTTATTATATTTTCAGAAATTTTAATTTTGAAAATTTCAGTTGTGAAAATTGTTCAAATGAAAAAGTCACAAAATAAAATTGTTATCTAAAATAACCTTGATTTATCATTAATAACGTATTATATCATTTTAGCAATTATTGAAAATACTTACACTTGTCTATAAAACACTTGCTATAAAAAACATTTTGAATTGTATTCATTTATTATATTTTCAGAAATTTTAATTTTGAAAATTTCAGTTGTGAAAATTGTTCAAATGAAAAAGTCACAAAATAAAATTGTTATCTACAATATATTAAAATAAAAAATTTTTCTTTAAATAAAATATATTGTAACGAAGCTGCCGGTCTTCCGGCTCTATAGCTGAGGTATGCTCAGTCGTGTCCAGAATTCGTCACAAAATAAGAATTTTTGTTTCAGGTTCTTCCAAATAAGGCTTTATTTATAAATGTTTTAGATTTTATTTCTTGAAATATTTTATAAATGTTTTAGATCTTATTAAAAATATTTTATAAAATATTAAGGCGATGTGGTGAGCAATGCGGCGGTGATTGAGGTTGTTGACGTTCGACTCTCGTTCGAAAGTGGGTATGGTGGTTGGCGGAAATTCTGGTGAATCGTCGTTGTGGACCTTGTGCCCTAACCGTGTGCTTCTGGCTAGATTATGTTCCTTGCGACCTGACGGTGCACCTATAAGCTATGTGATCCCTTGCGACCTGACGGTGCGCCTATAAGCTATGTGGTCCCTTGCGACCTGACGGTGCGCCTCCAAGCTATGTGGTCCCTTGCGACCTGACGGTGCGCCTCCAAGCTATGTGGTCCCTTGCGACCTGACGGTGCGCCTCCAAGCTATGTGGTCCCTTGCGACCTAACGGTGCGCCTCCAAGCTATGTGGTCCCTTGCGACCTGACGGTGCGCCTATAAGCTATGTGGTCCCTTGCGACCTGACGGTGTGCCTGTAAGCTATGTGGTCCCTTGTTTTTCACCTGTTTTCCTTGTCACCTTTCCTTCTGAAAATTCTCACTCCGAATTCCTTGAGCAGTTCTTTTATCTGTGCTTCTTTTGTTGCGTCCGTCCAGATTTCTTCTTCCAAGTCCTGTAGTTTCCTCCAGTAATGCCAACCGCTCGATTCAACTGTCTGCAAACAACTCCCTCGTCAGCTTAACTGCTTGCTTTTATTGTCTATCAGCAACTCCTTCAGAAATTCCAACCGCTCGATTCAACTGTCTGTCAACAACTCCCTCGTCAGCTTAACTTCAAATTTATCGCATACCTCTGCTGGTTGATCGTAGCAGCATCGCTGTTATCTCGTTATATTCATGTTTTCGTTAACATGTTGACACCGCTCATTAGTGTTGCCCTTCTCTGCTACTCATGCTCTCGTCGACATGTTGATACCGCTCAGTAGTTTTCGGCAACATACGCATCGTGTTGCTGGTCACCCATCGAAGTAATCGCGGTCCCGTTGGCGCTTAATCAAATGTTGCTAATTGTTGGTGGCTTCTCTGTTTCGCTGTTAGCCATTCGTATTCATGTTTTCGGTAACATGTTGACATCGCTCAGTAGTTTTCGGCAACAAACGTATCGTGTTGCTGGTCACCCATCGAAGTAATCGCGGTCCCGTTGGCGCTTAATCAAATGTTGCTAATTGTTGGTGGTTTCTCTGTTTCGCTGTTAGCCATTCGTATTCATGTTTTCGGTAACATGTTGACATCGCTCAGTAGTTTTCGGCAACAAACGTATCGTGTTGCTGGTCACCCATCGAAGTAATCGCGGTCCCGTTGGCGCTTAATCAAATGTTGCTAATTGTTGGTGGCTTCTCTGTTGCTCTTGGTCTTTAGCAAACAAAATTAAGCAACAACAAGAATAGCATACACAAATATTCTTGTTGTTGCCAAATTTTTCCGCATTGACCGTTGTTCACACATATATATACATGATGGTAAACTATTTTTGTTGGCACAGGGTGCTTTGCTCAAAACATATATATATAGTTATTATAGTTATTTTAAGTTATTAAATAAATTTATTAAATTATTTAAATTATTTCCATTTGTAAATAATAACTAATCGTCTGTTTAATAATTCATGTGTTGGTCTTTTAATGTAATATAAAATGAAAATATACAAGATAAAATATTTCATGTTTAAGAAAAATAAAGAGATAGTTCTTCTCATGTGCGGCAAAACTGGGGACATGTTTTGCCTCGTCACAATATATATAAAAAAGTTATCAGCCTCGCTGATATTATATTTTGTGTATGATTCTACAGTTTTTATCATTTAAATTTGTTATAACTGGAATGTTTATTTTTTTAAACTTATTTAAATTTATTTATAAATATCAGACAATTTTTGGAAACGGTCTTTTTCTGTGTCCACCTACCAAGGACATAAAACCAAGTAAGCTTAATATATTTTAAATGAAACACTTGTTATATTTTGTATTGTAAATTCTTGAACTGTTTAATATTATTGCCATGTTTGTTATAATTTGGTTAATTGTAATATTTATAGAGAATAAACTCGCCCTACATAAATTCGTATCGCTTTATTGCCGAGCTTAATTATATGTTCAAATAAAACGAATAATTTATATTTTATTTAAATTGTGAGTTTTATTTACACTCCCAGTCACAGGAAAAGAAAAACAACATCTTTATTCTTTGATTAAGCGAATTCATTGCAGATCCATCTTACTTACTTGCTTGGAAAACCTGACGCTGCTAGTAACCGAAAGAAGCCACTAATGAGTTGAACATTGGAGAATCTTCTAGTTGTCTTTTGAACCAGTTTTCCTCGATTGATTTAAGTTGATTCCACACGCCCAGGACCCTGCAAGTAAAAGAACAAGCCAACGACAGAATAAAGGAGTGCCGCCTACCAGGTTTGATCCATATTTTCGTCCAAGGCTTCGCTCGCCAGCTGGTAAAGAAAGCCCGAACGCTCCAGTCGCCATGCCAAGTACGTCGACGAACACGTCAACCATTTTACAGAGCAATGTATCACCGATCCGACCAGCTAATGTTCCTCCAACACCGAATCCTCCTCCACCTCCAATCGAACCATCCAGAGCCACCATATGCCAATGGAAAATGAGATTCCGCAGCACCGATCTTCCGTGGAATCCAGCCAGCCACCTTTTAACTAGCGCCAGAAAAAAATCTACCCTTTGCCAAAATTCTCCGGTTTACCAGAAGAGTAGCAAACCTTCGAAGAATCGTTCATAAGCTCTACCTTAGAATTTGAGTATTCTCAATTGCATAAAATTATGCGCCTGAGGGATGCTATAGTTGGAAGTGCTCGAGAAACAGTGGAATCTCTTTTGTGCAGCTCAAGAAACGTTGATGCTTTTATGTCTGCATTGAGAGAAACCTACGGCCGACCAGGGCAGCTCATCAAATCGCAAATAATAAAAGTGGAAGCACTAAGCGTAATTGCCCAAAAGAACCTACCATCACTTACCAATTTTGCGAACAAGGTAAGCAATATGGCCATTTTTTTTGGATCTGTCCAAGGAGATCATCACCCCACAAACCCTACACTACTAAGCGAACTAGTCGCAAAATTTCCGAAAAATGTTTATTAATGCTGACAGCTGTCACCATTTTGAATTTTAGACAATGGCTCGGTGGACTTCGAAGAATAGCCATTTAAATGCAGACTACATGCCTTCGAAAACAACCATAGCAAGTCAACCTGGAACAAGGAGGTCTAAGACAACAAACGAAATCCAAGCACGCAGGTATGCTCTCGTTAGTGTTGCACCAACCAAATGCCGAGTCTGTGATGGTGAGTGTAAAACAATTTTTGTTTGTGAAAATTTTCGTAGCTTATCTGCTAACTATCGATGGAACAAGGTTTTTCTTGCCTTAAGAACGGTCATCAGGCAGGTAAATGCTTTAGTAGACGTCGTTGCGCAATAGATTGCTGCCCACATTTCCACCACCGCCTACTGCACTCTTCCTCTACCAATCACGAAGCACTATTGATGACGTCATCCGCCAACATGGAACCAACCCCCTCCCAAGAGCGACGAAGCTGTCACGAAGCCGCGAACCGAGAAGATGACTCCGTGCTGTTAGAAATGATTCCGGTAAATCTTTATGGCAATGGAATCGTAAAGAAAATTTGTAGATGATGATAGATGCCAAAATAGCACGTGAGTTGAATTTATGTGGAGCGGATAGCGTACTCGAACTTCAGTGGCTTAATAAGGAAATTGCACGCGAGGAGTCCAAAATTGTTGAGTTGCTGATAAGTGGTGTGGAAGATAATGCCAAGAAATTCAAGATGTCGCAAGTCTTTGTCACGCCAAATTTCGCGTTGCTAACTCAATCTCTGAATGTAAAAGATTTGACTGCATGTTATTCTCATCTCGCAGGGCTGCCGTCTTCGAGTTATTCACACAAATAACCAAAAATGATTATTGGTTTAACTCATGCGTTTCTAACCGTGCCCATTCAAATTCCACGATGCTCTCCTAGCCTAGGACCAGTTGCGGTAAAAACCAGACTTGGATGGATAGTATATAGCCCAGTAGATGGTGAAGCGCAGACAAAACAAATAGTAGTATGCCACGCTCGAAATTTAAGTAAAAGTCGTATTGCTTATAATGAACTTAATGAAATCATTTGAAGCTGTTTTGATATTGAAAACTTTGGTATACGAGCAAATGTAAAACTAGTGCGCTCTAATGTATGTAGACGAAAGAGCCCTCTCTGTATTAGAAAACAAAACTCGACGTCTCAAAAACCCATAAGAAGCTGGCCAATCATGGCGTCAAGATAATATAGTATTTCCTGATAGTTTTAATATGGCATTGAATCGCGTGGTGAGCACCGAAAAGAAAATGGAACGAGATCCAATTTACGCCCAGAAGTATCGAAACAAAATTAAAGAATATGTTGAAAAGGGTAATGCAAGAGAACTTTCTGAGGTTGAAGCAAACAAACGAATAAATAAAACATTTTATCTGCCACATTTTGGAGTAAAAAACCCGAATAAAAAAGGATTGCGACTGGTTTTCGACGCAGCAGCTGAAGTAGAAAAAGTTTCTTTAAACAAATATTTGCTTCCAGGTCCTGACATTCATCAACCTTTTCTAACAATTTTATTTAAATTTAGGCAAGTACCAACAGCATTAGAGTACTCATAAAGATGATCAAGAGAGCCAGGAATTTTTATGAAGAGATGGCATATCTCGCTGCAGCGATTAATATTTGGAGCAATTTCGTGAAAAATACCAACGCAAAACGTTTCGTATCTATATATCCACGAGCTGTTAAAGGTATCCAGGAGAGACACTACATCGACGACTACGTTGATAATTTTCAAAGCGAAAGTGAGGCAATTCAGGTCGTGAGAGATGTCGTCAAAATACATGCTGCTGGGGTATTTGAAATTCGCAACTTTTCATCAAACTCGGAAAAATTTAAAAACGTAGTTGGCAACTCATCTATTGAAGAGTGTGTGAATGTGGAAGGCGTAGGAGTGGAACGTATTTTGGGCATGCATTGGTTGTCAAAACCAGATGTGTTTATCTTTATTTTCAAGTTTAGAAAAGTGCCTACGGATGTATTAAATTTAAAAAAAAAACCAACAAAGCGTGAAATGCTAAGTGTGTTTTCGATCCGTTTGGGCTCTTGCAAACTTTACTGTGTTTGCAAAAATAATTGTGCAAGCCGTTTGGATATCTAACATAGAGTGGGACGATGAGTTACCTGATGAATTGTATAAGAGGTGGAGGAACTGGATGGAGGAATTAGAACAGGTACGTCATTTTAATATTTCAAGATGCTATTTTGCAGGCTTTGAAAACACACCAGTGGATATACACATATTTTGTGACGCAACTGAGCAGGCTTTGCCTGCGGTAGCGTATTGGAAATTCACTGAGGCAAGCTGCGTGAAGTTATCGTTTGTGGTAGGAAAAATATCGTGTGCACCAACTCGTTTCCATTCGATTCCAAAGCTCGAACTTTAAGCGGCAGTGGTGGCAGTACTTCTGAGGGAAACTGTGGTAAAAAACCATGAAGCCAAGATTGAAAAAATAACGTTTTGGAGCTATTCAAATACCTATGGATATGGTCCGATCTCCAAATGTATAAGCAATATGTGGTGAATCGTGTTTCTGAAAACTTGGAAGCTACGAAAACCGAGGACTGGAGAGGTGCCCTGGTGATCTGAACCGATAATGCTACTAGAGCAAAATTTCCTTTACAATATAGGGCAGAGAGCAGATGGAAATATGGACCAACATTTTTTCTGAGTTAGAAAAGACTGGCCGGCAGAAATTAATAACAAAACAAACGACGACAGAAGAAGAAGCCGAAGCCGATATTTGTCGATGGGTGCAACAAGAAGCTTTCCGCGACGAATACGCCTGTCTTCTGGAAGAAAAATCAGTCACAAAGGAAAGCAGCATCAAAACACTGAATCCATATCTGGACAATGATGTCATTAGAGTTGGTGGTCGAATCGACGATGCAGCCTTCATTCCCGTCTGTACTCGGCGTCCGATCATTTTGCTAAAAGCTCATGAAATGACATGCCTGTTGATAAATTGGTACCATTAAAAACTTCATCACGTTAACACAGCAACAGTAATCAACGAAGTCAGACAACTATATTGCATTCCGTCAATTTGAACGTTGGTGCATTCTATCGAAGCAATTTGTATATTCTGTTAGGTGCTCAAAGCGAAACCACAACCACTGTAGATGGGTCCATTACCACCAGTCAGGGTAACGCCATATGTACGTCCGTTTACATACACTGGGCTGGATTTTTTGGACCAATTACCGTCTAAATACGTAGGCGACACGAGGAGCGATGGGTTGCTCTCTTCAATTGTCTCATCATTCGAGCCATACACCTGGAAATGGCCACGGACTTATCGAGCGATTCGTGTCTGATGTGTATCAGAAATTTCATTAAGAGACGTGGAGTTCCAGTTCCAATTCGAAGTGATAATGTCACCAATTTCGTCAGTATCAACAAGGAACTGCAAGGAAAAAAGCATTTTCTGGATCAACAAATGATTACATCGGGTCTATCACCGCTAGGCATTAAATGGGTTTTTAACACTCCATCGAACCCCGCTGCTGGGGCGCCTGGAAGCGAATGGTGCAGAGCACAAAGAAGCCACTATATATAATGCTAAAGGAACACAAGCCGCGCTTAGAGACACTTCATAACCTGCTCATCGAAGCAGAACAAATCGTTAATTCGAGGCTATTAACACATCTTCCAGTCACACCTGACGAACCAGACCCATTTACATTTACTGATTGAATTTGTTGCCATGTTTGTTATAATTTGGTTAATTGTAATCTTTGGGTGTATGTCAATCGGAAACTTCTCAGTCGGATGATCAAATTTTGGCAGTTGGTAAAGCAATTTTTGGCATTTGTGAGGTGAATATAATTGTTAAAATTTGTGATAGCCCCAGGGGCTATCGAAAGCGAATTTCTGACACTCTCAAAAATAAAAGAAAAAAACAACATAAATTTCCGAGACGTATTTAATTCGAGTGCTTGTACTTCCAACTTATTTCGTAAACTTGTAATATTGTAAATTTATAAATCTTAAAAAATAATAAAATATTCAAAATATAAAAACGAAAGTGCTTGAGTTTGTGTTTGCGTGTGTGTGGGCCAACGACCTCCCGGTACATCAGCAAGTCCAGCAATGTTAAATTGGCTTTCTATGCTGGCGAACATCCTCCAAGTGCCATCACCAGCAGCACAAGCAATTGCAGTGCAAAATTTCTTGCTAGCCAACATCCTACTAGTATCATCACCAGCAGCACAAGTTCATGAAGCGCAAATTCTCCGCTTTCAATTTATTTAATTCAAGCCGGAGTATAATGGCAGAAATTTGCCTCTCCGCTTGAGACATGCTGAAATGGTGCTTCTGATATATTGGAGAGTTGACCAGTCAATTGAATTGTGCTGCACTTGCTGGTGCTGCTCGTGGCGACTCTCGGAGAACGTTGGCAAGCAAAAGAATCAGGAAATTTGCACTCCACTTGCTTGTGCTGCTGGTGATAGCACTTGGAGGATGTTGGCAACCAAGCAATTTTGCACTGCACTTGCTTGTGCTGCTGGTGGTGGCACATGGAGGACGTTCGTCAGCAAAGAATTTAACTTTCTGCACATGCTGATGGACCGGGAGATCGTTGGCTCACACACATGCACACACAAACTCAAGCACTTTCGTGTTTTTTTTATAAATTAATTTTTTAAGTTTTTTAAGTTTACAATATTACAAGCTTACGAAATAAGTTGCAAGTACAAGCACTCGAGTTATATATGTCGCAAATTGAATAAAATGCAAATTAAATAAAATATTTGCGCTAAAACACAACCGAAATGTGAAACGTCAAAATTTGAAATTTGCCAAATTTCATTGTCCATTTGACACAGCAAAAAAGAAAAATTTATTTCAACACACACAAATTTTATTAAACCTGATATTTTCTATCCTACCACGACTGAAAAGTTTCGTTTTGGCACACAGCCTAACACAATAAAATAGAATAAGGTGATACGTACCGTAAAGGTGTGCATCTGTTAAATATGTTTTATAGTTGTTTGTTTTAATGTGATTTATATGTAGTTTATAATGAAAAGGTGTGTACATTACAAGTATAAGCTTATTATATAAAACTTTTATTTTGGTTTAATATTTATCTCCACACAATCTTGTTAATACACTTTATCTGTGGGCTTTTTTTAAGAGCTTTTGAATAAAACAGATTAATTTAATATTAATTCAAATGGCGTGTTTTATTCTCTGAAAAGAGTTAATAAATTCAAAAATACAATTATATATTTTATTGTAATTATAATAATAATATATAATTGTATTTTTGAATTTATTAACTCTTTTCAGAGAATAAAACACGCCATTTGAATTAATATTAAATTAATCTGTTTTATTCAAAAGCTCTTCAAAAAAGCCCACAATATTTTTATTCTTTCGAGAAACTTTAATACAAGAACATAAAGGCTCTTTGCCACTTATTTTAAATAATTTTCATGCCACAGGATTTAGCCAAACGATCCAGTCAGCGAAGCAATAAAGGAGTCCCGCCAGTTCGCTTCGAAGATATGCCAGTCGAAAGATCGCCAACTACGCAAACACTTACCTCCAAGCCACCTACGCCACCGCCACCGCCATCAGCCGCATCAATTCCAGAAGACACAACATCGTCACGTCATCCCCTACCGCCATCAAATCAGCCAGTACACCAACTTTCACAGCCATCCAGCAAGCCACAGAAATCCGTAGGTAAGCCAAGTGAACCTGAAAATATAAAAAGTGAAATGGAGACATTAACGCGCGAACTCAATAAAAAAATGGACGATATGCGGAACGAGTTTAGTCGGCAAATGCACGCTATGCAAGCGTTGATTGCTTCTACCAAGCAGCAACCGATGCAGCAACCATTGCAGCTGTCACACGATCATTTACAGCCAATGCATCAGACAGACCAACCTTTGCACCAATCGACGCAGCAGCCGATACAGCAGTCGATGCAGCAGCCAATACAGCAACCGATGCAGCAACCATTGCAGCAGACATCGCAGCAGGCGCACGAGCAATTTCAGCAGATGCGCCACGCACAACAGCCTTTGCAACAAACTCAACAGTCATTGCAGCAGGCGTACGACATATTTCAGCCGATGCGCCCGACACAGCAGCCATTGCAACAGACTCAGCAGCCATTGCAGCAGACACCATATCAGATGGTTCATCAGCAGCCATTACAGCCAATGCAGCAAACACATCAGCCGTTATACCAAACGCAGCGCGCATACCAACCACTTTTCCAGAGACTTATGCAGCCAGTCGACCGTCGAACACCTATGTCCTTCACCGACAGCCAGCAAACGGGTCCTCATCGTCATAAGAAAATTTACCCCCTTCCATTATTTTCAGGTCTTCCCGAAGAATGGCAGACATTTGCAGAAGCGTTCGAAAGCACCACTTTGGAGTTTGAGTACTCAAATCTCCACAACATCATGCGCTTGCGTGACGCATTAAAAGGACGCGCTCGAGAAACTGTGGAATCGCTACTCACCAGCTCCAGTAACGTATTGGAAATTCTACAAATATTGGAAGAGACATTTGGACGACCCGAGCAGCTGATTAAAAGCCAAATTGAAAAGGTTCGCTCGATACCACCGATAGCCGAAGGTCACTTGGAGTCATTGGTAAGTTTCGCTAACAAAATGTCAAATATGGCGGCGTTCTTAAAAAATGCACGAGGCGAACATCACTTAGCCAATCCGACATTGCTAAGCGAGCTCGTAGCTAAGCTACTAACTCCACGACAAATGCAGTGGGCAGAAAAATGCCTGCTACTCGAGCGAGCACCGACTATCGTTGATTTCAGCCAGTGGCTAAATACTCTTCGACGACTGGCTAATATGGTTGCCGATTCGTTACCAACTCCTTCGATGCCACCACTCGCAGGGGCAACTTATAGCCGCAGAAATAATCAGCATGTGACCACCTCAAGCAATGCGTTACCAAACAGTCGCCGTGTCGCATGTGTCAGCGTAAAGCAGTCAATATGCCAACATTGTGGAGGTGAGTGCAAAAAACTAAGTGATTGCAAAACATTTTTACAGCTCCAAGTCGACGATCGTTGGAACAAAATCAAAAGCCTTAGGAGATGCTTCTCGTGTCTGAAAAAAGGACATCAACTTAATCAATGCTACTTAAAGAAACCATGCAATACCGATGGGTGCTCGAAGATTCACCAGATTGCTTCACGGCGGCCAGCTCGAATCCACAATGGCAGTGAAGCAGCACCACGATTTGTCCAACACGTCTACACATTCTAATGCCCCAGCCACCAGTCGAGCGCCAACGACCTCATCACAAGCAGAGCCATCTAATACTATGCGCAATTGCCATGCAGATGGCATCCGAAGTGAGACCGTGCTGTTCCAGATCCTGCCAGTTAAAATCCATGGTGACAATTGTGTTGTTAACACTTACGCGTTTGTGGACGACGGAGCAAACGTCACTATCATAGATGGAGATTTGGCCAATCAGCTAGGGCTTCGCGGCGAAGAAAAAGTACTCGAACTCCAATGGTTAAATAAGCAGACCACGAGGCAGCAGACAGAAGTTGTAAAGATGAAGATAAGCGGAACTCATGAAAATGCGGAAATTTATGAAATGTCAGACGTCCATACTTCATCATGTTTAGCGTTGCCAACTCAGTCATTAAAATGTGGTGAGTTAAACTTCGATCATTTAGCAGGGCTGCCACTGCACGAGTATGATTGCGTTCAGCCAAAATTAATTCTAAGTTTGCCTATCTGACGGTGCCAATAGAAGCTCCAAGTATATCTTCAAGCTCAGGGCCGATCGCAATTAATACACGTCTTGGATGGATAGTTTATGGGCCTGTACCAGGAGAAGAAAAATCACAGGTCAAGCGTGCTTTACATGTCAACAAAAATGAAGAAGTAAATTCTAGCGCATTGAAGGAATTAAATAACCTGATGAAGACTTACTTTGATGCAGAAACATTTGGAGTCAAACCTGATGTCAAAAAAGTGATGTCAAAATCCGACGAGAGAGTCATAGCCATTTTAAAAAAGTCAACAAAACAAGCAGGCAGCCGTTTCGAGTCAGGACTATTGTGGAAAGAGGAATTTTTTGGGTTTCCAGATAGCTACAAAATGGCGCTCAACCGACTTAAGAATGTGGAAAATAAAATGGCAAGAGACAAGTGTTACGCTGAAGAATATTGTCAAAAAATTGAAGATTATTTAGATAAAGGTTATGCAAGAGTGCTAAGCCCAACGGAAGTAGAACAACGGTCGCAAAAAACATTTTATTTGCCACATTTTGGTGTAAAAAACCCAAATAAGGCTGGTTTGCGATTAGTTTTTGACGCCGCAGCAGAAATACAAAATATGTTTCTAAATAAAGCATTACTTGCAGGTCCAGACTTAAATCAACCAATAATTTCTATATTATTTAAATTTAGACAAGCACCGATTGCAGTTTGCGGAGACATCAAAGAAATGTTCCACCAGATTCAAGTGCGCAAAGAAGACCAAGACAGCCAAAGATTCTTGTGGAGAGGAGGTGATCCAACGAAACCATTGAAGACATATGTTATGGAAAGACTGATTTTTGGAGCCTCTTGTTCGCCAACCATTGCGCAGTATATAAAAAACTTGAACGCACAGCAATATATAGAGTTTGACCCTCGTGCAGTCGAAGGCATCGTTTCGAGACATTATGTGGACGACTATGTGGATTGTTTCGAAACCGAAGAAGAAGCTATAAAGGCAGTAAAAAATGTGATTAGAATACACGCAAAAGGTGGGTTTCAACTCAGGAATATCGTGACGAATTCAGATTCACTAAAACAGGCAGTTGGCAACGCCGCAAGTGACCATGGTGAATTTAATGTCATAGGAAAGGTGGAACGCATTCTTGGAATGCATTGGATGTCAAATACAGATGTTTTTGTTTACATCTTAAAACTAAACAAAGTGCCGCTGGACATATTAGAGTTTAAAAGAATTCCGACAAAAAGGGAAGTGTTAAGTCTGAACATGTCTTTGTTTGATCCCTTCGGTTTTCTAGCTAATTTTACGGTTTCGGCGAAGCTTTTAATGCAGGCTCTGTGGAAAGCCAGCGTACAGTGGGACGACCCATTGCCGGAGCAAATATATCGTCGATGGAAGATGTGGATTCAGGAGCTGCCAAAAGTTGAAGAACTCAGAGTGCCTAGGTGTTATTCACCAAAATTTCAACAAATGAATGTAGACATTCACGTGTTTGTCGATGCAAGTGAGGAGGCGATGGCGGCTGTGGCGTACTGGAGAGTGGTAAGTGATGGCAAAATAAATATAGTATTTATATCAGGCAAAAGTTGTTGTGCACCAACGCGCTATCATACGACACCCAAGCTTGAACTGCAGGCTGCGGTAATGGGTGCTCGATTAAAAGAATCGATTGTGAGGTGCCATAAAATTAAAGTAAATAGGTGTTACTATTGGAGTGATAGTCACACGGTGATCAAATAGATTCGTTCCGATCACCGTGTTTACAAGCAGTATGTGGCAAATAGAGTTGCAGAGATATTAGAAGGCAGTGGTATAGACGAATGGCGTTGGTGTCCAGGCGAGCTAAATCCTGCTGACGAAGCAACCAGAGCGAGGTTCCCGCCGCGATATGAAGTAAATGGCAGATGGATAAATGGACCAGGTTTCCTTTATCAGGCTGAAAGCGAGTGGCCAGACGAAGCCAGTATAAGCACCAGAGTAGATGCCAGCGACAGCGAGCTTCGAGCAAAACATATCGTTTTGTTGGCGCAACAGGTATGTTTTAAAGTACCAAATATTAATCGTTTTTCGAATTATTGCAGACTGAAGCGAACGATAGCGTGGTTGCTGCGATATTTACAAAATTTAAAACTGAAAATTCAACACTTAGAGCTGTGTACCGGCGAGCTTTCTGCTGAAGAAGAAGCGCGCGCTGAAATATATTTGTTGAAATGGGTGCAGTTAGAGATGTTTTCTGATGAGTTCTCCAAATTAGAGGTAGAGCAACATATTGGAAAAGACAGTGAGCTGAAAACATTGAACCCGTGTATTGGACCGGATGGCTTGCTCAGAGTTAATGGACGAATAGAAAGAGCAAGCTGCATATCAATAGAGGCGAGGCAGCCTATTATTCTCCCTAAGGATCACTATGTGACTCGTCTGCTGATTGAGTACTACCACAGGAAGTGCCATCATATTAACGTATCAACAGTGATGAGCGAAATACGTCAACGTTTCTGGGTTCCGTCACTAAGGCGCGCAGTTAACAGCGCTCAGATCCACTGTTTGCTTTGTAAACTTCGGAAGGCAAAACCGAACCAGCCAATAATGGGTACACTTCCGGCCGATCGAGTTACGCCGTACGTCCGTCCTTTTTCTTACACAGGGTTGGATTTCTTCGGTCCTATCAACGTCACGATTCGACGTCAAAGAGAAAAACGATGGGTGGCATTATTTACCTGCTTGACCGTGCGTGCTGTCCATTTAGAAATTGCTGCCGACCTATCAAGCGATGCCTGTATTGTCTGCATTCGCAATTTTATAAACAGACGAGGTGTGCCAGTGCAGATACGAAGTGACAATGGGACTAACTTCGTTGGAATTGCTAAAGAGCTTCAAGGTGTTAGAGATTTCTTGGACCATGATGTCATCAAAGCAGGCCTTTCTCCACTAGGAATAAAATGGATTTTTAACACGCCCGCGAATCCGTCTGAAGGAGGAGCTTGGATGAGACTCGTTCAATCGGTGAAGAAAGCTCTCTATATAATGCTGAAGGAGCACGCACCGCGTTTGGAGACTTTGCAGAGTTTTTTGATAGAAGCAGAAAACATGGTCAATGCCAGACCCCTGACGCACATACCAGTGACCCCAGAAGAGCCTGATCCATTGACTCCTAATCATTTTCTTTTAGGTTGTGCTAATTCGACGCAGACCCCAGCAGATTATGAGCCAAGACTTATGTGCCTTCGAAAACAGTGGCGCATCATCAAAAACCTGAAGAACGGAATGTGGCGACAATGGATACGAGAGTACTTACCCGAGCTAACTAGGAGATCTAAATGGTTTATACCATCGAAGCCGGTTGCTGCTGGCTGCCTAGTTCTCATCTGTAATGAAAATGTTTCGCAATCCCAATGGAAGCGTGGTCGAATCATAAAGGTTTACTGTGGAAAAGACGGCGTCACCAGATCCGCTGATGTCCAGACTAATAGCGGAGTTCTAAAGAGACCCATATCGAAATTAGCCATACTAGATGTTTCGTCGTCAAGAAGTAGTGGTGAATCCTCCCCATCCGGGTCAGTTCACGGGGGTGGGGATGTCGATGATCGAGGTGGCAACGCTGTTTGCTGAATTGGAAGAAGGTCGCAAGGAAGCCGCAAGAAAAAGCAATCGGCAGCATTTTTGTAACAAATAACTCAAGCCGAAGAAGCAGTGGATGCCTCAATACAGATGCCTCATACAGATGCATCAATACAGATGCCCCAATACAGATGCCTCAAAAAGATATTTGCCGTTTTGCTGTTGTATACCACATCACATGAGTCAATAGTATGCAACATTTTTTATATGCTCAAACTTTTAATGTTATTTTTCTATTTGTATTTTGTTATAACATCTTATCTTGTTTTGTATTAGTTTATGAACCGCTCATTTTTTAATGTTATAAATAGGGCTTAAATTTAAATTATAAAGTCTTTTTGAATTTAGCCAGAGCGGAATAAGAAGTAAGATCTTTTAAACAAAATACAAATAGAAAAATAACATTAAAAGTTTGAGCATATAAAAAATGTTGCATACTATTGACTCATGTGATGTGGTATACAACAGCAAAACGGCAAATATCTTTTTGAGGCATCTGTATTGGGGCATCTGTATTGATGCATCTGTATGAGGCATCTGTATTGAGGCATCCACTGCTTCTTCGGCTTGAGTTATTTGTTACAAAAATGTTGCCGATTGCTTTTTCTTGCGACCTTCTTCCAATTCAGCAAACAGCGTTGCCACCTCGATCATCGACAATATCTTTAGGGCAGCTTTATAAGAATATATTACCTTCATGTCCTAAGATCTTAAATAAAATAAAGTGCAGGCGATTTAATCATCATGGTAAATGAATTTATGCATAAATAGATTAAGTTAATAAAATTATAATATATCTCTTAGATAATGCGTGGTTTGAGTACTCCACTCCTACCAAAATACTACACTCCTACTTTTTGACATTTGAGAGGTCTCTCAACTTTGGTGTGAATAAAGTTCAAATTTGAAATCTCTGTTTGAGTACTCAAGAAAAGTTGATGGTGGTGACTACACTTGCCTCCACGTGCTATTTCTTGCAAGAAAGTTATATATTTTCACAAATAGGAATTCAGAAATGTTTAATGAAAGAACGTATGAGGAATTTCTCGAAAACAATGAAGAAAAAAAGAAAATATTATTTTGAAAGTGATGACGAATTTGTTGGTTTGTATGTGAAGCATTCTTTTATTGTATGTTTGTAAAAATAGGCTTTTTGATCAAATTTTTTAAATGCAATTAAAACAATTTTAATTCAATTTTTTCGCTGATTTTTTGTCTCCTTATCTTCTGGGAACCATGTTTAATTGAATCTATAAAAATTTACAAATTCACAAATTATAAAAACGTACAAAACACAATATTTAAAAGACTTAATGATAAGTATATTCTTAATTACAATATAGATTTTTACGTTAAACAATAATAAGACAAGTACTTACAAAAATTGTTGAACACTCTACATTTAAAGAAATTATAAACCTGTTTTTCAATGTAACTGATTAAATTAAATAAATAAATCACAGCTGTCTTTGACTTCTGTTTCTAAATTTTGTTTAAAGCAACTGCATAGCTTAAATTTATGTTGTCTTTATCTTCTTTGTACTTCATTGTTGTCGTCAAGTTTTGTTGTATACGTAAGCTTTCTAGCATATATCGCGTTTTCCCTTTTCTCTCGATGTCTAATATTTGTGCTTTTTCGAAATCAGCTTTGTGTCCATTTTCAAACGTATGTTCTGCTAGTGCTGTTAATGTTTTTTATTTTTTATGTCAGCTTTGTGTTCGGCTAGTCTTGTCATAAGTGATTTCTTTGTTGTACCTATATATATTTTGTTACACTGCTCTTCTGCATTTCCTTTGCACTTTATTTCATAAACTACATTGTTTTGTTCTTGTGTTTCTATCGGTGTTTTCGCTTTCGTAAATATCTTGCTGAAAGTATGGTTTGTAAGCGAAATTAATGTTGTCTTCTTTTATTATTGTTTGAGAATTTTATTTTCTGTTAGTGTTGGTACGAAAGCTATGCTGTAAAATTGGTTGGTGTTGCCAGACTAATTTTTTGTGTTTGGGTATTTTTGTTTGGTATTGTTGTTTACTTCGTTAATTAACTTGTTAACTAAACCTTTTCGCTAATCGTTATTCAATAATATCGTTCTTATTTTTGATATGTTTTTAGTTTTGAATTGACCGTCACTGGTGTTGATAATTTTATTAATTAAATTTTTGGCTGCATTGATTCTTTGTTGTAGTGGTTGTGTCGAATGAAAATTTATCATTCTTCCTGATGTGGAAACTGAAACACAGCGTTTTCGAATCGTATTTTATTGAAATAATTAAATTAATTTATTGATAATAATTACATTTATTTATATGTAAATTACATCATTTTAATTATATTGTAATATGTCTTGCATATAAAGTAACGTGCGCATG
Source organism: Dichetophora obliterata (assembly GCA_963920525.1). Taxonomy (NCBI): domain Eukaryota; kingdom Metazoa; phylum Arthropoda; class Insecta; order Diptera; family Sciomyzidae; genus Dichetophora; species Dichetophora obliterata. The sequence goes on along the minus strand of OY986437.1, from coordinate 170,547,620 downwards.
CGTGTCGCTAACTCAATGTCTGCGTTTCAACTCTCTACGTAGTTTTTTCGTTTGTCCGTTAGAAGCTTTCGTTTTGTTCGCTCTGTTCGTTTGTCTATTTAGTAATGTCGTCCAGTCCGGGTTGCCTTCGTGCAATGTTGTTCCTTTCCCGATCCTACATTCGGCCCTCCTGATTCATCGATCGACCCTGACGACGAACCCCACCTTTTCATATGGTCTGCGACAGTATAACTCTTCTTAGGACCTTCGACATCGCCCACTTTTTCAACAAGGTACCGGTCATGATTCAGAACTCTGGAAATTCGATAAGGACCTAAATATTTAGGTTTCAATTTTAGACCCGGCCCACCCTGTGTACGCTTGATGGCGACTAGTTAATTTTCTTTATACTCAAATGCAGGCCTGCGCGACCTATCATAGGTTTTACAATTTTCTATCTGTAACAACTGGATATTTTTGTGAGTCTCGCTTCTTATCTATTATCGTCACGGTCAGTCCCTAGCTCTTCTATCACGGACTGTTTTAAGAGATCTTTGATGTTGTCGTCAGTTGAAACCCTCATGTCTAACTCAGTACGAATTTTAAAAGGCTCTATGTACGTGCTTCGCGTTATAAATAAAAAAATAAATAAACTGGCCATTTCAGCCCTTGGAAGGACTTTGACCTAGCTTCTATTGATCAATTGTGTTGTGCGTGTTATTAAATGTTTGATCACAAATGACCGAGAACTGGACCTACGTGTTTAATGCCGACTCCGAACGGCTTATGTTCTCAAGAAGCTTTACATGGCAATTTTTACTCTCTGAGGTTTGCCATTGTCTGCAGAGAGGTGACGACCGAACAGCAAAATTAATTCAATTGAAAAACTTTTCTGTCTGAGCTGGAATTGAACCCGAGCTACCGCAGTTCTTTAGCTTAGGGGCCACGCAAGTTATAAAGTCCTTTTTAATAAAAGACACTTTATGTTTTTTAAAACACAACTTCTTTTATTCAGATCAAAACTAAAACTAAACTTTCTTACAACTAACAGAATAAATGTTACTTAAAATATACCAATAGTTTATCAATATAAACATATCAATGTATGAGAATTTCTTCTTTTCTTCTTTCTTCTTTCTTCGTTGCAGTACAACGAAGATTACAAAATGTTTATGAAGTTACAAAACACTTAAGTGGGTCTCTGGGTTTGTTGGTGCAGTTAAAAAAAGAGTAACATGATATTTGGAGTTGCTTAGCTGCATATTTTGAATTTACAAATATGTTTGGCAATTAATGAATTTGAATTTAAGTGTTAAATGATTTGGGTTGTTGCAATGAGGCAATAAATATACAGTTTTTATTGTTTCCATATTTTGAAACAATTTCTTGTAATTTAATATTAATTGCCTCGTTTGTAACTCCTCCCCCATTTGATCTGAGATTCTCCTGGATCTCATTAGTTATAAATTTTTGTTTGTTTACAAATTTAACTTTATTTTTCTTAAACATTATTAACATAAATATTGCAGCAAGTATAATTAAAACTAATGTTACATTTATTCCATAAGAGATGTTCTTATGATAATTTAGTTCTTCGATTTTTCTTATATTATTACAATGTTCTGTAATGATATTGTTGAAGTGAATGGGTGCTATTTCTGTCTTATTAATTGTATTTTCGTTCGAGTAAAAGTATCTGTCTTGGATTATTTCTATGTGGTTCTCGTAGTTTTCCTCCCCCATTTGTATTTCCCCCAGTAGAATCTAACCAGTTTCGTGGAGTTTCGTAGATTTAACGAAATTCAACTCAACTCGCGTTTCCATGGGAAGTTAATCCCTAGTTATCCCAACTCAAATCGCCATGGAAACGTAGTAAATTTTTCTTGTATTTATGAGTATAATGAAATTGTGCTAAAGTACAATTCGGAGCAAAATATACCTTACCCTTCGATATATTATTAGGAATAAAATCTTATCATAACAGTGTGAAATGATCAGAACGAACAAGGTTTGAGTTTCTGAAATTTATTTCGTTATGTGCGTGGTGTACATTATAAAGGATAAGATATTAAAGGGCTTTAATTGATTTTTCAGGATTTAAACTTAAAAAATGCTATAAATTCGATGATAATTTCGATGAACTTTTCAGATTTTTGTTTTAAAGATTTTGTGATATTTTTTATAGAGATAACGGTGGTTATATGAGTCCACGCTTCATTTTGTAGTCTTGAAGATTAAGAGAACGTTTATGGGCAGTTTCTTTCATCTTTTGTATCGGTTGAGGAACCACATTGACGGAATTAACTGTCAGAATATATTTGTTTAAATAGAACCAAGGGGGAAAAAACATTAAATCATACCTGGCAGTGAAACATCCAAATCAAAATCAAAGTCATGTAACGAATATAGACTGACGTCTTTGCTTTCATTTCCGCTGAACTTAATTGTTTCCAATTTTTCGGTTTTTTTTTTATGACGGCAGGGGAATATAATCTTGTTTTATTAATGAATCTTCTTTTTTATCCTGTTTTAAATCCCATTCGTGGTTGTGTAATACGCCTTGTAAATGGATCTGATATTTTCATGCCTTTATTGGCACGAACTTCTTCCATAATAGCCTTTTCAGCGTCTTCTACATTTCTTTTCCGATTACGGTCATTAATATAAGATATCAGACTTATGCTACTTGATCGCTTTTAATCTAACTCAGAAGCTCGACTTTCGAGTTCTTCAATTTGGTGTCCAAGTTCCCGTGTAATTTCATATTCTTCTCGAAGCATCGCAGCGTCCCGCTTTTTCATAGGATATGTTTTACGCGTAGCATAGTTTGTAGGTCTATTGCGAAAACGATTTTTTTTTCTTCAACAAGTTTGGCAACATCTTCATCTCTATACTCGTAATTGAGTGCTTCTTTTATGCCACGTTGTTTTCTTTCTATTGACGCCAATGTGGGCATCGGAACATTTTGCTGATTAGAAATTTCATACCACTTTTCAAATTGAAATAATAAAGCTATTAACATGTAAAAAAGAATGAATGTTTATGTTGCATAAAATTTCATTGTTGGTTTTTTATGTTTGTTGCTGATTTTCATATAAAATTAAAAAAAAACATGGATGAAAGACAGAGATGCCAGACTATATGTATGAGAATTAGAGATGCAAACCTTGCTATACATTTACCTACCGCTAGAACAAATGTAACAAGTTTTGTATGGATTTTTTTAAGGGGACATAACACGAAACGTGTTAGCGCTCGTGTTAAATAACAGGTTATCTAACAGTTACGTGTATAGCTGGGATGCCTTTCATTTTACTAAAACAAAAACATTTACATTTAAAAAGAAAAACACCATTTGTGAATCAGTGCATTTGATTCGATTTCATGGACACCAATTTAGAAACTATTATCAAAGATCCTAAAATCATACTAACGCATTCACCCAGTCGCATTTATACACAGGTAAGTTTTGCAGCACTGTACAACAACAGATGAGGCTTGGCCTAACCTTAGTAAGCTTCCCGACTTAATGCAATTCAAACCATGCCCCGGAACACCACTGCAAGATTTATTTACTGAAGCACCTGACGACCTGACTGCCTTAGAACAAAAAGCTGTACTGGAGCATTAAGGATAAAATATATTTTGAATAAAGCAGCTCCCACTGTAGGTCACAACCTGCCGAAGTCAAGAGAACGTGGATGAAAAGCCAAATTTAAAGCGTAAACCAGTGGAAGCGATGGAAAGTGGAACACTGCCAAGGGAGCAAGTGTTGAATAATCTCATTTTCCATCTTTTTCGAACTGTGTGGCGAGTATTTTAGGTAAGTGTTAAAGTTAAATAAATTTTATTTTTACTGAAGTTATACTCTTTTTACCGCTGAGGTTGCGGCTCCGCTGGCTACACTCTCCAATCGTTACGATACGCAAAGCGCGCTGCGTATACAAATTGAACAATCGATAGTCGCTGCCATCGTTCCGGAAAGCTTTCGTCTTATTGCGCCTATGTTGGGCAATGTTCTAGATAAGTATACAGAATTTCGTACACCCAACTTCGATAGTCTCTAGAAACTTGAAACGTTGGGCAAATATGCGAAGAAGTTTCCGCATCGCCTCTTCATTATTTATACGCAGAAACCAAGTGGCACCTATGAGGCAGTTTTTATTTGCGCAAAAAAATCTTTAGATGTCGTAAAGGTGACTAGCTAGTGGACACTTTCACTTACTATTTCTTAAATTAAATATTTTTTAGCTATACTTGACCAAAAGCCCGATGATATGGTTAAGGAGCTTTTTATGTCGGCTAAAACGTAACTGACCCATACGTTTCATGGCAGCGTTAGCCATGGCCAAGGATACCAAACACTATTGTGAATGCTTTACCGCCGAAGAGGCTTTTTAAATTTATGCCTAGCGACGATAAAGTCACGCATTGAAGAAAATCCCAGGAGCACAATTAATGGGGCAACTACAGATCACTTATGTTATGCCTGTGTACTTAACAGACGAATACTCGTTCCTGCAAGTGTGACGAAAACATTTGGCAAAATGGTAAACATAAATAAATTAAAAATGAAATGAATCTAAAAAACTTTTGCTTCACTAGCTGGTATTCGATGCTCGGTTGATGGTGACACCAATATTGTCGAGATTTTCTGGCTACACATTGTCAAGAAAAAGAAATGAAAACAAAAATGGAATTCTAAGTGATGGTGAGCACCTATGATTCGGAATGCGTATATATTGCAACAGATAGTTATTTGTTATGGTCTATGGGCTTATTATATTTTGATGATTTGGTTGAAAAAAAATCACGTAACCGTGTGATTGCTGTGTGTGTGTCGATGATCGAGGTGGCAACGCTGTTTGCTGAGTAAGAAGTAACCCGAAAAACAAATCACTCAACTACGACAAGCCGAAGAAGAAAACAGATGCCCCAATACAGATGCCCCAATAAAGATGCCTAAAGAAAATGTTTGCCATTGCACATCCTATGTTTCAATTGTGTGCAACATTTCGTTTATATGATTCTTATGTTCAATGTTATTTTAGCTATTTATATTAATATCATGTTATTTTATCCTTTTGTGTTAGTTTATAAACCGCTTGTTTTTAATTTTATAAATAGGACTTAAACTGAAATTTAAAAGTCTTTTTGAATTTAGCCAGAGCGGAAAGATGTGAGTTTTAAAATTGCTTAAACATTATTTAATACTATATATATTGTATTACACTATATTTTTACTGATTTGTTTAAAATTAATTATAAATATTTTAATATTTCAGAGAATAAAACACGCCATTTAAATTAATTCTTAATTAATTTTGTTTTATTCAAAAGTTCTTCAAAAAGCCACAGAGTGCATGCGAGTATTTTTAAATAACGAATACAACTTTTGAAAAAAAAATTTCGCAAAAAACAAAAACACAGTTTAAGCTATTTTTATATGCACTACTAACCTACGAAGTTTTTAAAAAAACGGAAACAAAGAACGATTTTGCTCAAAATTAGTTCGAATTGATGTGGAATCATCGATATAGGTAAATGCAAACTAAATAACTGAACACAAAATTCAAAGAAATAAAGATTTGCTATCCGCCATCAAAAGAGTTGTTTCAAATGTCGGTTTTGCTTAGGTTGGGAATCGATTTTGCCTTACTTCAAAAAGAATAAAAACGAGTCTGCTTCATGACACCATTTTAAACCAATATCGTTTTCAGAACCGATTCGTTTCAATTCTGTGTCTGTTTCCACAAGATTACTAAATGGCAGTAACTTTTAGCACTGCTTTAAAATACTGTTTTTGTCTGCATTGAATTCGAACGAATCAAAAAATTGTCAAAAACCATGCAAATACATACAAGGTGTGATTTTGCTTTCGAATCGCATTACAGAGTAAGGCCCCAGGGGTGTTGTGAAAACCGATACACAATTGAAACGATCGGTTTTGAAAACGATATCGGTTTCGAATGGTGTCATGAAACAGACTCGTTTTATTCTTTTCGAAGTAAGGCAAAATCGATCCCCAACCTAAGCAAAGCCGACAATTAAAACAGCTGTTTTGCCTGCGGGTAGCAAATCTTTATTTCGTTGATTTTTGTGTTCAGTTATTTAGTTTGCATGAATTTTTTTTTTATATTTGTTGTTACAATGCTGAAAATAACAGCGACAAATGTTCCACAGGAAAAGGGACCTGGGCAAGGCCAATTTTAAAGATTAAAAAATAATTTGTTGGATATATCGACACTTTTGCGCGAAATTATCGTGTGTGCCATTTTTCGAAATTGACACTCTCCATTAAGCAATTGAGCAATTGATACACTCCACAAGGCATCACCTGGTAAAATATTGTAGCAGAAATCCTTAAAGTAAATGGCCCATAACCATAGTCAAAATACCCTTTCACATCTTCAGTTTTGTGATTTTTTTTTTCTTAACGTTGGTGAGTATATATTTTTGTTGGTGTGTATGATCTGCATAATACATTTTATTTTAGTTTGTTTTTTTTAATAAAAATCCTACTTTTCAACCTTAGTGAAAATGTTACTGAAATAACAATAATTGTTAAAGTTAAAGAATGTTATTTAAGATAAGAAGATTATATATGTATAATATTAATATATTATAAGTAATGAAATTATGTATTTATTAGTATTGCTCTCACTAAAATTGTTACACAACTCTGCGTTGTAGAGAAATTTTATCAAAACAAATTGAATGATGGAAAACAAGCACTAAACTTAACTAAAGAGCTATAAAACTTTAGCGTATTAAAATATTTTCTAAAAGTGCTATTAATTAAATTAAAATTTAGTGAATGACAAAGAAAACATAACGAAATGCTTGCTTAATGTTGCAACATTTTATTTAAAAAATAAATTTTTTTTTAAATTTAACCAAAATATTGTTAAATTAACTTTAAATAACAAAGAGGCTGTTCAGACTTACCTCAAATGAGGCGATTTACTTGCCTCATTTTGACATAAGTTAGCTATCAGGTGTTCACACACAAACTATTGCCTCTTTTTGAGGCTGCATCATTTTGGCGTTTATTGTTTTTCTTTTTCGTTTGTTTTCTTTTGATTTATTAAATGCTCAAATTCTTACAATTAAAAGAATATTTATTTGCGAACAACAATGAATAAACAAAATTAATTCGCGCCAGAACAAACTAAAAAGAGCAAAAATTTCAAAATAGCAATTTTCACTTGACGTACGTCAAAATGAGTCGCAAAATTTTTAAAATTCTTGCTTCACGTAACATGTCACCTTCCCGCTTTCCCTTCGCCTGTAGACATCAAAATGAGGCAAGTGAGTCGCCTCATTTGAGGCAAGTCTGAACAATGCTGAAAAGAGTGCGAACATTAGAGTCGTCTTTTCAAAATGTCAATAAAAACTCACAATAAGTTTAATTAAACACACAAGCTCAACATACTGTTCTTTTTTAATAAAACATAAAAAATGTTATAAAAGATTAAACTATTTACGACAGCTGGTGGTAGAATAATTGGGTGTAACAGCTTGAGAGAGAGCCTACCTAACCATATACAACTTTAAATTGTTTATTTTAACGATTTGATAGCTAATTTCAAAGCTACCAAAACGCATTGCTATTTTAGCTAAAAAACAGAACAGAAAAAATAAACTAAAATATTTTTCAAGGAATTTGTGAAACGACTGAACATTGAAGCCATGTGCAATATATTTTAAGTAAAGATTTCTGCGTTGCTTCTTACAGCCCTAATAATAGCATGGCAAATAAATAATTATAAAATATTAATAAAATTAATGTTTTTGTTTTTATGCTCTGCAAGCACATTTATGTTTCCCTTATTTTGTTGAAGAAACCGAAATCAATATAATTGAATTTTTAAAATCTACAATACTGTCAAATGACCAGGGTTGGTACGTTTAGTGTTAAAATTCTCTACAAACAAGAACAACTTGTTTTAATAAAGCACTTCATTATTAAACTTAAGAATCACAAAAATACATCTAAGAACACCTTTGCAATTTTCCGCATTTGGACTCACGAATAGTCCTTCGTATTTCTTAAAGTACTAAAAGGATTTTATTTGTTAATAATATTATTTAAAAGATCACATTGCAATCTAATAATAACTAAATATTATTTTAGAACTATTTTCACTATAAAACACCTTGTATGAGCATTGCAATTTTCCGCAAATTTGGAGCCTCGACTTATCCTTTGTATTTTTTAAAGTACTCAACTAATTTTGATTTTTGATAGTTTACTTAAAATATCACATTTCTAATAATAAGTAGAAATTTTTCTTAGATTTACTTTCACATAAAAAAGGAATAATTATAGTTTACGAACCAAGCTTAAATAATTTTTACTTATTTTTATTAAACGAATTTGGGTCTCCTTACTGCCCTATTCTGGCCAATTAACAATTGTTAACCAAAATTTTTTATATTTCTATATGTTTGTTGTTTTCAAAACAAAATTTGAAGCTCAAAAAACAAAATTTTTTAATGAAATAATGGCAATAACTGAAAAGCAGTTGAAAATTTTTATTTAAATTTATTATTTTTGAGCATCAAATTTTGTTTTGAAATTAAAAAAATTACAACAAACACATAGAAATATTAAAAATACTAGTTAACAATTGTTCATTTGTCAGAATAGGGCTGTTAGTCTAAAAGTGTAAAAAATGTCGGTTTCGAATGGCTTAGGAGCTAAAAAAACTTGAAAAATTACCATTTCAAGCCTATTTTTAACACTCCGTTAACGGGAAAATAATTTTATCTGTAATTAATCCTACCTAATTACATTAAATTCGTGGTAACTTGAAAAATTACCATTTCAAACTTATTTTCTCTCAAGTTCAAAGGAATACTTTTAGCCAAAATTAATTATTTTAACTATTTTTCCTGAAACATAAGTATTAAGGGCTTCTTATTCCAAATCTGAAAAATTAATTGCCGCTCTCATCTAATTTAGGAGTTATAGAGGTCCAAAGTTGAAAAAAATGGAAAAAATAATTTGGACTTTCAGCTTAATATATCAAAACATGAAAAACGCGCGTTTTTTTTATAAAAAAATTTCTCCTGTGGCCTTTTTTGCATTCATATTCATATTATGTATAACTACTTTCAAAAATTTAACAAAAAAGGCAATTTTAGCTAAAAGTAAAATACTACCAAGATGTTAAGTGTGTAGAAGCTAATTTCAACTTTTACGAAGCAATCGAGGTGATTTTGAATTTTTATCTTCTAAACCATAGGAGACAACATTTTTTCACATTTTGCATTGAGAAGGCTAACATCATAGATAACAACCTGCATCTTGTTTTTTCCGTAGTAAATATAAGAAAAACTACAATTATTTATCTAAAAAACGCAACTTCGTTGAATTTTATCTCCTAAACCATAAGAGACCGACCATTACATTTAGGAGGCGATATGAAAAAATACAAAAAGGAGGCGTGGGCGCTAAAATTAAATTATTCCTAATTATAATAATTTGCATTTTTAATAATTTGAAATTCAATTAAGTTTTAAGAAAAATTATTAAATTATTATTCAGTCAAAAAGTTTAAGAAAATTTTCAGAAACTTATCTATCTTAAGCAGTCTGCGAATTCTTCTGAGGTGAAATCGTCTGAAACAGTTAAAAAGTAACAGCTTATCTTGAGAATTTCATGTTCACCATATCCAGAAAAATATTACAGGCTAGGTGAGTTAACATATAAAATATTACCGCTTGGGTGAGTTTCCTCGAGATTTTACTACCACAATTATACATTTTGAGAGAGTATTGGTTAAAATTTGACAGAAATCGAACATAGTGCTATCCCTCCCCAACGGAGTATCCCATCTCTTTATCTCGGCTGCGAATGATCCACTCCTACGAAAATACTCCACTCCTACTTTTTGACATTTGAGAGGTCTCTCAACTTTGGTTTGAATAAAGTTCAAATTTTAAATCTCTGTTTGAGTACTCAAGAAAAGTTGAGGGTGGTGACTACTTGACTCCACGTGCTATTTCTTGTAAGAAAGTTATATTTTTTCACAAATATGAATTCAGAAATGTTTAATGCAAGAACGTATGAGAAATTTCTCGAAAACAATGAAGAAAAAAAGAAAATATTATTGTGTAAGTGATGACGAATTTGTTAGTTTGTAAGTGAAGCATTCTTTTGTTGTATGTTTGTAAAATTAGGCTTTTTGATCAAATTTTTTAAATGCAATTAAAACAATTTTAATTCATTTTTTCGTACCGACGTTTCGTTGATTTTTTGTCTTCTTATCTTCTGGGTACCATGTTTAATTAAATCTATAAAAATTTACAAATTCACAAATTATAAAAACGTACAAAACACAATATTTAAAAAAAATAATGATAAGTATAATCTTAATTACAATATAGATTTTTACGTTAATCAATAATAAGACAAGTACTTACAAAAATTGTTGAACACTCTAAATTTAAAGAAATTATAAACCTGTTTTTCAATGTAACTGATTAAATTAAATAAATAAATCACAGCTGTCTTTGACTTCCGTTTCTAAATTTTGTTTAAAGCAACTGCATAGCTTAAATTTATGTTGTCTTTATCTTCTTTGTAGTTCATTGTTGTCGTCAAGTTTTGTTGTATACGTAAGCTTTCTAGCATATATCGCGTTTTCCCTTTTCTCTCGATGTCTAATATTTGTGCTTTTTCGAAATCAGCTTTGTGTCCATTTTCAAACATATGTTCTGCTAGTGCTGTTGATGTTTTTTATTTTTTTATGTCAGCTTTGTGTTCGGCTAGTCTTGTCATAAGTGATTTCTTTGTTGTACCTATATATATTTTGTTACACTGCTCTTCTGCATTTTCTTTGCACTTTATTTCATAAACTACATTATGTTGTTCTTGTGTTTCTATCGGTGTTTTCGCTTTCGTAAATATCTTGCTGAAAGAGTGGTTTGATTTGTGAGCGAAATTAATGTTGTCTTCTTTTATTATTGTTTTGAGAATTTTATTTTCTGTTAGTGTTGGTACGAAAGCTATGCTGTAAAATTGTTTGGTGTTGCTAGACTGATTTTTTGTGTTTGGGTATTTTTGTTTGGTATTGTTGTTTACTTCGTTAATTAACTTGTTAACTAAACCTTTCCGCTAATCGTTATTCAATAATATCGTTCTTATTTTTGACATGTTTTTATTTCTGAATCGAGCGTCACTGATGTTGATAATTTTATTTATTAAATTTTTGGCTGCGTTGATTCTTTGTTGTAGTGGTTGTGTCGAATGAAAATTTATCATTCTTCCTGATGATATTGTTTTTGTGTACCAATCCAAGGTGATTTTACTGTAAGTTCTGTATTTGAGAAAATCTGGACGCCTCAAATGAAGCAGAAAAAGATAGAATCTTAACTTCATATGAAAGAACAAATAGAAAAAATAATGGAGTTATATTAACTCCTCTTTTGCTTCACTCATTTTCTTAAAGTGATTGCAAATTTAATCCATTCCCTTCTGTAAATTTAATCCTTGTAAATAAATGTAATGATTAGTTTATTATAAGTATTTTAAGGAGAACAAATTTATCAAAAAATTTTATGATGGTGGTAAAAGTGGATATTAAAATTTTGGAAAAATGTGCTAGATCTACCACAATAGTGATAAATTTCGTGCCCTGCATATGATCTTGGCGGCCAATGGAGTGCTCCAAAACGTAAGATTAATCGCTCACCAAACGCGTCTCTCGATAGATCCATGGTATCGCGTGCCGTGTGACATGTGGCACCGACTTGTTGAAACCACATGTCAACCAAGTTCACTTCTTCTATTTTGGGCAAAAAAGTTGATAATCATCTCACGGTACGTTGCACCATTGATTGTAACGTTTCAATTTTCATTACTTTTGAAAAAGTTAACATTGATAGAATCAAACCAGCGTTATTTAACACAGAGACTATACATTAAACACCTTTAGGACCTAATAAAAGAAGAAAAGTACACTTTAGTAACACAGTAAAAATTTTTGAGGGGGAATAATGTGGTGTCCCCACTATTACACATAAACTACATACAATAAAACACCTTACACAAACTACTTTACTTTAAATTTAATTTTTAGATTTAAGAATTTATTTTAAAGTTTGCAAAAATTATAAAATTTTCAATAGCTTTGTAAAAATAATTCAAAACGAATAAGTCATCGTTCAAATAACATATAATATCTAATAAAAAATAAAATGTATAAAAAATTAAGTTCGTTTTAATGGCGCATACAGAATCACACTTATTGTGCATTACTGGAATATACACCTAGAGAAAGAGACAAAATAAAATAGAGAATAAGCGAGAAATAGATAAAAAGAGATAACTTACAATTTTTCTTGTATTTATGAGTATAATGAAATTGTGCTAAAGTAAAATTCGAAGCAAAATATTACTTACCCTTCGATATATTATTAGGAATAAAATCTTATCATAACAGTGTGAAATTATCAGAACGAACAAGGTTTGAGTTTCTGAAATTTATTTCGTTATGTACGTGATGTACATCATAAAGGATAAGATATTAAAGGGCTTTAATTGAGTTTTTCAGGTTTTATACTTAAAAAATGCTCTAAATTTATATAATTTCGATGAACTTTTCAGATTTTTGTTTGAAAGATTTTGTGATATTTTCTATATAGATAACGGTGGTTATATGAGTCCACGCTTCTTTTTGTAGTCTTCAAGATTAAGAGAACGTTTATGGGCAGTTTCTTTCATCTTTTGTATCGGTTGAGGAACCACATTGACGGAATTAACTGTCAGAATATATTTGTTTAAATAGAACCAAGGGGGAAAAACATTAAATCATACCTGGCAGTGAAACATCCAAATCAATATCAAAGTCATGTAACGAATATAGACTGACGTCTTTGCTTTCATTTCCGCTGAACTTAATTGTTTCCAATTTTTCGGTTTTTTTTTTGCATGACGGCAGGGGAATTAAATCTTTTTTTATTAATGAATCTTCTTTTTTATCCTGTGTTTTAAATCCCATTCGTGGTTGTGTAATACGCCTTGTAAATGGATCTGATATTTTCATGCCTTTATTGGCACGAACTTCTTCCATAATAGCCTTTTCAGCGTCTTCTACATTTCTTTTCCTATTACGGTCATTAATATAAGATATCAGACTTATGCTACTTGATCGCTTTTTATCTAACTCAGAAGCTCGACTTTCGAGTTCTTCAATTTGGTGTCCAAGTTCCCGTGCAATTTCATATTCTCCTCGAAGCATCGCAGCGTCCCGCTCTTTCATAAGACACGTTTTACGCATAGCATAGTTTGTAGGTCTATTGCGAAAACGATTTTTTTCTTCAACAATTCTGGCAACATCTTCATCTTTATATTCGTAATTGAGTGCTACTTTTATGTCACGTTGTTTTCTTTCTATTGACTCCAATGTCGGCATCGGAACATTTTGCTGATTACAAATTTCATACCACTTTTCAAATTCATTTTCTGTAAATTCTTGATTTGAAATAAACTCCAGGCGGAATACCCGTTCTTGCGTTCCATGCTTTAATCGTAAGCCTCGATTAGTTCGTGTTTTCCCTAAACTGTATATTTTAGATGTTTCAACAACACCAACTATTTCTGCTACGCGATATACAGGCTTTTGGCCATTATTGCCAATACTAATGCGAACGAAACAATTAATCACAGTACTATCAAATATTGGCAAATTAACGAAGCGTTCCATTTTAAAACGTGAAAGCCTTAATTTGTTAAGATCTTCGCAGTTGCTTATAAAAGCTTTTTTATTGATTTTTTTGTCTTCATCTTCAGTTTCACTAGAATCTTTACTGCTACTTTCAGAACGTGAGCGTTTTTCGGATGGTTTTTCATCGTCCCAATCACTACTACCAGAATCATCAGAATAGATTTCGGATGCTTTTAGTTTAACTAATGACTTCCCACCAGATACACTTTCAAGTTCATCTTTCTCAGTTTCGCGGTCTTTTTCAGCCTGGCGTTTTGCTTCCTCTTCCTCTGTTAAAAAAGTATACTAAAACTTATTCAAAGAATAATATTTATTTAAAAATTGTTATTGTTGATATATATTGTATTATTAAAAATGCATGATCCCTTTAAAGAAATACTAAACAAACGGCAAGCGATCGCTTTGCTTATGATCGTTATGATTGTTCATTTTTAAAGCAAAGCAACCCTGCAGAAAATTGGACCAACATTTTAATAGTTCTGAACTAGTTCCAAAAGGGACCAGTACTGGTCCCTCTACAATACCTTTTTACATTGATCGAACTGACGTTTTTTACGTGTTGATGTTATAGGAAAAGACAATTGTACACAAAAACATTATTTTTTCCCTATATTTAAACTAGTTCCATTATGAACATTTCTAAACTGGTACTTTTTGCTAGAGTCTTAAAGTGGTATAAAGTGGTATCAAAATATTCAAACGTTAGAGGATTTTTTTTTCTTTCAAGTATTACGAAAAAAGTGCATCACGTAAAAGATGTGATTTTATTTTTTGTAGTTATTATTTTATATACAATGCAAAGAAAAAACCTTTGTTCAGTTCCTTAAATTAATTTACCTCAAACAGTTTGAAAATGAAAAAAATGCCAAAACACGTATTCAGATTTAATTTAAGATTGTTAGTAAAAATTTTGGAACACAAAATAAAAACAAAGTGAATCGTTGAATAAGCTGAAAGTTTTTTGTACCATTTCATAGAAAGTACAAATTGAACTAGAATTTAACTAGTGGATTTTTCCAATTGACTCCAAAATAACTGCTGGGAAGTGTTTCTATTAGAATAAGTCAAAATAAATAAATAGAATAAGTAAAGTACTCGCTCTTAGCGATACTCAATTTAGAAATAGTAACATAAACAAAATAAGAACTATACTCAAATCTAACAATTTCCCAACCAAAGTAATCAACAATCTAATAAACAAAAATTTAAACCAAGACTATAATAAAAATAATAAACAAATTTTGGAACAATCTGGCAACCCTATCAAATTTTTCGGCATAACGTATATTCCTAACTTAACGAACAGCAAGAACCTGCACAAAACAATAAAACAAAAAGACATAAAATTCGCTCACAAGCCGAACAAAACTCTTCACAACATATTTACTAACACGAAGTCACGAATAGACAAAGAACAACAACATAATGTCGTTTATGAAATAAAATGCAACGGAAAAGAGGGAGAAAAATGCGATCTCGTATACATTGGAACGACCAAAAGAGCACTTGGGGTAAGAATCAACGAACACAAAGCAGATATAAGGAGAGAAAAACAGACAACAGGATTATCACAACACATTATGGAAAGTGAACACCAAGCAGATTTTGACGAAGTTAAAATTGTAGACAGAGAACAAAGAGAAACAAGACGCTACATATTGGAAAGTTTACGAATACAAGAAAAGTCAACAAAAACAATGAACCATCAAGAAGACAAAGACAACATCTGTTCCAGCTACATGGTTATTTTAGAACAAAATCAGCTGTAATATATGTTTATTTTATTGCTTAGTAACCCTTTGAAAAGTTCAGTTTAATTGTTTGTGCCAAATGTTTAAATTAAGTTCGATTTGTTATGTATCATATTATTAAAATAATGCTAAATTAAATGTGAGTTTCTTGTTAAATAATTAATTGTTAGAAAAAATTTAAAATGTAATATGTATTCTTGTGTTTACAGTGTTTAATAAAATATATAATCCCCTGAAGAAGAAGGAAAGTAACCTTCGAAACGTTGGGAAAATTAAATATTATTAAAATTTTTTAATTTAATGAATATTTAAAAAAATCAAATTGACCAAAAGAGCCCAAGCACAAAATATATATGCAAATTTTAAACAAAGAATTGGTCGAAATATACAACTTTTCATAAATTCAATCGGAGGGCCCGCCGAAATATCATCTAAGGAATAAAGTTTATTTAACACATACACAATGAAACAAAAATTTTTTCAACTAACGAAAACAAAATATGGCACTGATACATGTACAACACTAAAACATTTCAGCAGGGAAAAGCACAGATTAATTAAACAAAAAGAGAGACTTAAATTTCTATTAACATGCAGAGAATTTGGAGTCATGCCAAACCATATAACTAAAGTCACTAAGATTAAGACATTGTTTACATCTGACATGATTTCCAAAGCATTGGAAAAAACAATCTTCAATTTTCACCAAAAAATTCTAAATTTGGAAATAAAACAAACAAATATATCAATTAAAATTCTTGAAAGGAACATTTTCCACGCTGACATTAAGATAAAAACGTTACTTGACGACAACGAATATACAAAATTCATTTATACTCAAAATAATATGTATAAGTACATAGCCGAACAAATTCATCAGACACATTCGACCAAAATACAAAGACTGAAGTACAAACAGTTTCAAAACCTAGACATGACCTACAATGAAAGTTGGTTTGAAAACAAAACTACAATAGAGTTCCCAACAGACGTGAAATGGATGCTTTCACTAGGCGAGAAATTTGCTTTGCCAATCAGCAAACATAACTTATCACCACTACACATAATAGCAGACGTAGAGCAAAGCATACAGATATTAGAAGATGAAAAGGAAAAAGAGGTTGCCAGATCAAAAATTGCGAACAAAATAATAGAACACAAAAGAAGAATAAAAAACACAATACAAGAAAAACTTATACTAAAAATACAGGAAAAAACAGAAAAATTCACACGAAAGCTGAGAAATAAGATAATAATTACGAAAGCGGACAAAGGAAACAAGACAGTTATAATGTATAAGAAAGACTACACAAGGAAAATGGAAGCACTGCTCGAAGATAGAAAAACGTACAAAACAATAAGAACCGACCCTACGTCAAAACTTCAAAAACAAAATAATAACATTGTCAACGAACTACACAAAAAGAATTGCATAAATTTTTACCAAAAAACGAAACTTTACTGCTCAGCAGCACAAGCAC
The DNA here is from genome assembly GCA_963920525.1 of Dichetophora obliterata. NCBI lineage: Eukaryota > Metazoa > Arthropoda > Insecta > Diptera > Sciomyzidae > Dichetophora > Dichetophora obliterata. The sequence goes on along the minus strand of OY986437.1, from coordinate 170,530,673 downwards.
CTAGGCTTTATGGACTCCCGAAAATCCATAAAGAGGGACTACCGCTGAGACCGATTTCATCGTCGACCAACGTACCCTGCTATATTCTATCAAAGCACATTGGACAAATATTAAACAACATTTTATCTGACACATACAACATAAAAAACTCATTTAAACTAAAAGAAAAGCTGAAAGATGTATTTTTGGACGAAGACGAAATATTAGTTTCTTTCGATGTTGTATCGTTATTCACAAATATACCAGTATATTTGGCCATAAAGACGATTATGAAGCAATGGACGACAAAAGAGAATCACACAAAAATACCAAAAAAATATTTTTTGGAAATTCTGGACTTTTGCCTAAACAAAAATAACTATTTCAAGTATGACAACATAATATTCAACCAGATATTTGGAATGCCTATGGGAAGCCCTTTATCTCCGGTAATTGCTGATATCATACTTGACAATCTGCTTCACAATGCCATAGAGAACTTAACAAAGAAAGACATTCACATTAAATTTATAGTAAAATATGTAGATGATATGTTGGCAATCATAAAGAAAAAAGACCAAGACATTATTCTTGAAACATTGAATAATTTCCATGACAAATTACAGTTTACGATAGAAACTGAAGAAAACCGCAGTCTACCGTTTTTAGATACTAGATTACACCGAATTGACAATAAAATAATTTTTAACTGGTATGCAAAGCCAACAGCCTCAGGAAGAATGATGAATTTCTTATCCACGCAACCAACTTCACAAAAATTTAACATGGCAAATAATTTCATCAGTAAAGTACTCGCTCTTAGCGATACTCAATTTAGAAATAGTAACATAAACAAAATAAGAACTATACTCAAATCTAACAATTTCCCAACCAAAGTAATCAACAATCTAATAAACAAAAATTTAAACCAAGACTATAATAAAAATAATAAACAAATTTTGGAACAATCTGGCAACCCTATCAAATTTTTCGGCATAACGTATATTCCTAACTTAACGAACAGCAAGAACCTGCACAAAACAATAAAACAAAAATACATAAAATTCGCTCACAAGCCGAACAAAACTCTTCACAACATATTTACTAACACGAAGTCACGAATAGACAAAGAACAACAACATAATGTCGTTTATGAAATAAAATGCAACGGAAAAGAGGGAGAAAAATGCGATCTCGTATACATTGGAACGACCAAAAGAGCACTTGGGGTAAGAATCAACGAACACAAAGCAGATATAAGGAGAGAAAAACAGACAACAGGATTATCACAACACATTATGGAAAGTGAACACCAAGCAGATTTTGACGAAGTTAAAATTGTAGACAGAGAACAAAGAGAAACAAGACGCTACATATTGGAAAGTTTACGAATACAAGAAAAGTCAACAAAAACAATGAACCATCAAGAAGACAAAGACAACATCTGTTCCAGCTACATGGTTATTTTAGAACAAAATCAGCTGTAATATATGTTTATTTTATTGCTTAGTAACCCTTTGAAAAGTTCAGTTTAATTATTTGTGCCAAATGTTTAAATTAAGTTCGATTTGTTATGTATCATATTATTAAAATAATGCTAAATTAAATGTGAGTTTCTTGTTAAATAATTAATTGTTAGAAAAAATTTAAAATGTAATATGTATTCTTGTTTTTACAGTGTTTAATAAAATATATAATCCCCTGAAGAAGAAGGAAAGTAACCTTCGAAACGTTGGGAAAATTAAATATTATTAAAATTTTTTAATTTAATGAATATTTAAAAAAATCAAATTGACCAAAAGAGCCCAAGCACAAAATATATATCCAAAATAAATTAAGTTAACTTTTAATTTTAAGTGAAGAGAAGCACTTCAGTGTGCATAAGTGTATATTAGAGCTGGTTAATTTCTTTTTCAAGAAATCGTAGGCACAGAAAATGTTCCACCGAAAATTCTTAGCAACTTTGACCAAGAAACCCTTAGTCTAAAATCGATTTGGGGCCTCCTGGTTTTCAAAAGAAATTTGGAATTGGTGTTTTGCTGCAATATTTAAAAAAATTGCCAGTATTAGCCACAAAAACAAACACTATTGTAAAAATTTTGGGGGTTTCGGAAGGGAATATTCATCGAATTTCCTTTTTTTTAAAAAAATATCATTTTTGATCAAAATGGTGAGATACAAAAAATCTATATATATAAAAGTCGATGTCTATGCATGTTCCATATGGACTTCAAAACGGCTAAAACGATTTTGATGAAATTTTCAGGCAATCTTCAGATTAGCCTAGCGGGTGGTCCTGTGAAGTCTGGTAGATCTATCTTTATTACTAGAGGGCGCTGTAGTACAATTTTTTTACAAACTTCCAAAAAAACTCCTAAGCCGATCATGTGATCATCATGGAATTTTGTCTAACAAGGTTTTCAGATACGATAAACGTTTTGACACTATCTATTTAATCTATCTTTTACACCAGAAGGCGCTGTAGTACAAATCTCTGAGAAAACCGCCCAAACCCCTTAACCGCTCATATGAATATAATGAAAATTTGTATTTAGGAGTTTTCGGATACGACAAATATTTTGGCATCATAAATTTTGATATATCTTTAATACTAGACGGCACTTTAGTACAAATCTTTTACAAAACACCAAAAAAACTGTTTCGCCGATCATATGATTAGTATGCAAATTTGTATATAGAGATTTTTAGATACGATGAATGTTTGGCGCTTTCTATCTTTAACACCAAGGGGCACTGTAGTACAAATTTTAACATAAATGTACTACTGCGTCCTCTGGTGTTAAAGAACGATTAAAAAACATAGTGACAAAACACTCATCGTAACTAAAAACCTCTGTATAAATTTGTATTCTAATCATATGCGCGGATTAGAACTATTTATTTTTTATTGTTATATTTTTATATTTTATTTTATTTTAGTAAATTAAGAATAACAAATATAATAAGAACTAGTTCTTTTGCTATACAAAGAAATATAATTTAGAAATAAATATTACATATTACAAAAATTACACAATATATATGAATCATTTTTAATTTTGAGCATAAGTTTTGTAAAATTATAATTGAAAGAAATATACGATTACTATTATTATAAATATTATTTAATATAGCTTTTAAGTATTTGAATTGTAAAAGTTGAAGATAGACAGTATTATAAAGAAGACAAAAGAATCAGATGAAAGAGGATAGAGGGAAAGAGTGAAATTAAGTAAGATAACTGGCTACATTAACAAAACTCTATAGTTAAGTAAACATTTTAAATAAAGTTTGTCTAAAGCTTCCAATTCCATCAATGGATTTTAAATGGTTTGGTAAAGAATTCCATTATCGAATGGCGTTAATGAAAAATAATCTCGTTGAATGAAGGAGTTTAAAATTAGGTACTATCTGAGCATTACTTCGAACAGACTGGGAAAATTGTACTTTTCAAATAGGTATAAGGGAGTTTTTGACCGAATTAGTTTATATAAAAATATACAAGTCCTGGCATTAAGGCAATTAGATAAGTCGCAACCAAGAACTGAATTTTGTACTGTGAAATATGATCGAATTTCCGAATGCCATGGACATATCTCGTTGCGTGATTGAATGCTACATGTAGTTTATGCTCAGAGTGTGAATCTAATATGCTGTATATAAGGTCTGAGTACGTTATTTTAGGTAATAGCAAATGTACAACAAACTTACGCCTGGTAAGGCCTATAAGGCCGTAAAGTCAGCAGACATTCTAAGATTTCTAAGACAACAATATATTTTACGGGTAATGCTATTAACATAATCGGTGCACGTCAGTGTTGAGTTTATATGAAAACCTAGGCTTACACCATTGGTAACAAGTTTAATGTTTCTTATCACCTATAAACAAGTCAGGGATATTTAAAAAAAAATATTTTAGATGCCGAGATCGGTAGAACGTAAGATTTAAGTGCATTAAGCTGCAAACCGTTTCTTAAGGACCACTGGTTTATATCTTGGAGATCTTCATTAAGTCTACAACGCAATTCCTCCAATAGACCGGTTCTAAGAGAAAGATGTAATTGAATATCATCCGCGTATGCATGAATAGAAGAATGTTTACAAGTTGAGAAAATGTCATTTATAAAAACTGAAAACAGTAATAGGCCAAGAATTTAACCTTATGGCACTCCACTGCGTACTAAATTAAATTGAGAAAACTTATCACTAACCCCAACTCCTTGCAATCTATTCAACAAATAGCTTTCTCAAAAGACTTACAGCATTATCACAAAAGCCATACCAGCACTTTAGTTTTTGACAAAGTAAGTTGTGATTCACAGTGTCGAAAGCCTTGGAAAAGTCGAGCATGCAGATAAGAGTATTCCGTACTTCGTCATGATTTTCGTCCAAAACTTTCATAGTAGCAGTGGAACAGCTATGGCCAGCTCGAAATCCAGATTGTAGGGGAGATAGCATATTATTAGTTTTCAAAAAATTTAGATTTGATCTGCCATAATAGCTTCACACACCTTAGACAGCGAGGACGAAATACTAATTGGCCTGAAGTCATTGGCTTCGACCGCAGACGATTTTTTAGCAATAGGGGCCACCTTAGCAATTTTCCGGGAATGAGGGAAAGAAGACGTTGTAAAACAGTCGTAAATGATGTGGGTTAACGGACTAAGAACGTAGGGTATAAATAGCTTTATAAATCTTATCGAGATGCCATCCTCTCCAACAGCATTTGATTTAACTTTCATAATGTACTTGTCCACATCATTCTCACTTACTGGAGTTCTAGTGGGAACACGATTTACAAAAAGATTGTTAAGGATATTAGAGAAGGCTTCCAGTTTTTCATTTACATCAGAGAAGAACCATATATCATTCCAGGGTACTAAGCATATATCACGATAGAGGGCAGAGAGGTTTATAAATTTAAAGCCTGGGTAAGAGATAGTCCTAGAGGTAGCTGTACGAGATAAGTGAATGTCGAGAGAACAGAAGATTAAATCATGATTAAAAATAAAATAAATCTGGTCAAACAAAGGAACAGTCGATTGGTCAGAGACAATATAATAATCGAGAAGACTAGGAATATAATTATGTGAAAATCGCGTGGGCATAGTTTTATTTACAATTGACAGACAAATTTTCGTACATAGATTTAGAAATGTTATCATGACATAAAAGATTAACATTGAAATCCCCATACAAAACAAATAAAATCAAAGTCGACTGCTAAATCAGAAAGTTGAGTGAAGTAGGAATTTAAACTAAAACGTTTGTTAAGATTATAGACACAAGAAAGAAAAATTTTTGTATTGCTATCAGAAATACAAAGATTTAAAAACTCAACACTATCACTGTTTGATTTATTAATTCCTGTAGCATTTATGTTTTTTCTTCAGTAAATAGCAAACCCCCCTCTTATCAATTCTTTCATTTCTGAATAAGTTGAAGTTCTTTAATTCAAAAGCTGGGTCCCTAACGTCAGAACAACACCATGATTCTGAAACACAAATGACATCAATGGACGATTCCTCAAACACGTACTTAAAATAGTCAAACTTATAAACTTTATCGAAGTTGGTAACAGCTATCAATCCTTACACTCTCGCAATTTTCACTCCTTCTTACAAAAATAAGTCCATTCTTAGCATATGCTGAGAATAGTTTTTTGTTTCGCTTCAGCTTGATCGCACTTTGTAGAAGTTGACGACTGCGCTTAGTCAGGCTCTTATTAAAATGAAAACTTGAGTGAGAGTTGAGCCCTAGATCATTAAAAGATAATATTTTTCCGTTGTTTCTTCTGTAGACAGCAGCAGCTCAAAGAACAGCATCTCTTTCATAAGAGCAGGAAAACTTCACAATAATTTGAGAGCTTCTCGCGCTGCGTGCATTACTCTTCACACGAAACTCACACCGAAGCGATGGGTGCCAGCAGCCCATAGTGAAGCAAAGCTTATTGAACATATGAGTAAGATTATCTTCATTGTTCTCCGGAATACCAAACAAAATAGCATCAGCAGCCACTTCTTCAAGATCAGCAATACGTTTGTACATCTCGCATATATCTTCTAACTTATCAACTCACACGACGTTGACAGCGCTCTACGACCACAATTTCTCAACGCGATCCACGACGTTGGTAACGGCTGTGTTGATGCTATTTATCTTTTCACACCACGTTCTCTCAAGATCTTCAAACTTTGAGTTGAACTCATTGCGAAGGTGGCTAAGTTCCGTTTGAAAACTTTGTATTAGTAGATCACTCTGTTGTTTTAGGCGGTCATCCAGCTGATCTACCGTTATAGCTGATATCTTGTTTTTGTTGGCAGCCGAAGGGGCACTTTGCGAAGGATTAGAAGGCAAATTTTTCGTGTATAATGTCTTAGCTCTAGTCGATGACATAGTGTACCCAAGTAACATTGTTGTGTAACATAAAAGTGTTCTATAGGTGTAAAGGATCTCTGTAAAGGATCTTTTAAAGTAATAAACATAACTATAGAGCTGTTTTGAAACCCGTAGATTCATTCTAATATTTGCTTTAATATGTATTTTTGTATTGCATTTTTTAAGCTAATAGATGTAAAATACTCTGGGGGAATCTGGGGGCGATGTAACAATGTAACATGTCTGACTGTCTCAACCTGGCGAGGCCAGCATAATCTTTGTGAAATCGCCTCAAGTCGACTCAAACCTCCACGTGGTGTTTCCTGGGCAACGTCAAAACTGACAACCGTTAGTTTGGCGGCTAATCTGAGCGGCGGGCCTCCCTAGGCTTAAAATAGGTTGTGCGTCGGGTTTGAAGCCTACCCGTAAAAACCCATTTCAATGAAAACAAATAAGAAAAGAAGAAAAATGATCCCCAAATCTGATGCCGACTACTGCAAACGAAAAACTGATGATTTACGGATATGCACCTGGAATGTCCGAACCCTTAATTGGGAAGGTGCCTCTATCCAACTGACTGATGTCTTGGAAAGATACAAAGCTGATATCACTGCTATCCAAGAAATGCGATGGAAGGGACAGGGTTGCATTCGGCATGCACCCTGTGATATCTACTACAGCGGCCATGCGGAGAAGCACGAGTTTGGATGCGAATTTGTAGTTGGCAAGAGACTACGGCCCCACTTGCCATAATCCGCATCAAGGTTAAATTTTTTAAAATAAGCCTAATATGTGCGCACGCTCCGACAGAAGACACGGACGATGAGATCAAGGAAATTTTCTACGAGCGCCTTGAAAATACTTACGAGCGCTGCCCCCGTCACGACGTAAAAATCGTGCTTGGTGACTTCAACGCTAAGGTGGGCAAGGAAAATGTTTTTGGTCCAACAGTCGGAAAGTTCAGCCTCCACGACAACACCTCCGATAACGGAATGAGGCTGATTGACTTCGCCGCAGCACGAAACATGGTCGTAAGTAGCACTAGATTCAAGCATCTCAATATTCATAAAGCCACCTGGATGTCCCCTGATCAAAAAACCAAGAATCAAATTGATCACGTTCTGATCGACGGAAGGCACTCTTCCAATGTATTGGATGTACGCACGATCCGTGGTGCAAACATTGACTCGGATCACTATCTTGTTGCAGCCAAGATCCGTTCACGTCTGAGCGCAGCTAAGAATACACGCAACCCTACACAGAGAAAGCTAGACGTCGACAAACTGCAATCGAAACAGACAGCCGATGCTTTCGCCACTCGACTCTCACTCCTGCTTCAAAGCACTCCTCCAATCGATAATATATGCGCGCAGTGGACACACATTTCCAACTCCATGCGTGCGGCTGCTGAAGAGGTGATTGGCTACCAACGCCCTCGCCGAAACCAGTGGTACGACCAGGAGTGTCGTGACGAAACTGCAGAGAAAGACGCCGCCTACAAAGCTACCCTGCAGTCGGTTGTAACGCGCGCTGCTAAGGAGCGAAACAAAGAAAAGAGGAGGGAAGAGAGACATATCTTCAGGCGGAAAAAAAGAGAGGCAGAAAAGCGCGAGCAAGAGAAGATTGAGATGAGGCCCGAAAATTTTTCGAAAAAATAAGACGCCTTGCCGATGGTTTTAAAACCGGGGCCTCTTCCTGCAAGGATGAAAACGGGAATCTAGTGACAGATGTCCAGAGTGCACTGACGTTATGGAGGGAACACTTCTCTAAGCTTCTAAATGGCGACACTGACAACAATCCCGCCAATAGAGATGATATTCCGGAAACCCCAATTTTGGATGACAGCGTTGAGGTTCCGCTGCCCGACTATGATGAAGTTCTGACAGCTATAGCTCGGCTTAAAAATAACAAAGCCGCGGGAGCTGATGGCTTACCTGCTGAGCTGTTTAAGAACAGAGGCGAAGCTCTACTTAAATGCATTCACGAGCTTCTATGCAGAATATGGTCGGAAGAATGCATTCCGAACGATTGGAATCTCAGTGTGCTCTGCCCAATCCACAAGAAAGGCGATCCCACTATCTGTGCCAATTACCGTGGGATAAGCCTTCTTAATATCGCATATAAGGTCCTGTCGAGCGTTTTATGTGAAAGATTGAAGCCCATTGTAAACGAACTGATCGGACCTTATCAGTGTGGCTTCAGACCTGGAAAGTCCACCATCGACCAGATTTTCACGCTACGACAAATCTTGGAGAAGACTCAAGAAAAACAAGTCGACACACACCATCTTTTTGTCGACTACAAAGCCGCCTTCGAAAGCCCAATAAGGAAGCACCTGTACTCCACCATGTCTGAATTTGGTATTCCTGCAAAACTAATAAGACTTTGCAGGATGACACTGAGCAACACCAGCAGCGCAGTTAAAATCGGGAAGGACCTCTCCCCACCATTTATTACCAAACGAGGTTTCAGACAAGGTGATTCCTTATTGTACGACTTTTTCAACCTAATGATGGAAAAGATCATCCGAGCTGCTGATCTGAGACGTAGTGGCACAATATTCTACAAGAGTGTTATGCTGCTTGCGTATGCTGATGACATAGATATCATTGGCCATAATACGCGCGAAGTCAGTGCAGCATTTTCCAGATTAGAAAGAGAGTCAAGTCGAATGGGTCTGGCAGTGAATGCAGATAAGACGAAATACTTAGTGTTAACAAACAAATAGTCCCAGCGTCTTGGAACCCACGTTACCGTTGACAATACCTCCTTCGAGGTTGTGAAGAACTTCGTTTATCTGGGATCCAGCATTAATTCAACCAACGACATCAGCTTTGAGATCAAACGAAGAATAACTCTTGCCAACAGGTGTTACTTTGGGCTCAGTAGGCAATTGAGAAGCAGAGCTCTCTCTCGACGAACGAAAATCACGCTCTATAAATCGCTCATCATGCTCGTCCTACTTTACGCATCACAAACCTGGACGCTGAGCAGTTCAGATGAAAAGACTTTAGGAGCATTCGAGAGAAAGATTCTTCGTAAGATCTACGGACCAATCTGTGTCAATGGCGAGTACCGAATACGGTGGAATGATGAACTGTATGAGCTGTACGCTGACATCGACATAGTCAAGCGCATTAAAATCGAGCGGCTTCGCTGGCTTGGTCATGTTCAGCGCATGAAAGACGATGCTCCAGTGAAGAAAACATTCGATTCGGTACCCAGCGGCGGTCAACGCAGAAGAGGACGACCGCATCTTCGTTGGAAAGACCAAGTAGAGGAGAACCTGACGAAGCTTGGAATTTCCAACTGGCGCCAGCAAGCGAAAGACAGAAATGGCTGGCGCAAATTCTTAGATGAGGCCATGACCGACATACGGTTGTAGCGCCAATTAAGTATGTAAGTAAGATGTAAAATACTGTAAATTAATGCAGTAATTTTTTTGGGAATAAGAAGTGATTAAAAAAACCTGATAAAGAGCTTCTTTGAAAAAATGGCTTCTTTGAAAAAAATGGCGATCTTATTAAAAACAGAAAATCTTCAGAGTTGAAGCAAGCTAAATATAAGTGTTTACAATAATATTTTAAACGAAATTGATGATTTCTATGATACATATATTAAGGAATAAAGTATTTAAATCATTTTTAGTTGATTTTAAAGAATGTTAAAAATTTTCGGACTATTTTTAAATAATTAAAACTTCTTAATTTTAATTATTTGTTAAGCGCGCACCGAAATTCGCAGCATATAATGCATACACGAACATGAGTCTGATATAATAATGACTTTATTATTTCTTTAATTTATTTGTCATTCTAATCATCACAAACACTTGTAAAATTTTATATATTTATTGAGTTTATTTTTAACACATACTTAAACGAATAAGAAAAAAGAGCTTTGCAAGAGCTCTTATTTAGGTTTTACTCTTCATATGAAGCAAAAATAGTGCTTTTAAACTCAAGAAAGTAGCCTTATATATTCTCTGCAAGAGCTTTAGTAGCGCGACTAAAGCTGTAGTTGAAGCTTGCTGCTATATAAGATAGCACTATAAGCTCTGCAAGAATTAATATATGACTAAAATTTTTACTTGGGTATTTTGGTAGATTTCGTGGCGGGAGCAAAAAAATGAACGAACTAATAATTATTGTGCAGCAATAAAACTTGCTCAAAAGTTCTAAAATTTAATTTTTAACAAATACCGCCTATTCACTTATAGCAAGAACAATGTAATGCTGTTCACCGCGTTTTTAAATCAGAAATTTAGGTTAAAGAAAATACTTTTAAATTGTAGCTTAAGACGAGCGAACAAAAAACACGTCTATTCGATGCAATACATACAGTGATGGAAAAAATAATAGAAATGACTTGCACTTTTTTATTGTTTAATAATTACATGTGAAATTAATTTTATTTTAATAATGAATTCTTTTCTTAAATATCAAGTTTATTTTAGGTTATAACATAAAAAATTTACTTTGGTTCACTTAATAAAAATAAATTCATTTAATTTTTTTCACTTGGAAGAACAAATGGAAACAAAACACTTAAAATCAGTTTAGATATAATTCATTCGTTTTAATCCAGGTTTTTTAATATTCACATTAATACTTTGTAGTTGCACTACGATTTTTCAAAACCGCACTGCACCGACTACCCATAGAGTTCACAAGATTGGCACAAATAGAAGGATGAATAGCATACCATTCGGCTTGCACTTTTTTCGACAAATCCTTCTTGTTTCTAGATTTATAACCAGAAATCCGCTTTTTGAAGTTATCCCAAAGGTGTTTAATGGGGTTTAAGTCTGGTGATTGCGAAGGCCATTCTAATAAAGAAACCTTGTTGTCCTGGAACCATTTTTTTGCTAGTTGTGAGGAATGTTTAGGGTCATTATCCTGCATATATTCCCACTTTAATGCCATTTCATCTTTAGCGGATGACAGCATTACTCTATTCAAAATATTTACATAGTCCGTGGCGCACATTTTATTTCTTATCCAATAAATTGGACCAACACCCGATGAGGAAAAACATCCCCATAGCATGATGTTGCCACCACCATGTTTAACGGTCTTATTTGTGTACTTGGGAACGTGAACGCTATTTGTTGGGCGTCTTACATGTGGCTTACCATCGGATCCAAACAAATTTACCTTAGTTTCATCCGACCATAGCACATTTTGCCAATTATTTCTCAGAAGATGTTTCTTTGCGAAAGCTATTCTACTACGAATGTTTTTTTTGCTAAGAAAATGTACTTTTCTTGTAGAATGTGCCTTCAAATCCTTTTCTATCAACCTATTTCGAATTGTTCCGCTGGAAACTGTAGCATTTAACTCCTTCCTTAGTTCTTCGGAAGAAATAAATGGATTTTTTTAATATTTCCGAATCAACAAACTATTAAATTTTTCCGAGATTCCACGTTTTCGTTGGTCGCTATTTCGCTCATTGTTTTGGCTTAATTTTTAAATTTTCGCATAATTTCAAGCCAAGTAAAATATTCGTCACACATTTAAGCTGCCGCCGAACTTATATTTCAGCAGGCATTTGAGCTGTTTATTATAGCTCAAACGTGTTGATTTTCTCTCCCTCTGACGCTTTGTCATAATCGACAAATCGTCAAGCATAGCGATAGTTTTAGTGTCACTGAGTAACGGACTCATTGGGCGATCCAATTAACGCTTTAATTTGTGTGCACGATTAGCGCTCGCTGCCTGTGTGTTGGCTTAGCTACCCAACACCCAGGCTATTGTGCTGCCAGCAAATTGCTGGTATGTACAGCGTTAGCATATTTCTTATCACACTGTCCGTCGCGTCATAAGCGCTGATGACGAGTCGGATGTTTATAAATGCCAGCGACGTTGACCGCTGCAGCGTTGCACTCAGCGTTGCAGCGGATGTTTAATTTGTTATGGTGGCATGGACTCTGGTCCGCCTCAAAGGCATTACCAATTTTTTCAAGTAATTTTAGAGAATTAGAAAGTTTTTTTATAACAGCCGGACTGATAACTAAAGCCCTTAACGATGCAGGTAAGATCGATTTCTTACAACACATTTATCATGCGAAATTAACGGCTAATGTGCGCACCTCGTTAGGTAGCTATACAAAACCATAAAATTTTTAAATTCTAAAATAACAATTACAAAGATACAAAGACAATACAACGATATCACAATTGCAATGAACAATGAAACTTAAGAATACACACTTACAAAGAACAACTACTAAACATAGTAGAAGGACTAAATAGGAAGCAAAATGTTGGCAACGCGATGCGCAAGTAAGCAAAATTTGCTGGTCGGTTAGAAATATCGCTGAAGTAATTAAATAAAAGGCACAAAAACTATTAAATGTGAAATAATATATTATTAGATTAATAAACATCATAAGTTTCTGAAAAGTTTCTAAAATATCCTTGTAAACTTTATGACATTGTCTAAATTACAACTTTTCTGTCTAAGCATGGTTAACATAACCTCACTATTTATGTGCCGTTTCTATTACAGAATAAACTATAGTGAAAAAACTGTTTCTCATAAAACACTGCTTCCGCCTAAAAAAAACTTAATATACTAATCTGCTCCATATCGCTGTGGTTCCTGTTCATGATTATTGCAGTGCTAAATTCTAAAAATCTTAAAACTTCTTGACATCTCAATGTGGTGTCAACATAACCTCGCTGTCTTTGTCTGCTTACCCGTGTTAAATTACACTGCTTTATTTTGCTGGTGCTGTGGTTCCCGCTCGCTGTTATTTCTGTGCTGTTGTATTGGTTGTTTCTGCTCCTTAGCTACTTTTCTTGGTGCTGTCATATTGCCCGCTACGTTTAATTGACCTGTTCAAGATGTCATCTAAATCTGGTAGTCACTGCATTTGCAGTGAGTGAAAAATATATCAAGAGGGCAAGCTAGTGTTGGTTGCATACTATGTGGACAATGGTTTCACTCTTCCTGTGCTGAAGTTGGTGCTGAAGAAATGAGTTTTTTAATTAAAAGTAAAGGCTCATTCGGATTTACTTGCAAAACTAAAAGACCCCCCAAAAAAAGCTACTAATGAGGAATTGAGTTTTCGAGAGGAGTTGCGCTTGGGCATGGCCAACGTACAAACAAAATATGACCAAATCATTGAACAGCTTAAGAGTGAATTGTCTAAACAACTAAATGAAGTTAAGAATGAAATCCTTAATTGTACCAAAATGGTAAAGCTGGTTGACGATTCGAACTTCTAATAAGATTTCAACCCTGGAAGCTGAGAACGAGACACTACATAAAAGACTCAATCGAGGAGACATCATAATATCTGGTCTGCCAATTCCTCTGGCTGACCTAAATAATTGTGTAATAAATGTTGGAAAAGCTTTAGGAGTAAACCTAACAGAATATGATATTAATCATTGCTGCTTTATTAACAATAAAAAATCGCTCCTAGTAAAATTTAACTCAGTGAATAAAAGGGATGCGCTTATGAGAAGTTACTTCAAAAATCGCAACCTTAAGTTGGATGATGTAATAGAAACTGATATAACTAATTGCTTAATTAATTATTTAAGTTTAAAATTTTTATTTAAATGAATTGAATAATGACATTTAATGACAATTAGAATTAAGGAATCATACACCGATAGAGTCGGTGAATAAAAATTAAACATCTGTACCATTGAATTTACTTCAAAGTCCTATTATTTCAAAGAAGAGTCTAGTCGTGGGGAATACGTCTTCGGAAGCAATGGTTGGGCAGAAGGTGATTCAATAATAGACTTACGGAATTATTCATTTGAATATTTAATATGATTTAACTTAATTTAATCTCATCTTAGGATTTAGGTTTAACGAAAATAACAAGAGTTAATTTAATTCCTCTGATTTAATTGAATTTAAAAAAAAACAACTTAGGATAAGTTATACTTTACCACTGGGTCTCTAAATGGGTCTTAAAATAATTATATTACCCGATACTAGGCGGGGGCCTCACATACCAGAAGGTTTTCAGTAGGCAATACCAACAGCTTCTATAGGGCAACGTTGTGGGTAGGTTTCCTACAGGGATGGTTCTCTTACTAAAGTATTTATTTTACTTTCATGTACCTCGATGATAACGGGCCCATGCAAGAAAACAGGCAGCTGGCACAGAACAATCAACATGCGAAGCAACAGCAACGGAAACATCGTACGATATTCTAGAAGTTTCAGAAGCGAGAGAGAAACCTACAAACAGCTGAAAGCAAGCACAGGAAGAAAAGCTACTATAAAAAAGGAAACTTGTCCGGAAATCGGGAGTGCTTTTTTAATCGTGTTGCTGAGTAGACATGTGTCGGATCTAGTCTCCGTTGGTGGCAGTAGTATTTCCCGTACCAACCATCATACATTAGCACCGAAACAGTGAAGTGACTGCGACCGAGAAGTGGCCGCATAACAACGACAGCGTCTGCAGAATCGTCGACAGAACCGAAGCAGCAACCACGATAGCGACAGTGCTGCAACAGAACCAAGGCAGCGAAGTGGTTGCGACGTCAACAGCTCTGCAGCAGAACCCAGGCAACGAAGTGACTGCGATATCCATCAAGCTGCAGCAAAACAAATTGAGGACAGCGACTACGTCCAAAAGGGAACTGCGACAGAGGAGCGACAGCGTAATAATCGCTTTACCTAAAAAAGCCAAGGAGATACAGCTAAGAAGTATCCTAATATTCCTTTTCTATTATTTAGTATATTTTAAGTATTTTAAGGTTGAGTTAGTATCAAACATAAATGCAGATTAAAGAGGTAGCATTTGAGTTGCATTTAAATAATAAATTAGAGTAAAATCAAAAGGAGTGCTACGAGGAAATAAAGTAGCTAAAAGTTACGCGAGTGAACACCAAAATAGCATATCGGGGAAGATATCATCACAGTTCCAACGGCGCGGTAGAAAACGAAACATACGTGGATAAAATTTATTCAACGAGAATTTAGATACGGTTCTAGACGGAACCCTTTCGTCGGCAGATCTAAAGGGGCAGCACCCACTCTGCTTTGACCCATGTCCATCTTGGACCACCACACCACCCCGATTCCACACTAAGCCTTTCGTCGGCAGAGCTAAAGAGGCAGCACCCACTCTGTTTCGACCCATGTCCATCTCGGACCACCACACCACCACACCACCCTGTTCCACACTAAGCCCTTTCGTCGGCAGAGCAAAGGGGCAGCACCCACTCTGTTTAGACCCACCTCCACCTAGGACCACCGCATCACCCTTGGGCACCTACTCTACTATTTTCATAACCCCTTATAGACGTGAGATGCATGGACAGATTGCATGACAATGTGATGGTATGAACACGAAAAGCATGCTAACTCACTCGCATGCAATGCATCGGCGATAACAGAGATTGTCACGGCCAATGGAAATAAAATCATTAAGCTAAGTTAATATTGCATTAGGTTTTGTTTATACATTATTTACAAATACGTTAGATATTTGTATATATTATGATGGCTCATGAGAGATGAGCAAATATGAAATATATCATGGCAAGTGATATTAGTGTTCACGCCCGCAATTTAAATATAGGCGGATCCATCGTTTGGAGTTATCTAAATAATTAAATAGATTTTAAGGAATTATTTTCCGAATGCTTCGAGACACCCGTTCGCGTTATAAGGGGGCTCACGATACACTAGCATACGCGAATTTAAAATGAATTTTAATTTTATTTTTTCTATTTCACTAATTACATTTGAAAATACAATTATGCATAAATATATCATTAATTTAACAAAGAATTGGTGAAAAAGAACTGCTATCTGTAGTTCACGAGGAACTAGTGGCGAAAGCAGTAATAAAAAATAAATATTGAGTCGAGACAATTTTTTTACAATATTAGGATCGAATGACAATAAGATATAACATTAAAATATATATATATATGTGGTGACTCAATAACTTTAAGTTGCATCACCACATTAGTTGAATTCCTAACTTCCATTTTACTTATCTTCTGTTACATTGATTTTCAACTTACATTTTACTTACCTTCTCGTTGATTCTTAACTTACATTGTACTTACCTATTGTTGATTATTAATTTACATCTTACTTACCTCAACTTAACATTTATATTATTCTTATGTTAATTTATTTACACTTTGTTATAAATACTTGTTATTATAAAAACATTTGTATAAATATTCATATTTGTATCAATCAGAAATTTTCATTTGAAAATTTGACCGTCGCTCTGGCAAACGCCACTGCTTTTGGAAACCATAGTGAGTCCGCCAACATCTCCGGCCTCGTTACCATCGCCAACGCCTGTAGCACCTGCTCTCCCTAATATATCAACAACCTTGCCGTCCTCGAATTTCCATCATACTACTTTTGCACAACATTTGGAAAAAGTTGGCTGCATACGGAAGTCGCCTCCTACGCATACGTGCAAGGAACGCATTAGTCTCAACTCTCATGTCATGTCAGCAAGCAGCCAGACTTACAACAACAAATGCAAGTGCACCAATAAGAACTCGTGAGGATCCAAATCAAGAGGAAAATTACCAGAATCGCTTAATACAACTAAATTTATACATCAAAAAATACCCGACAACGCCACCTCCACTTCAAGTTCCTCATCAGTCGTCGCTTCCACTAGCCAAAGCCACAACAACAACAACAACAACATTTGCAGCAGCAACAACAACAACATTAGCAGCAACAACAACAACAACATTAGCAGCAACAACAATTTTCTTTCTACATAAAAAAATATTTTTGTATACTGTGTTAAATTTTTTTTGACAATTTATGTAAATCCTTTTTGTTTGTTACATTTTATAAAAATTTTTTCAGGTTGCCTTGTTATTCTAGTTTCTCACGAGGTACACACTTAGCTTCTTTTAACGAATATTATACAATCGGGACGTAAGAAACCAATTGTATCATATTCGTAGGCACTCCACTGCACTAGGGCAACACAAGTTAGGAATTCAATCAAAAGGAATTTCCACTGACAAAACAAAGTACGAATACCTAGTTACAGCTCTACCTCAAGAGGTAATCATAACGGTGCTTGACTTTATTCAAAAACCTCCGTCTTCAAATTTATATGAAGGTTTAAAAAGAAAATTAATCGATAGACACACTCTGAGCGAGACTAAGAGGTTCGACAAAATTCTGTCTGGCACCGAGATGGGTGACCAAAAACCATCTCAATTCTATAAAGCACTACTCATGTTGGCCGGTACCACAGTTGATAGTGAATTAATCTCTAAAATTTGGCTACGAAAGCTCCCCAAAAGTCTCAATATAGCATTGACCGGATCTAATCACAAAGACTTAGATGAATTATTGAGATTAGCTGACAAACTGTGGGAAGTTATGTCAGAAACAGAAGTAGCTTCAGTTGGAAATGATACCCAACGCATCCCTAAATCTACTGAACTCACGATGATTACGCAATCGTTTGCCGAAACGACCTCAAAGATTCTAACAAGTTTCAACAAACTGGCAATTGAGGTCCAAGAACTAAAAAACGATACCCAAAAGATACCCAAAACGTAGATCCCCTTCAAGAAGCATATCACGACCTGTCAACTGGGTATGCAGATACCACTTTAGATTTGGTAGGGCAGCTAGACGATGTGAACAACCATGTTCATTCAGACAAAACGACACTCAACACAACACAACACAATTCGACAAACTAGGTGACTCCATAATTGCGACGGCTAATAATGGAAGTCAGACAATACTAACACGCCGCCTTTTTATTTACGATAACGACAATCACATAAACTTTTTGAAAGACAGTGGAGCAGAAGTTTCAGTACTTCCAGTAAACAAATTTAAAGCAAGAAAAATTCAGACTTAATATTAACAGCAGCTAACGGTAGCACAATTTCAACTTTCGGCAAGAAATTACTAAACGTAAATTTAAAACTAAGACGCGATTTTCCTTTTACATTTATACTAGCAGACATCACAAGACCCATCATAGGAGCAGATTTCCTTACGAAATATGGGCTCTTGATAGACTTAAGACGCAAGAATCTCATAGATCCACTTACACAATTATCAGTTAACGCAATCACAGCATTTACAGAAACATCACAACCTAAACTAATTACACTAGACAACAAATATACAAATATACTCAAAAATTATCCATCACTAACAACAGAACCTGACTACAACAAACCAGTTAAACACAAAACAGTACACCATATAACTACAGAAGGACAGTTACCTTTTTCAAGACCAAGACGCCTTGACTCCAACAAATACAAAATTGCCAAAAAAGAATTTGAATTTTTAATCAAAGCAGGCATCGTCAGCGTCTCCACTACACTTAGTACCTAAAAAGGATGTGAATGACTGGAGACCTTGTGGTGACTATAGAAGACTAAACACAATTACAGTCCCAGACCGCTACCCTCTACCACACATACACGACCTAAATATAGATTTACACAACAAACACATATTTTCAAAATTAGACCTTGTTAGAGCATACCACCAAATACCCATGGCCACTCAAGACATACATAAAACCGCGATTACTACACCGTTCGGAATGTTTGAGTTCCTGAGAATGCCATTCGGTTTAAGAAATGCAGCTCAAACATTCCAACGATTTATTAACGAAGTATTACGAGAACTAGACTTCGTATTCGTATACCTCGACGACATTCTAGTGGCCAGCGAGACAGAAGAAGAACACATTAAACATCTAAATTTAGTTTTCGAACGACTAGACAATTGCGGACTAAACATTAAACCGAACAAATGTATTTTTGGAGTAGACAGAATAAATTTTTTAAGTTATGACATTTCAAAAAAAGGTATACAACCATCTCCCGATAGAATTCAATGCATTGTTAACTATCCAAAACCAGAAACAGTTAAACAAATGCAGAAATTCATTGGGATGATTAATTACTATCACAGATGCATTCCAAAATTAGCACACACACTAACACACATTTATGATATGATAAATTCAGCAACAAAAACAAAGAACAACACTTAACATGGACAAAGAACAAACACTTAACATGGACAGAAAACACAACAGAAGCATTCGCAACGATAAAAGAAAGTTTTACTAAGGAAGTGCTACTTAATCATTTTAATAACCAAACAAAGTGCACTATAGGGTAAAATAACTCAATTTTAAAAATTAATTTTTTCCTGACCCGCAAATTTCTCAGTGTTGTGTAGAACAGGATTAATAAATTTAATTTGATTATTCCTATTTTTTATTAATCATAGCAAATCCTATCGAATTTTGTATTCAATTTTATATTTCCCCAAGAAAAATTTCAAAAATCTTTTATATTGCATAGTTTACATGAATTCCTAAAAACCTAAGCAAAGTTGAACCTATCTAATAGTACTTCCCAAATCTTTTCTTTAATTATTCTTAGTTTGTTGGGAATTTTCATAAAATTTTACACCGACAAAAATTAAAAGAAACGGGTGACTTTTTTTTTTCTTCACTAAAAGATTCTTGATAACCAAACAAATTGCACTATAGGGCAAAATAACTCAATTTTAAAAATTAATTTTTTCCTGACCCGGTCTTTAAAAAACTTCCTAGTCTCTTATAGAACAAGATTGATATGTTTAATCTAATTAGCCCTTATTCCAATTAATTTAATTAAAAATTAAAATAACGGTAATAAAATATCTAATTAATTTAATTTGTCGTAAGTAAAATTATTTTTTCTTACTGAATTAAGAAGACATCATGAAATAATTAACTAAACGGACTATACTTCTCTAAGATTAGTATTAACTAATTAAATAATAAGGCTTAGTACTAACTTAATAAAATCTCATGGTTTTTATGGTTTCCAATAGTGAACCATTCTGTTCAGTTTTCTAATATTTTATAAATTTTTTCATAATTTTAAAGAATTTCTCTTCTAAATAAATTCTACACCTTCACATAAATAAGCTGACTTTTACTTAATATGTCAAATTTAATAGGATTACCCCTTGTCTATAAAGTTACCTAACTTTATTCTATAGAAGATAAGAATAAGTTAATATTGTAAAATTAAAAATATTATTAAAGTTAGAAAAAAAAGATATAGCATAAATGTCATAAACTAGATAACTTTAGTTTTTTTTTACATTTATTATTTATTATTATTATTATAATTTATGTATTCTAAACATTTTTTAAATAGATAGCAACAATATAGAATAATCTATATCCTATAGTAAAATAAACACTAGAAGCGGATGAGATACATAATTTCATATAAAACTATTAAATTATAAATATAGTGAAGGATCTTAAAAAAAATTTAAGGGAATTTAATATCAATATAATTTTAATTTATTTTAAATTCTATTTATTAATAACATTGAGAGATCGAGAAAAAGTTGATATATGTGGGGAAAAAGAAATAAAATAAGAACTATTAATATAATTACGAGATCGAGAAAAACAGGATATATGAGGAAAACAAAATAAAAAACTTTGAATTTTAAACAGTTAATTACAATTTAAAAAATCATGAAATAATAACACCTATTGTTTTTATATTTTCATATGAGAAACTTAAAAGCCAAGTCCTTACTTCTTTAAAAAAAGCACGTTTATAACGAAGGCATCTTATATGGTAAGGAAGCTTATTAAAAATTCTTGGAGCTACAGAAGCATAGTAGTGTAGAAAATGTTGCAGATTGTGAGGTGAACTGAAACCAAATTCCTATTATTTATTCTTAAATTATAATTCGAATGACTTCTAATGTTTACTGAATAACCAGACCTTAGATAAAAATGTTCAACACCTTGAAGTAGTACAAATGCTTCAATGGCAAATTGTTAAAATTTCTGAAAAGAGGTAGACTGTTAACATTACGACTGTTAGTTATTAGCCTAATGGTACATTAGTTACATCCTAATGGAGAGTGAGAAGTGGATTTATCCTATTATAATGTGTACCGCCCCACCAGGCCAGTCCATAACCTTACTATGATTGAATAATACCAAAATAAATACAAGTAAGCAGTTTTGTGGAACAGAACTTCTTTAAATGATACAGTTGCCTAGTTGCTGACAATAAATACTTTCTTAAAGCAGCTGAGTGATCACTCCAATTCATTTTCCAGTCCAATACTAAGCCTAGATACTTGAAAGTTTTAACACAATCAATATTAAAACAGGATTTCGAACAGGTGCCTGACTCATCATAAGTTTTCACGTTAGTACGAAAGCAACAAGTTTCATTGCAGGGAAAATACTTCTGTACTTGTGTATAGTAAGCCAATGTTTTCAAATTTCCAAGTCTTGGTTTATTTCTACCACAGCCTCAAAAACTGAATCACAAGAAAAGGTAGAAGCCATATCATCTGCAAACGCTATAGTTTTACCCATAAACTTATTAGAAAACAATGAATTAATGTAATGTAAGAATAAAATTGGACCCAAAACAGAACCTTGTGGAACTCCAATAAGGATTTTGTTAGATGAACAGTAATAGTTATCAACTTTTACCCTTTGAAACCTATTCATTAAATACGAAGAAAACCATTGGTGAATAGTGCCACGAAATCCACACTTATACAGTTTCCTTAGTAATATTTCATGATCCACGATTTCAAATGTTTTTGTTATATCAATGAACATTGCAGCAGTAATTTTTTATTATTAATGCTTCCATATATATTATCACAAAAATTAAGCAAAGCATCTTCCGTTGATAGTGCTGGTCTGAATCCAAATTGAATATGATTGAAAAATATATGTTTGTTTAAAAAATCTAGCATCCTGCCTCTTATAACCTTTTCAAAAATTTTTGAAAAAGTAGACAAAAGCGAGATTGGTCTATAATTGTTAATATTAGATCTATTTCCTTTTTTAAATAAAGGTATAACTTCCGACCTTTTCAACTCATCTGGAAAGATACCCAAATCAATACTTTTGTTAAAAACATAACACAGAATGTCCACAACATTGAAAACTATTTTCTTGATAAAGATACTTGAAAAACTATTTACAGTGCTTGAATTAGAATTTTTCAATGATAAGATAATTCTATATAATTCATATGATGTTAAGGGTTCACAGCAAAAACTGTCAGTAATATAGCTTTCTTTCTGAAGACAATTACAGAATGAGGAATTTAACCCATTATTTGAAACAACTTCATTTCCAATATTTGCAAAATAATTATTAAAAATATCAGCCTTCATGCTTGGTTCAGAATAGATCATGTCAGCTTCTTGCAGATCGCTTATTCTAACGTTTGCGGTAGTCCAATTTACGATATTATTTACTAGATTCCATTATTTTTTAGCCTTGCCTTTTACTTTAATATATTCGTTTTCATAGTATGCATTTTTACAAGTTAAAGTTTCCATAGATATTTGCTTGCACATGTCTTTATATTTATGTTTAAGAGTAATATTACTAGGAAATTTCTTGCATTTTTTAAACAACTGGTTTTTCTTTTTTACCTTGTCAAGTAGTTCGTTAGTCATCCATGGTTTTAGTTTTTTATAGGAAGTTATTGGCCTGGACTGTTTAGTGGAAAGATCAACATACTGCGTCACGGTATTTACAAATTTTTATAAGCCCTTGATGGATCAGTTTCATCGAAAACACTTTCCCAAGTTTTAAAAAAGTAGAAATCTATTTAAGACGTCGAAGTCAGTTATTGTTCTTGAGGGGCTTTAAGGAGCATAGGTTTTTTGACAATTAACGTTCTCAAAACAGAGGCAAGTCAGGCAGTGATCCGATATATTTAGACCACAAACGGAACTACTATTTGCTGCATTACTCGATTTGCTTAAACGGACAAAAATATGGTCAATACATGTAGCGGAATGGTCAGATATTCTAGTTGGCTCATTAATGCAAGATTCGAAGCCGAAGGAAGAAAGTAACGATAAATAACTATCCACTTGCAATGAGTCTTGCAAAATATTAACATTCATATCACCAAGAACTATTATATTATCGCTATTATCACCCGCCAATAAGTTATTTAATTCGTTTAAAAATATGTCGTAACAAACAGTGCCATAAAATCTGCACATGCAAATAAAAATGTATATTTGCTTGTCAATAGAGCATTTTACCTTGATAACATCAGAGGTACTCAAGCTTAATTTAGCAACATCACAATTTATATTATCAGAAACAAAAAAAACTATACCACCAGATGCGTACTGATTACTGCAATTTACGTTAAATTTGTAGCCAGGAATATCAAAAAGCATCGTCTCATAGTCATATATCCATATTTTGGTAAAGAAAATAAAAACTGGCTTTGTATTGAAAGACTCAAGATGAAGGAGAAAGGTGTCAAAATTTTTCTGTAAACTTCTAATATTTTGGGTTTGAAGAGACAGTATAAAAATTTACTTTTTTACAATTTTCGAAAGGAAGATCTAGCAAACTATTGTGAGAATTAAAAGCATCTAACATCATGAGTTATAAGTTGTACAACGAAGTTTTAAGTGACTCTATCATGATCCTCGAACGAACTCACAACAATTAGGCTATCTTTTCCGCATTAAAACTCTGCCATTATTAACCCAAACATATTTGCATTTTTTGTTAATTTTTACGACTTTTGCAGCGTTGAACAGTTTTCGTGTTTCCACCGAAAGGCTATAATTTATGAAAATTTTTTGGAGACCATCGCCACCAAATAATTTTGAATTTTAATTATTTCTATTTGTAAACTTTTTCAAAATAATTACCTTCTTTTTCCGTAATGACAAATATTTAACACATAAAATATTTAATGGCTTATTAAAAGTTGACTGCTTCCTAGCATTAATTGTTTTATCGTAGCAGTCATCAATATGATCCTCAGTAATGTTTGCATACAGCGTTTAATTTTTTTAGTGCAGAGCCCATTGCATAATTTGAGTTGATATCAGGTACACCAACAATTTCAACGCACTTTAAATTTTTCTCTTTCAAAAAATTAACTTATTTTTGAAGAGCATCCACTTTTTTTAATAAAATTTGCTTATTTTCTCTTAGCATTTGCACTGATGTTTTAAGATCGTGGACTCCATTCTTCATACATAAAATTTCATGATAAACAATATCTAACGTTATGGGTGACTCACTTGCAGTTGCACTCACCACACTATCCACTCTTACAAGAGTATTGCCAAACTGTGTTTATAGATTTAACCAATAGTCTTATATTAACAAAGATAAAACACAATTTGTTGATCGCGAAAAACTGTAAGTGTTTCTCGCACGATAATCATTAATGAAGTGAGTCACGAATGAAATTTAAGTAATAC
This sequence comes from Dichetophora obliterata, assembly GCA_963920525.1. Lineage (NCBI taxonomy): Eukaryota > Metazoa > Arthropoda > Insecta > Diptera > Sciomyzidae > Dichetophora > Dichetophora obliterata. The sequence goes on along the minus strand of OY986437.1, from coordinate 170,506,055 downwards.
TAGCTGAACCCGGTGTGCTTCGCTACTCCCCTCGTTATAAAATAAAATTAAAAGTATTTATATATTTTTCACGCCATCGAAGTTTCGAAATAAGTCCACCCCAGCGCCACCTACCGTGTCCATTTATACACAAATTATTTTCTTATGATCAAACTGTAATGTATTTATATATGTTCATACTTAGTTATTATAATATTCACGCCACTGTGCTTAATGTTGCGCGTTCTCTTAAATAGTTTGTAAGTACCCATCGTCACTATACATAACCTTTCTATATATAGTATATATATATAACTGTATATCTACATATCTATATTAGCACTCATCATTATGTTAAGACTTATATTGTAAACTAGGCTCTTGATAACATGAATAAATAACTCTCGCTCACTTGACTGAGATCTGAAGACAAGGCATGTTGTTTGACTAAAGTAAAGACAGTGCAATTGGCGACGAGGATAAAAATAGCAACGTGCAAATTAAGTAACAGAAACGGTAAGCCGAAGCAAGTAATTGTATAAAATAAATGCCGAAACCTGGATTTTCTGAAGCCAAATCACAAAACGCTGAATTAAAACCTGTGGTTAAAAGTATAGTTAAAAATATGATTGGTCACATGGATCCCTTTTTAATGGGTAACGATTTTGGTGAATACGAAATGCGGCTCCGACAATTCTTCATTGTAAACGACGTGGGTGATGAAAAACAAGTGGCATTTTTTATTACTTATATCGGTGCTGATGCCTATTCTGTGCTACGGAAGTTATTTTCACCAGAAGATCCGAGCAAAAAGACATACAAAGAACTTTTCAGCCATCAGTAAACGAAATTGCAGAGTCGTTCAAATTTTACAAAGCAGAGCAGGAATCGAAATCAATTAGAGAATTTATTGTAGACCTAAAGGCTCTGGCAGAAAAATGTAATTTCGAAGCATTTCTTGATAGAGCACTGCGCGACAAATTTGTATGTGGAGTACGCGATAGTCATCTTCGATCAAAATTCCTAAAAGAATCTGGACTAACGTTTAAGAAAGCATGTGAAATTGCGCTTAATTGGGAAATGGCAGAAGATGAGACACGAGAAATGCAGACGAAGAAAGATCAAAGTAACACGTACACCGTTAATGATGTCAAGACCAAATCACGTGGTAAAAATGAGAGACGATATGGCAAGCCTTGCTACCGTTGCGGTAAAACCGGTCACAATTCTGACGACTGCTACTGCAAAAATTGGATATGTTTTAACTGCAACAAAAAAGGGCATGTGGCGTCTAAATGTTTATCAAAAAGAAACAAGCATAGGGAAAAGCGCCAACTAAAAAGTGTTGAAGAAATTATGGACAACGAGAGTGTTTCGAGTGATTCCAGCGTATTAAGCGAATACCTATCAGAAAACAGAATTAATGGTTTATCAGTTGGTCTTATGGGAGAATACGGTGGAGCAGATGGTGTTGTTGGTTGCGGAGCTGAGTATGTAGAACTCGTGGTTGGCGGAAAAGCTATCGAGATGGAGGTAGATACTGGAGCGTGTGCAAGTATTATATCTGAAATTAAGTATTTAGAAAGTTTTCGTAAATTTAAATTAAATGTTGTAAGAAAAAAATTTACTTCTGTAACAGGAATGCCTTTAAAATGTGCTGGCATAATTAATGTAAGTGTAAGCAAAATGAATTGCGGTAAAAGTTATTATTTGGTGCTGGTTGTAATTCGATCGGAGAGATTTTAAGCCACTGTTGGGAAGAGATTGGTTAAATGCGTTGTATTCTGGCTGGAGAGGAATTTTTAATTCTAAGGCAATAAAAACTGTAAACTCAGGTAGTAATAGTATTTTAAGTTATATCAAAGAGAAATATCCACGAGTACTTAAAAATATGTCAAACGAATGTATCGAAAAATATACTGCGGTTATAGTACTTAAACCAGACACCAAGCCTATTTTTAGAAAAGCTTACAGTGTTCCCTATAAATTACGCGAGCATGTAGAAGAAGAATTAAATAGGTTATGCGCGGAGGGAATTTTAATTCCCGTTTCATTTAGCGAATATGCCTCACCTATAGTAATCGTGTCTAAGCCAGGTAAAAAAAAATAAGAATATGCATAGATTGTAAAGTAACCATAAATAGATTTATTGAAATGCAACATTACCCCTTGCCGCGAATGGACGACATTTTTGCTAGTTTGGCAAATTGTAAGTATTTTTGCGTTATTGATTTGTCCGGTGCGTACCAACAATTAAAAATATCAGAAACGTCAAAACAATATGTTACAATTAACACGCACAAGGGATTGTTTCAATACACCAGGCTTCCATTCGGAGTAGCAAGTGCCCCCGCTATTTTCCAGTCCATTATGGATCGAGTGTTGTTAGGAATTAAAAAAACGTCATGTTATTTAGATGATATTCTGATAGGTGGTGCCACGAAAAATGAATGCAAAGATAGACTCTTCGAAGTGCTTCAAAAGTTAAATGAGTTTAATATCAAAATTAACGAAACAAAATGTTCATTCTTTAAAAAGAAAATCAATTATCTTGGTCATACAATTTTTGAAAATGGCATTAGGCCAAATAGTGAAAAAATTTATTGTATTGTCAATGCACCAACTCCAAAAAATATAACAGAACTGCAGTCGTACTTAGGAATGATAAATTTTTACTGTAAATTTGTGCCAAGTTTATCAACTGAGCTAAAAGAATTGTATATATTGTTGCGTAAAGATGTCGGATTTAAATGGACACAAGAAACTGAAAAATGTTTTACAAAATCAAAGCAATTGTTAATAGATAATAATTTGCTCGAAATGTATGATCCAGATAAGCCCATTGTAGTAACATGTGACGCTAGTCCATATGGCGTAGGTGCAGTTTTAGCGCATTTAGTAAATGGTTTAGAAAAACCGGTTCTATTTATGTCAAGTACGTTATCTACATCGGAGCGTAACTACTCTCAAATTCATAGAGAGGCACTTGCTGTTATGTTTGCCATGAAAAAATTCCACAAGTATATATATGGTCACCGATTTACTCTTTGCAGCGATAATCAAGCATTAAAAGAAATTTTTAATCCAAACCATGATACTTCAAAAATAACGGCATCTAGATTGCAGCGATGAGCTGTATTGCTCTCTATATATGATTACGAGTTTAAATATAGGCCAGCAAAACAAAATGCGCCTGCCGATGCTTTGTCACGCTTGCCAGTAAGAAATGAAACACAAGTTGAAAGAATTTGTAATTTTGCTGATGCTACAGATTTGCCTATTAGCGAAGAAAAAATACAAAAGTATACGGCAATGGATAAAATATTATTAAAAGTAATTAAATACACTCAAAGCAACTGGCCAGTAGTAGTTCCGTTAAGTTTAAAAATATTTCACAACATAAAAAAGAGTTTATCAACTGATAACAGTTGCTTATAATACAGAGACAGAATAGTTATACCCGAAGCTATACGTAACGAAGCATTGTCCGCTTTACATGAAAATCACGATGGAATAGTTAGATTAAAAATGTTGGCCAGAAGTTCAATTTGGTGGCCTAATATAGATAAACACATTGCATATTTCGTAACTAAATGTTTTAGTTGCCAGTCAACGCAAAATGTCCCTAAAGAAAACATTATAACAAAGTGGCCACGGGTTGAGACACCATTTGAAAGAATACACATAGATTTTTTTCACTTTGATTCGAAAACATATTATATATATATTGATTCTTTTAGTAAGTACATGGTAGTCAAGTATCTATCGAAAACCGATGCATTAAATTTAGGCAATAGTATGATGTCAATTTTTAGTATTTTTGGATATCCAAAGCAAATAGTGTCAGATAATGGTCCACCGTTTGCTTCTTTTGAGTTTCAACAATTTGCAAAAAAATTAAATATAATTTTAACAAAATCACCTGCGTATCACCCCCAAAGTAATGGGTTAGCTGAGCGTGGAGTTCAAACCATAAAAAACAGTTTAAAAAAATATATGTCAGATAGTAGCTTAAAATCTCTACCAATACAAAGTAAAATAAATAAAATTTTAATGTCTTACAACAATACACCTTGCACAACAACAAAGAAAAGTCCAGCTAGTATAATTTTTTCATTCACTCCTAGAACTTTAATAAATTCCCTAAACAAAAGTAAAAAACTAAGCCAAGAAGATAAAAATGAAGTAATACAAGAAAATAGAAAAAATAGAAATGTAAAAAAGGAAGACAAAAACAATTTTAAAGAAGGAGACAAAGTTATGTATAGTAATCATTTTAAAAGTTACGTAAAATGGATTCCTGCAATAGTTCATAAAAAAATAAGTTCTGAAACTTATTTAATAAATGTAAGTAACTCTATAATGTTTGTTCATAAAAATCAGATACGTTTTTCAACATTAGCTGATAAATATCATCCATTGTTAAATGACGTTGTTCAGAATGAACCTTGCAGTGATGAGAATAAAATACAGAAAGGTCAATCCAAAAATAAAAAACCCAAGAAAAAGAAAACTCAACATAAAGTATTGCATGAATCTATTTGTTTGAGAAGATCAAAACGAAAATTAAATAAACCAAACAAACTTGTATATAACTAAAATAAATTTGTAAGGTAAATAAAATATAGAAATAAGCAAATATGCATTAAAAATTATGTTTGGAGGTGTATTAGTTTTTTTATATAGTATGGCTGTATGAAGTGTATTATTAAAATGCATTCTTGAAAATTTATTATCCTTCGTTAAATTTTTTAATTATAAAAAAAAAATACAATAATAATTAACTAAAATGTGAACTTGAATTAAACAGGGGAAAATGTAATGTATTTATATATGTTCATACTTAGTTATTATAATATTCACGCCACTGTGCTTAATGTTGCGCGTTCTCTTAAATAGTTTGTAAGTACCCATCGTCACTATACATAACCTTTCTATATATAGTATATATATATAACTGTATATCTACATATCTATATTAGCACTCATCATTATGTTAAGACTTATATTGTAAACTAGGCTCTTGATAACATGAATAAATAACTCTCGCTCACTTGACTGAGATCTGAAGACAAGGCATGTTGTTTGACTAAAGTAAAGACAGTGCACAAACAAACATACATTCTGAATTTCAGTTAAATCGGTCCATAAATTCAAATTTTCGATATAAGTCCAGCCCAGCGCCACCTATCGGGTCCATTTATGCACAAATTATTTTCTTATGATCAAACAAACATACATTCTGAATTTCAGTTAAATTGGTCCATAAATTCAAATTTTCGATATAAGTCCACCCCAGCGCAACCTATCGGGTCCAAATATAGCCTATGTTACCCACCGTACCAAGATGAACATTACCTGAAAATTTCATCAAAATCGGCCCAGCCGTTTTGGAGTCCATACGTTACATACATACACACATCCTATTTTATATATATAGATTATTCTAAATATTTAGTATTTAATTTCTTACCCAGGCAGATTTGATGATTCTTTTGAGTAAATTTAAAATCGACCCGCTAATGGGTACTTTCGATATTTGCCTCACGTTTGAATTAACTATATAATATAAAATAAAATATATTTTCTTTCAATATTAGGCATTGAATTGATTTTAATTAGTATTTAAATACTTACCCACATAATCACAAGTAAGTTGAGTAAACGACCATTTAAACACCTAAACATTTATTTTCTTCATATAAGTAACGACAACAACATCAGCAATAGCACAAGTTTTTAACATAATTATTTGTTTTGGTAACAAGCCCACCAACGAAATGAAGTGTAATGTTACGCGTAAAAACGATTTTTAAAGTGATATAACTCGCGTAATTAATTAAAATCTTTAGGTCCTGCCTAAGTGTTGTGCCGGCGTATATTCGCCACTGGCTCTAAATTTGTTCTTATATATTTTTCTTTTAGCCGTTCACTATACAGTGCAGAGGCTTTATTTTAAAAGTTGGCAGCTTATAAAAAGCTCAAAGACTTTAAAGAAATTTGAACTAGTTGGCAGCTTTGGAGCTCAAAAACTAATTGATTTATTTTCAAATATGTTCATCCTTTTATAATAAGCACAACGGTATTTTGTCTTAAAACTAGTTAACAATTGTTTGTGTAGTTTAGAATGTAAATAGAATCATATGTTCTTTAATTAGTGTAAGAGTAATAGTAGAATAACGTAATAAATATTTGTAATTAAGTATTAATAGTTTAATATGTGTGAGTGAGTAGACTTATATTAATAGAAAACGTAAACATAATCATATGTTAACATATTTGTGTAGGAGTAAAAAGTATAATATAATATCATATGTTTTGTATTCAGCCATATGGGCACATGTGTGCGAATGAGATAGATAGTAGTGCTTAAAATGAACATTTGTTCTTATTGTTTGAATATTATTGTGCATGTTCTCGACAATTCTTACAGTAGAGGTTTTTATATTATTACTTATTTTAAGAAAAGTATTTATAGCTTGTTTTATAATGAAATACATTGATGTAATTTAAATAATATGTATAAGTATACTACAGAAGCAATGGCGATTTTAAACTTGACAGATTCATGTTAAAAATCGAAACATTACAAACGGTCGCTCACTTCAACTCGTCAGAAATTTCTGAAATTTCAGCAATGAAGTGATAACCCCTATTTTTATATATTTTCATCCTGTAATTTTTTGCATGCTATGCGGGAAACTGGGGGCGATGGATCAATGTAACATGTCTGACTGTCTCAACCTAGCGAGGCCAGCATAATCTTTGTGAAATCGCCTCAAGTCGACTCAAACCTCCACGTGGTGTTTCCTGGGCAACGTCAAAACTGACAACCGTTAGTTTGGCGGCTAATCTGAGCGGCGGGCCTCCCTAGGCTTAAAATAGGTTGTGCGTCGGGTTTGAAGCCCACCCGTAAAAACCCATTTCAATGAAAACACAAAAGAATAGAAGAAAACTGATCCCCAAATCTGATGACGACTACCGCAAACGAAAAACTGATACTGATTTACGGATATGCACCTGGAATGTCCGAACCCTTAATTGGGAAGGTGCCTCTATCCAACTGACTGATGTCTTGGGAAGATACAAAGCTGATATCACTGCTATCCAAGAAATGCGATGGAAGGGACAGGGTTGCATTCGGCATGCACCCTGTGATATCTACTACAGCGGCCATGCGGAGAAGCACGAGTTTGGATGCGGATTTGTAGTTGGCAAGAGACTACGGCCCCACGTCCTGCGATTCGCACCTGTGAACGAACGACTTGCCATAATCCGCATCAAGGTTAGATTTTTCAATATAAGCCTAATATGTGCGCACGCTCCGACAGAAGACAAGGACGATGAGATCAAGGAAATTTTCTACGAGCGCCTTGAAAATGCTTACGAGCGCTGCCCCCGCCACGACGTTAAAATCGTGCTTGGTGACTTCAACGCTAAGGTGGGCAAGGAAAATATTTTTGGTCCAACAGTCGGAAAGTTCAGCCTCCACGACAACACCTCCGATAACGGAATGAGGCTGATTGACTTCGCCGCAGCACGAAACATGGTCGTAAGTAGCACTAGATTCAAGCATCTCAATATTCATAAAGCCACCTGGATGTCCCCTGATCAAAAAACAAAAAATCAAATTGATCACGTTTTGATCGACTCTTCCAGTGTATTGGATGTACGCACGATCCGTGGTGCAAACATTACTCGTAAGAGTAATAGTAGAATAACGTAATACATATTTGTAATTAAGTATTAATAGTTTAATATGTGTGAGTGAGTAGACTTATATTAATAGAAAACGTAAACATAATCATATGTTAACATATTTGTGTAGGAGTAAAAAGTATAATATAATATGTTTTGTATTCAGCCATATGGGCACATGTGTGCGAATGAGATAGATAGTAGTGCTTAAAATGAACATATGTTCTTATTGTTTGAATATTATTGTGCATGTTCTCGACAATTCTTACAGTAGAGGTTTTTATATTATTACTTATTTTAAGAAAAGTATTTATAGCTTGTTTTATAATGAAATACATTGATGTAATTTAAATAATATGTATAGGTATACTACACCCTTACCCTTAAGAAAAAAATTTTTATTTTGAAATTTATGAAAAATTAAAATTTTTTGTGTTTTAACTTATACAATACTTTAATATAATTCATATATTTACAAGATTTAAATTTTTAAAGATATAATTTTTACAAATATTTCTTTAACATATTGTTATGATATTCTTTAAGTGTTCCATTTAAATTTACTATTGAATTTACTCCTTTTTATTTACAATTATGTATGGACCAATATAAGGAGATTGATTTTTTCTTCTATTCATCCTTTTTATCAAAACTTTATCTCCAATGTTTAAATTTAACGGATTTATATATTTATCTTTTTTTATTCTATACATTTTTGCAATATTTATTAATTCATTTGCTTTGTGTAAAGAATAATTTAATCTATATTTCAGTTCTTGTGCGTAATTGTCTGTAATATATACTATTGATTCGAAACGATTATCATTTGGAAGATTTGCAAGTTTTCCAAAAATTAGCTGAAACGGTGTATAATTTGTATCAACATGAGGTGTTGTGTTATACGAAAAAGTGAAGTATGGGATCCATTGGTCCCATTCTTCATTTTTACAAAAGTTTAACAAATATTTATTTAATACTCGATGGTTTCTTTCAATCGAGCCTAGAGTCTCATGGTGATATGGAGTGCTAAAAATGTGTTTAATATCTAAAAAATTGCATATTTCTGACATTAATTCATTGAGGAATTCTGTACCTCTATCCGATTTTAAAATTTTAAAGTGACCGTATATTAATATTACGTTTTCAACAAGTGTTTTAGCAACAGTTTTCGCGTCTTTTGTCTCCATTGGACATGCTATTACATACTTTGTTAAGTCGCACTGCATCGTTAATATATATCTGTAATTGTTGGATAAGCGTAGGGGACCTACTGTGTCGATAGAAACTACTTCAAAGCTTTGTTTATTAATTTTGCAATTGTTACAATTGAGAATGAACTTTTTTATCATTTTGCTCATATTTTTCCATATGTATTTTTGTTTTAGTTTCATTATTGTTTTTCTTATACCGAGATGACCTCCGTGTGTCGAATTGTGGTATTCTTCGATTATTTTGTTTTGTTTTATTATGTCGACTATTCTTTGTGGTTCATTATAAATTAAAATTTTTAAGTTTTCGTTTGTTCTTTTTATGTTATTAAAAATATCTTTGAACTTATCCATTTCAATGGTTTTAAATATATCATCATTCTTCTTTAGCGCTAATTCTTCTATTCCTACATTATACATTTTTGATGAAAGCTTCTCCAAAGTCAGCGGTGTGAACAGTGGATTATCACTACATCGTATAATTACTTCCTCATCATGTATTTCAATTTTGGTATCCTTAAACTTTCTTTCTGTAATGAACCTTAATTTCTTTATTTTTTTTATATCTGTTATGGATGTACAATCCCAAACAAAAAGTTTTGCGGGCTTTTCGCTGGCAGGACATTCTTTTTTGTTTAAATCAGTGTTTTTTGTATGTTTATCTGTGTTCATACTTCTTGTAATTGCTAGTATATTTTGTTTGCTATCTTCCATTCCGGTTGGAATCATAGCTTTTAGGGAATCACTATTTAAAATTATTCTTGACAATGCGTCTGCATTGGTATTCATTTTACCCTTTTTATAAATAATATTGAAATCATAATCGCTAAGATCTAATCTTATGCGTGTCATTTTAGAAGAAGGATTTTTATGAGAGAAAAGAGACACTAGCGGGCGGTGGTCTGTTAGAACCGAAAATTTTCTACCGTAGAGGTAGGGTCTGAAAAAATTGATTGTCCAATGTATAGCTAAGAGCTCTTTCTCAATAATTGGCTTGTTCAGGTCATGTTTTGCAAGAGATTTGCTTGCGTAAGAAATTGGTAAGTCTGAGCCTACTTCGCCTTGCGATAGGACTGCACCAAGAGCGTAATTTGAAGCATCTGTGGTGAGTATAAAGGGTTTATTGAAATCCGGATATTGCAGTATCGGTGGGTTTTAAAGTTTTGTTTTTAGCTCTTCAAAAGAGTTCTGGCAATTTTCATTCCAGTCAAATTTTGTGTTCTTCTTTAATAATGAGTTTAAATTTTTAGCAATATCTGCAAATCTTGGAATAAATCGACGGTAGTAGTTGCAGAAAGCAACAAATCTTCGTACTTCGTCCGCGTTTTTTGGTATTGGATATTCTTTTATAATTTTATTTTTAGACGGGTCAGTTTTTATACCATTGGCCGTTATAAGATGCCCAAGGTAAATAACTTCCGGCTTTAAAAAACAACATTTATGTGAATTTAATTTTATATTATATTTTCTTAATCTGTCAAAAACTTTGATTAAATTGTCGTTATGATGTCCTAAACTACAACCGAAAACAATTATATCGTCTACATAAATAAAAGCTTCTGTATCTAAACCACTTAATGCGATAGTCAGCATTCTTTGGAAGCTGTTGGATGATATCTTCAATCCAAATGGTAAACGTTTAAATTGGAAATGTCCATTTCCAGTTGAAAAAGAAGTTAACTTAGAAAGTCTTTTTCTAAGTTAATTTGGTGGAAAGAGCTGGTCATGTCCAAAGTCGAAAAGTATTTAGCTCTTCCCAGTCGGTCGAGAACGTCTTCTATTTTTGTAAGTGGGAATTTATCGTTTACAATTTTTTCATTTAATTTGCGAAAGTCTACTACAAGTCGCCATTTTTTGCTGTCATCTGTTGACTTTTTGGGAACTACTAGTAATGGTGAGTTGTAGGGGCTTACTGAATGTTCGATTATGTTGTCTGATAAAAGTTGGTCAACCTGTTCATTTATCTCTGTTAATTGTGTTTGTGGAAGTCTATAATTTTTAATGTATACCGGGGTCGAATCTGTTGTTTGTATTGTCTGCGTGTAAAAATTATTTGTACTTAAATCTTCTCCAGGGAGATGAAAAATGTCACTGTATTTTTGTATAATGTTTATTATTGATGTCTTGGCATCTGGGTCGTTACAACCAATGTCTAAAGTTTTTAGTAACGTATCTAGTCTATTTTTGTCAGTCTTATTATTGATTTTACAGGCAAATATATTGTAGTTTTTTAGTGGTTGAGTTTCAAAATCAAGATTTTTCAATATTACATTGTTACTATTCGTATTTAGAATCTTAACGTGAGCATTGCCATTTGCTGGTATCAAGCTATTACCTAAAAATACTCCGTTTTCTATCTCTTTATTTAAAATAATACTATCTTCATTGACTTTAATATTTATTGGAACTATAGATTCTGAACGAGCAGGAATCACGATATTTGTTCTACTACAACTATTTAAAATTATTGGTAAAATTATTTCTTTATCATTTATGATTAATGTTAAAGTATATGTTTCAAAGTCAATTTTTGCCAAATACTTCTCTAAAAAATCGCGTCCTATACTGCCATCCGTGGCAATTGGAAAATTGTTTCCTACGATATAAAATTTACGTTGGATATCTTCATCGTCCACTATTAAATTTAAATTTTTTGTACCAATGCATTCAATTTCTTCATTTGTAATACCCGTTATTGTCGAAATATTCTGTGTGTTTATGTGATCTATATTTATAATTTTACATATGGAGATATCCGCTCCAGTGTCAACGAGAAATTTCAAATCGTCGTTTGTATTTTCGCATTCTAATGTGATGTAAAAAGAAAGATTTTTATTAAGTTTGCAAATTAATTTTGGCCCCTGTGGGTAACAATCTCTGCTACCCGGCCATACCGGTTTAACTGCGAGTTGTTGTTTCTGAAATTATTATTATTAAAAGTTCTATTGATGTTATTGGAATTTCTATTAAAATTTCTGTTGGAATTATTATTATTATTTACAAAGTTATGGTTTCCATTAATATTTCTATTATTGTTATTATTATTGTGTGCAAAATTGTTGTTTCTGTTAAAGTTTCTATTTGTATTATTTGTATAGTTTGTATTGTATCTTGTATTCATAAAATTGTTATTTTTTCTATTATTGTTTTGTGGAATGTAGCTATTTCTAACGTCATTGAATCTATTGTAATTTTCTCTGTAAGTATTTCTGTTTCTAACTTGGAAAATATTAGATTTATTTGTCTTTAAACTTTGTTCTGCAGTGATGCATCGTTCTACCGCTTCATTGTATGTTTTAGGTGCATTTGCTAACAAAATAGTTTGGTATTCCAAATTAACACCTTTCATGAAAACATTCAATGTCATGCTTTCGTTAACCTTGTAAATTGCATCTTTTGCGTCTTGCGTCGGATTAGTTTAAGATTTAATTTCGAAGGTTATTAACTGTTCAGAAAGCTCTGAAATTTTTTCTCTGAATTCAGAAATACTTTTATTGTTTTGTTTAATTGTACCGATTTCACTTAAAACTTGTTGTAACGTTTTCGGATTGGGGTAAGCATTTTCCAATGAATTTTTTAATTCAGTAAATGTCGAAGGTCTATTAGTTCTACCTATTATACTACGCACTTGAGCAGTAAGTTTGAAATTATATACATATTTAATGAAAAGAGCTTTATCTTCATCTTTTAAAATATCGTGAAGCAATTCTGCTTGCGATATAAAATCTTCCAAATTGATAAACTGTCCTTTGAAAATTTGTAGGTTTTTTCCCACAACATTGATATCAAAACTAGCCATATTGTTTTCTTCTTTTATATCTGGTTTTTGTTTAATTGGTAAATTTTTCAAAATTGTATTTAAATCTTGATAGAGGTTATTAAATGTTTCTTTTAAAATCTCATGATTTTCATCAATCGACTGTTCAAGATTTAATTTGTTTTTTAGACAGTCTAAAGTTTTTAATTTTTCTTCAATATACTGTTCAGTATATTCTCTATTTTTACTTTTGTTTATATTTAGTTTTAGTTTTTCTAAGAATTTAATGCTTTCTTGGAGGTTTTCCATCTAATCCTGAATACCCGTATTGTTTAGTACTTTATACCTAAAATTTTTAATATCTTTGAACACCCTGTGCTACATTCAGCTTTTCGTTACAAGTTGAACGTGCAGGTGGCGCAACAAGTGTTCGTCAAGTTTTAACGAAAGAAGAAATGTCAAAAAAAGAAAACAATATACATAGCTAAAGTAAAATGTCGGTCGGTTGTTTACGTTCGGTTTCTAAGTCGTTTGTGAAAAAATTGATGATTAAATTATGTATATTCAGTGTATTTTAGTGTTATAGTGTATTTTATTTTTATTTAGTGTATTATAGTGTATATTAAATGATAAGGAATCAGTATTGTATATTAGAATATAATGAAAGCTACGTTGAGAAAAATTTTGTTTTGATGCGTATTTTGTATGTATGTGTGTTTTAAAGTGAGACGAAAGTATAAATAGTGCATATGACTTTTATGCACTAGAAAAAGCAAAAAAAAAGTATCATGGAGAAATAAATATTGCAATTCTTATTGCTTAAGAAATGTAACAATTTTATAGTATTTATAGTGAAGTTATCGAAAAATGGATGAATAAAAAAAATGTGTAGTGTTTTATTTTGATTTCATTATGTATAATTAAAGTTATTAATTTAATAAAATTTTGTAAAAAGTAAATTTATTAACTTCATTTTGTATAATTAAAATTATTAATAAAGATTTATAAAAATGAGATTGATTAAATCGAATGTATTACATGCATTTGTTGTTTTTTGTTGGTGCGGTCTTCTATTTGTCTCTAGCTTTTCTATTTGTAGCCAGATTTCGGTGGCTACCTTCCAATGCGGTGGAGGGTCGTTGTTAACGATTTTTTTAGGCTCGCTAATCGTCTTCTTTCTCGCACTAAACGTCCTCCGCGTCGTGGTTTGGGCTTGTCGACCTCCGGGATTCTTGTTCTCGTCTCGTCCTTATATTTTTGCTGGCGCCTTGCGTATTCTTCCAGCGTAATTTTTTTTTGGCCCAATTTTGGTTGGAATGTACGTTGGAGTATTCAATGGTGCGCCCGACGGTGCGTACTCAGGCACGCTTACGGTTGCCGTTGGTATCTTGTCGTAATTTGGCAGGATCGCCATGTAATGTTACGCGTAAAAACGATTTTTAAAGTGATATAACTCGCGTAATTAATTAAAATCTTTAGGTCCTGCCTAAGTGTTGTGCCGGCGTATATTCGCCACTGGCTCTAAATTTGTTCTTATATATTTTTCTTTTAGCCGTTCACTATACAGTGCAGAGGCTTTATTTTAAAAGTTGGCAGCTTATAAAAAGCTCAAAGACTTTAAAGAAATTTGAACTAGTTGGCAGCTTTGGAGCTCAAAAACTAATTGATTTATTTTCAAATATGTTCATCCTTTTATAATAAGCACAACGGTATTTTGTCTTAAAACTAGTTAACAATTGTTTGTGTAGTTTAGAATGTAAATAGAATCATATGTTCTTTAATTAGTGTAAGAGTAATAGTAGAATAACGTAATACATATTTGTAATTAAGTATTAATAGTTTAATATGTGTGAGTGAGTAGACTTATATTAATAGAAAACGTAAACATAATCATATGTTAACATATTTGTGTAGGAGTAAAAAGTATAATATAATATGTTTTGTATTCAGCCATATGGGCACATGTGTGCGAATGAGATAGATAGTAGTGCTTAAAATGAACATATGTTCTTATTGTTTGAATATTATTGTGCATGTTCTCGACAATTCTTACAGTAGAGGTTTTTATATTATTACTTATTTTAAGAAAAGTATTTATAGCTTGTTTTATAATGAAATACATTGATGCAATTTAAATAATATGTATAGGTATACTACAGAAGCAATGGCGATTTTAAACTTGACAGATTCATGTTAAAAATCGAAACATTACAAACGGTCGCTCACTTCAACTCGTCAGAAATTTCTGAAATTTCAGCAATGAAGTGATAACCCCTATTTTTATATATTTTCATCCTGTAATTTTTTGCATGCTATGCGGGAAACTGGGGGCGATGGATCAATGTAACATGTCTGACTGTCTCAACCTGGCGAGGCCAGCATAATCTTTGTGAAATCGCCTCAAGTCGACTCAAACCTCCACGTGGTGTTTCCTGGGCAACGTCAAAACTGACAACCGTTAGTTGAGCGACGGGCCTCCCTAGGCTTAAAATAGGTTGTGCGTCGGGTTTGAAGCCCACCCGTAAAAACCCATTTCAATGAAAACACAAAAGAATAGAAGAAAACTTATCCCCAAATCTGATGCCGACTACCGCAAACGAAAAACTGATAATGATTTACGGATATGCACCTGGAATGTCCGAACCCTTAATTGGGAAGGTGCCTCTATCCAACTGACTGATGTCTTGGGAAGATACAAAGCTGATATCACTGCTATCCAAGAAATGCGATGGAAGGGACAGGGTTGCATTCGGCATGCACCTGTGATATCTACTACAGCGGCCATGCGGAGAAGCACGAGTTTGGATGCGGATTTGTAGTTGGCAAGAGACTACGGCCCCACGTCCTACGATTCACACCTGTGAACGAACGACTTGCCATAATCCGCATCAAGGTGCGCACGCTCCGACAGAAGACAAGGACGATGAGATCAAAGAAATTTTTTACGAGCGCCTTGAAAATGCTTACGAGCGCTGCCCCCGTCACGACGTAAAAATCGTGCTTAGTGACTTCAACGCTAAGGTGAGCAAGGAAAATATTTTTGGTCCAACAGTCGGAAAGTTCAGCCTCCACGACAACACCTCCGATAACGGAATGAGGCTGATTGACTTCGCCGCAGCACGAAACATGGTCGTAAGTAGCACTAGATTCAAGCATCTCAATATTCATAAAGCCACCTGGATGTCCTCTGATCAAAAAACAAAAAATCAAATTGATCACGTTTTGATCGACTCTTCCAGTGTATTGGATGTACGCACGATCCGTGGTGCAAACATTGACTCGGATCACTATCTTGTTGCAGCCAAGATCCGTACACGTCTGTGCGCAGCTAAGAATACACGCAACCCTACACAGAGAAAGCTAGACGTCGACAAGCTGCAATCGAAATAGACAGCCGATGCTTTCGCCACTCGACTCTCACTCCTGCTTCAAAGCACTCCTCCAATCGATGATATATGCGCGCAGTGGACACACATTTCCAACTCCATGCGTGCGGCTGCTGAAGAGGTGATTGGCTACCAACGCCCTCGCCGAAACCAGTGGTACGACCAGGAGTGTTGCGACGCCACTGCAGAGAAAGACGCCGCCTACAAAGCTACCCTGCAGTCGGTTGTAACGCGCGCTGCTAAGGAGCGATACAAAGAAAAGAGGAGGGAAGAGAGACATATTTTCAGGCGGAAAAAAGAGAGGCAGAAAAGCGCGAGCAGGAGAAGATTGAGATGTATGGTGACAGGAATGAGGCCCGAAAATTTTTTGAAAAAATAAGACGCCTTGCCGATGGTTTTAAAACCGGGGCCTCTTCCTGCAAGGATGAAAACGGGAATCTAGTGACAGATGTCCAGAGTACACTGACGTTATGGAGGGAACACTTCTCTAAACTTCTAAATGGCGACGCTGACAACAATCCCGCCAATAGAGATGATATTCCGGAAACCCCAATTGCGGATGACAGCGTCGAGGTTCCGCTGCCCGACTATGATGAAGTTCTGACAGCTATAGCTCGGCTTAAAAATAACAAAGCCGCGGGAGCTGATGGCTTACCTGCTGAGCTGTTTAAGAACGGAGGCGAAGCTCTACTTAAATGCATTCACGAGCTTCTATGCAGAATATGGTCGGAAGAATGCATTCCGAACGATTGGAATCTCAGTGTGCTCTGCCCAATCCACAAGAAAGGCTATCCCACTATCTGTGCCAATTACCGTGGGATAAGCCTTCTTAATATCGCATATAAGGTCCTGTCGAGCGTTTTATGTGAAAGATTGAAGCCCATTGTAAACGAACTGATCGGACCTTATCAGTGTGGCTTCAGACCTGGAAAGTCCACCATCGACCAGATTTTCACGCTACGACAAATCTTGGAGAAGACTCAAGAAAAACAAGTCGGCACACATCATCTTTTTGTCGACTACAAAGCCGCCTTCGACAGCCCAATAAGGAAGCACCTGTACTCCACCATGTCTGAATTTGGTATTCCTGCAAAACTAATACGACTTTGCAGGATGACACTGAGCAACACCAGCAGCGCAGTTAAAATCGGGAAGGACCTCTCCCCACCATTTATTACCAAACGAGGTTTCAGACAAGGTGATTCCTTATCGTGCGACTTTTTCAACCTAATGATGGAAAAGATCATCCGAGCTGCTGATCTGAGACGTAGTGGCACAATATTCTACAAGAGTGTTATGCTGCTTGCGTATGCTGATGACATAGATATCATTGGCCATAATACGCGCGAAGTCAGTGCAGCATTTTCCAGATCAGAAAGAGAGTCAAGTCGAATGGGTCTGTCAGTGAATGCAGATAAGACGAAATACTTAGTGTCAACAAACAAACAGTCCCAGCGTCTTGGAACCCACGTTACCGTTGACAATACCTCATTCGAGGTTGTGAAGAACTTCGTTTATCTGGGATCCAGCATTAATTCAACCAACGACATCAGCATTGAGATCAAACGAAGAATAACTCTTGCCAACAGGTGTTACTTTGGGCTCAGTAGGGAATTGAGAAGCAGAGCCCTCTCTCGACGAACGAAAATCACGCTCTATAAATCGCTCATCATGCCCGTCCTACTTTACGCATCACAAACCTGGACGCTGAGCAGTTTAGATGAAAAGACTTTAGGAGCATTCGAGAGAAAGATTCTTCGTAAGATCTACGGACCAATCTGCGTCAATGGCGAGTACCGAATACGGTGGAATGATGAACTGTATGAGCTGTACGCTGACATCGACATAGTCAAGCGCATTAAAATCGAGCGGCTTCGCTGGCTTGGTCATGTTCAGCGCATGAAAGACGATGCTCCAGTGAAGAAAACATTCGATTCGGTACCCAGCGGCGGTCAACGCAGAAGAGGACGACCGCATCTTCGTTGGAAAGACCAAGTAGAGGACAACCTGACGAAGCTTGGGATTTTCAACTGGCGCCAGCAAGCGAAAGACAGAAATGGCTGGCGCAAATTCTTAGATGAGGCCAAGACCGACATACGGTTGTAGCGCCAACTAAGTAAGTAAGTAGTATGCGATTATTTACGCATAATTTAATTCTTTTATTCTTAGTTGGTACAATAAAGGAGACGTTATTGCAATTTAAAGCCCAAGCCCATTCATGTCCGCATTGAATGGGTTAATTCTAATTTCAAAGTTTTGAGAAATTTTGCTTCAAAGTTTTCAATCACCATATAAGTTATATGAAAAGGTTTTTAGTTTTCTTGTCATAGTTTTTGCTTAGGTAACTCAAGAAGCTCCAGATTTTTTGTGTTCATAATTTTCTATACGTGGAGCATAGCTTCATGTATAACTCAGTTCTTTTTTAAGTCGACTTAAGCGATTATTGCTTATCGACACGATATATGCAACATATGCAAGTAGTATGCAAGTAGTATGCAAATTGTATGCAAGTTGTATGCAAGTTGTATGCAACGTATGCACGATATATGCAAAGTATGCAAGTTATATGCAACGTATGCAAGATATATGCAACGTATAAAAGATATATGCAGCGTATTCAGGATATATACCATATGCACAATGTATGCAATATGCAGAATATGCAACATATAAACAATTGCATAAAAATCCGCAGTCTAGTAATAAGATATGAAATGAAAATATATATAAATTTCATTTAAAAATCAAACTTGTGTGAGGAACTAAAATTTACAATTAAAGTTTTACCCTCACAAACTTTGTGCAGACAAAGTTTTAAGTAACGACAACAACATCAGCAATAGCAACTTTAACAAAAACATCACCATTAACAACAACAACAAAAGCAGCAACAGTAACTTTAACAAAAGCAGCTTCAACAAAAAACTAATAACAGCCAAATTAACAACAATAACAACAACGGGTGCAATAAAACAATAAACTGCGGCATCAAAAATCAATATGAAGCTAAAAAAACAACAACACTAACAAGCAAGCATAAAAACGATAAAAAAGTGCAGCAGCAACAACAACTGTGTGTGTAATTATAAAATACATTACTACAAATAATTGCATACGGCACCAAATTAAGCATAATTTGGAAAAGCAATAAAACCAAATTTGCTGATAGTAACAACAACAACACAGCACGCACTGGAAATACAACAACATTACCATAAACGTGCGGAGCAAACAACGGCAAATAAGAATTTTGCTCACAAACAGGTGCGCTCAAAAAACCAACAACACCATATGAATCTAACTTTTTTCTTTGTTTTGCTGAGCTGATTACACGGATGTTTACGCAGGAACAAAAATATATGCGAGTCAGAGCTTTGCGGAAAAAAAAACACAAAAAACAACACAGCGCTGGACAACAACATTAATTATACCATAGTTAGGTGTACAAGAACAATTTGTGTATATTTTTGTGCACAAACAATATACCGTTAGCACATGCATCGATTTTTGTGCTATAAAAAGGAAAATTTTTAAGACAATCAGCCTCTTTGATCGCTGATCGTGAAAGGTAAGACATTCTGTCCTAACTCTGTCCTGTGTACATGCTTCGTCAAGAAGTAGCCCACTCTGGTAGTATATTGATAAAAAATATATCCAAACGAAAAATTGTTAGAGAATTTATTAACCCTAGCAATACAACAAGGTTGAGATGCACAATAAGCATTAAAATAATGGATCACGAGTTTTTTGTTATAAACAAAAATACATGTCCGATCTTAGGTTTTGTTACCTGTGAGCAGTTGGGTTTAATAACGTCGCAATAATACCGGTAAAAGCAATAATACCATCGAAAACTTACTAAGAGGCAAAAACAGTGTTATAAGCTAAAATAAATATTTTTGCAGGTGCTGTTCTAATACTTTGTTATACCTAAATATTAATACGCAAACATAAAAATTTAGCTCCCTTTTAACGGACTCTAAGACAATCAAATCTAATGAAACTTATATCATTTGAAAGATCTGGTTCATAGCACCGGCTTAATGTTTTGTCATTTAGATAGAAAAAATCAGAAATTATAAACACTTTTTCCCCATATAAAAAACAGGAGCAAGAAAGCCAAGCCACATTCACTCAAACATATGCTCTATTGAGAAGCGTTGCTGTTGGAGAGTAGAAAGCGAGAGTGAAAGAAGACATATGTGGTTTTTGTTGCTTTTTCTTTCCTATATTTTCGCACACAATCAAATAGCGTTGCTGAGACAAAATAAGGGTGGCTTAAAAATGTGCACGATCAGTGTTTGCACTACTTTGCAATCGCAGTAGATCTACTGCGATTTTTAGCAAAATTTAATGTTTTACTGAGTTTCGAATATTTTTCGAAATCCACTGCAGTTTATTTGCAACAAACATTTTAATGGTTAGCATTGATGTTGATTATAAAAATGTAGTTTCAGAAGCCTATTATTAAGAGATGATTTGCTTTTAAAGACAGTGATTGAATTTGTCTACGACAAATATATTTTGAATCAGTAAGAAATATGTTTCCACAATATGAAAATATATAGTATGTAGTTATTTATATATTTGTATGTACATTATGTTATTAGTATAAAATGTGCATTTATTAGAAGAAAATGTACGTACATGATTGTAAATAAATAAAAAAACATAACAAAAAAAATACTGCGAAAAAATTCGTTTTACTGTGGTTTTTGAAAATTTACTGCGATTTACGAATTTTCAAGTCGGTACCCTGTACGATCTTTTTCCTGGTTTACACTCATCAAGACTTGACGGTCAGGTTTTACCTTTGTTGATAAAAGACGCGGATATCAACGGGAGAGAGGTTAAAGTTTAAAAGGGAATGGTCAAGAATTGATGTCAAGTTTTAACGAGTGCAAACCAGGAGTAATTTAAAAATAAAATGCAGATAAACATGTTACGATTAAATAATATTAAAGAAATTTCTAATCTTTCAAATTTCAGAACTTGTATATTTTGCTGTTGGTTTTTCTCTCACTTTTTTTCGTTTCTTAGTACAAAATTTTCGAAAGCAAATCTGTGACTTGTTTTGTTTGTGTTTAAATAATACTCATTTAAAGGTGGAGAAGGTTTTAGATATTTGTGACGAAATTTAATATTGAAAGTGTGGTTTAAATATTGATGATGAAATGCGATATGTAAAGGGGTGGGAGGTGTCGGTCGTGCGTGCATTACGTCCAAAAATAATCTTTTTTCAATATTTTATTTAATATTTTCTACAAAACTTAAAAAAAGCCAGTTACTAATGTTAGTGTTGTCTATGTAATATGCCACACATTAAAGTATGGAGGAGTGTTGAACATTTATAACGAAATGTGTTATTGGGAGGGAACATTTATGACGAAACGTGATATAGGTATTGGAGGGAGGGGGGGGGGGGGGGGTTTGGTCAATTGTGCGTTAATTTAATATTTCATTCAATATTCATTAATATTTTTTACGGTTTTTCGTAAAAGCAGAGACCGTACTGAGTATGCATTTTATAATAAGCAAAAAATAATAATTATCTTGTAACTTTTAAAATTTTGAGCAAAAAATAATAATTATTTCTGCTTTTTACTTTTTTAAGGCAAAAATAAAAATCAAAATTTGGCCGATATTTTTTTGGTCACAAAATAACTTTGAAAAATATCATGGCATTTATCGCAGGCATAATATATGCCATGGCATAGGCAGTCCCCAATAGATTTTTTGATGCCATGATGTATATGATGGCATGTGCTATGCCTCATGGATACGCTATGTTACAACTGCTGCTCATGAATCAATCAATAAAGAAACCAGAACACATTGAAAAATACATGTACTAATTTTTACGTAAGAATGAGAGGGGGCTAGAGCTTTTCTTACTTTGCTGACGAGGTGGACGGGGGGTTTAAAATTACAAACAACCTGCTTACATAATACTTGAACGGTTCCTTATGAAGCAGTTACGAGATGACATAAATCCCTTAAAATAAATTTTTCAAACGTAAACTGAAATACTGATTTTGCTTTTAATTTTTTAATAAAAAAATTTTAAATCAATGTTTACAAGTTTTGTTGTCCAAAATATGTTGGGCAAATTTGGATTTTTTTTTTATTATTTATTTATTTCATTGTAATACAAAAGCCTTGTTGGCCAATTAACATATTACCAGTTTAATAGTAGCATATTCGAGAGAAAACTTAACTAATAATACATGTACCTTTATATACAACCTCCCTTAACAGTATATGATCTTTAATAGCATTCATTTAAGATTAGAATTTGAAGATCCCAAGTTAGCGGAAAGAAAAGAAGTCAGAGGAAAAAAGATAGTTTAAAAATTAAAAGTGGTCAACAAAAAAGATTTTTAAAAGAAATATATTTAAACTGTTGAACGAAGAAATTCTTTGAGCTTAATTTTGTAGGTGGTTAAGGTGCATGTGAAAATACGAAGATGAATAGGGAGCCTATTCCAGAAAAGACCTTTCAAACGTAGAACAATCTATTCTAGGGTAGATTATCTGAGGATTCCTAGTAGAGCGACTAAACACAAATTTCTGAGCCAAGTATTGTGGCACGTTGGTTTTCACAAGCTTATAAAAACACAACATCAATCTTTTATTTATATATTGATGAAAGGAACAATTTAAAAACTTAACGACATACGAAGATATGTGTTCTCGTCTACGAAGACCATAGACAAAACGTACAATATTATTGACAATGACTTGAACTCGTTTAATGTTAAGAGCTAGCGTACCAGAATAAACCTCGACGCAATATGTTATACTGGACATAAGAAGAGCATGGCCAATATTATATTTTACACTTAAAGGCAGATACAAATAAGTATTGTAAAGTTTCCTCAAAGTAAAACCTATTTTAGAACTTAACGCATTGCGGTACTATTTTTGCCTTAAAAAATAAAAACCAAAACAAACCAGTTATTTTGTGACCACAAAAATATCGGGCAAACTTTACTTTTTTTTTTTTGCTTTAAAACATAAAAATCAAAACTTACCAGTTATTTTGTGATCAAAAAAATATCGAGCAAACTTTACTTTTTATTTTTGCTTAAAAAAATAAAAATCAAAACTTACCAGTTATTTTCTGATCAAAAAAATATCGGGCAAACTTTACTTTTTATTTTTGCTTTAAAAAATAAAAATCAAAACTTACCAGTTATTTTGTGACCAAAAAATATCGGGCGAATTTTGATTTTTATTTTTGCCTTAAAAAAATAAAAAGCAGAAATAATTATTATATTTTGCTCAACAATGCAAAAATCAAAATTTTAAAAATCAATATGAGATCAAGTTCTACAATGTGAGAGCATTCTAATTCTACCTTCAAAACTGCGGTGCGACAATTTTTTCATGCTTTTTTTTTTAAAAAATTTAAAAATAATTATTATTTACAGTCTCTGGTAAAAAGTTCAATCTGATTATTTTAATTTCTTTAAATTCTTAAAGATGTGATATTACAAAAGCTATAATATTTTATGTATTTATATATTAGGTATGTTTCCGTACTTACTTCAAGTAATTGTAATAGAATAGAGAGTGACCTTGTGCATGTTATTCTTCTGTCTCGAGCTCCACAAATTTGTAAGATAGCACTTTAGAAAACAGACCTAATATTACGCAAACAAATATTTTGCGGTACTATTTAACCTGTGTTTAACATAACACTACTATTTAACATAACATTTATATTGATGGAAAGGTATTTTCGAGTAGTTTTGCAGAATATAATTTTTATTCGAATAAGTTAAGATAGGTAAAACTAAGCAAATGTAAAAATCCTTTTTCCCAATTGGACAATGGGAAACAATAGCGATACAGCTCTGTTGAACATCGTTGCTGTAGCATACACCAGAAAGAGTAGAGTGCGAGTGTGACTCAGTCATGAGCTGTGTGTCTCTGTTATTGTGTTTGCTGTTTTTTAATTACTAAACTCAAACTAATAGCCTGAACAGAATAAACTTGCCGATGCTTCAGCGTCAAAAATTGTTTACACAGCTCTGTTGAACAAAGTTGCTGTAGCATACACGAGACGTTTGACCTTCTGAGCTTTTATGTATCTGATAATGATGTACACGATGATGAAAGGGTCTTGAAGAACATTGAAGAACAGTGCTAATAAGGAAAACAACAATATCAACATGAAAAGCAAGCCAACAAAAGAAGCCGATAGCAAGACCTCGTCACAAACCGGTTTAGAGAATTCTAATGATGCCCCATCAAATGCTGTGTGTAGCCTTTCTGCTTCGTATACGGCTGCTGCTGTTTGTGAAGTTGTTGGTGTTTGTGACGCAGTTGCAACACCGCCTTTGCCTATTGGGTCATGCGATGTTTGGAATGTAGTGCAGAATAGGAAACAAAATAGAAAGCCGAGTATGGGCAAGTAAGACAATGTAATCAATGAAATAGTTATTGTTGGTAGCGTGTCACCCTAACAAAGAGCTCGATGTAGTTGCACCTATGAAATATCTGCATCTATCATCTTTTAAATCCACTGACAAAAAAGACATTGGGTGCTATCGTCTTGTAAGGAAAGGCGTGGTAGCAAATGATTTAAGAAAAGTAAATTTCAAACTTGCAATATCAAAGGATAACTATGATAAGGTTTCCAACCATGCTTTGTGGCCATCTGACTTGCGTGTTCGACCTTTTTTATGGAATACAGAGGCGAATCAATGGAATCGTTAAATTCATCGCTACCGACTCGCAATTTGTCTTCTGCACAGGTATCGGAGCTCGCATCGCAAGCCCTACCTGTAGCAGCCAATTGTTTACTAAATCGAAACGCAACAAAAATTATCAACAAAGACTCAACTTCAATCTACTCCCACAATGTAAGTGGTTTATGTTTGAAAACTTCATCAGCATCAGCTGTAAACAATAACACCGTCGCTGCATCTTCTCTGAGTACCTTAGCGTCTCCTTGTCTTTCATGCTCGCCCTCGGTGTTTGCACAGTGCACTCTCTCAACGTCACCACAGACTGTAGCTATTCAAGAACCTGATGCAGCAATAACAACGACACTAAGCAACTCTTCAGTCTCGCACGCTGAGAATGTACAATCTCACATGATCCTCCGTTGCAGCTCTCTATACTTTCACAATGTGGGTGGCCTTCGCACAAAAACTTGCCAGCTTTTTAATGCATCTATCTATGACTCTCACATGACTACGATATAATTGCTCTTGCTGAAACGTGGATGACGGCACATTTCAACTCCAACGAAATCTTCGACTCTCAGTATGTTGCATACCGTAGAGATAGAATGCTAGAACCAGGTGTGTCGAGGGGTGGAGGTATTTTAGTAGCAGTATCTTCATTTCTCTCCAGCAGACAGATTCAGCTTCCATGAAATGCGGCAATTATTGAACAATCATGTGTTGCAGTATCTTTTGGAAATTTACTTCAGTGTAACAAAAATGAAATTATTCTAATCTTGAGCTATATTCCTCCATCTAGTTGCTTGGATATATATAACGATCACTTATTCAATATTGACTACATTGTTAATTCCTTAAATTCAAATCAAACCCCGTGCGTTCTTGGTGATTTTAACCTTTGATCCATTAGTTGGAGGTACTGCTCTGAGGAGAAGATTTTATTACCGTTTAATGTAAAGAGTTCCATTGAATCCACACAGTGCGACACAATTTATTCCTTAAATCTTTTTCAAGTAAATGATATTTGTAACGATATCTTAAGAATTTTAGACCTTATTTTTATTAATAATGACTTAAAATATAAAATTTTTAAATGTGATATTCCACTCACTAATCACTCTGTTCACCATAAGGCACTTTTTTAAAATTTTAAATTTTATGTTCTCGAGAACCAACAGCAAGCACAACTAAGTTTATCTTACGACTTCAGAAAAGCGAACTACAATGCCCTGAACAATTTTTTCGATTTAGTTAATTGCGATTTAGTATTTGGGTCGAAAGATCTTCATAATATGTACCTCACATTTAAAAAGGTTGTTATATGTAGCCATTAAGTCTATTGAAATTAGCTACAAACACCCATGGTATAATCGAAGACTTATCAACTTAAAGAATCTTAGAAATAAAGCCCATATAAAATTTAAAAAGACAGGTCTCTCGGTAGATAAAGAACTCTTTAATCTTCGAAGGCGCGAGTTCGAATTTCTTTCCACCTTTTTATATAAAAAATACATCTCTTCCATTGAAAGTGATATTAAATCCAACCCAAAATAATTTTGGCTGTTTTTTAATTCTAAAAGAAAGATAAATGGCTTACCTAAATCTTTGGAGTTAAAGGGGGTCGTCGCCAATAGTCCGCTTGAAATAAGCGAATTGTTTGCCGACTTTTTCGGGTCAGTTTTCGCATATAAAAATTCACAGTCATGTCCAGACAATTTTTCTAATATAAGCCATTTGCTTAATATTGGCGTCTTTAGAATATCTGATGAAGAGGTATACGAATCTCTAATTGCTCTAGATTGCAATAAAGGCGCTGGCTATGATTTGCTTCCACCAATATTTTTGAAAAAGTGTGCTCTCCCTTTGCATACTGCTTTGAGCAAGATTTTCAATAAATCGCTTTTGGATGGCAATTTTCTCCAGGAATGGGAAAACTGCTTACATTTCACCGATTTTCAAATCTGGGCAAAGACATCTAATCAATAATTACAGACCCATAATTAAACTGTCAGTTATACCTAAGCTCTTTCATAAAATCGTGAATAAAAGGTTATTTACTTTAGCACGAAACAGTCTTTCAATCCATCAACATGGGTTTTTTGTGGGGCGTTCAATAAATACTAACCTAGCAGTATTTTCAAATTTTTGTGTTAACACTATTGAATCTGGTACACAAGTTGAAGTTTTGCATACCGACCTTTCTAAAGCATTTGACAGTCTTCAGAAATGGACAAAAATTTGAGATTGAAGTGGATCGGATCTTATTTAGTAGACAGAGTACTATTTGTAAAGGTCAACGATGGTTATTCAAAACCTATATCTGCTAAATATGGAGTACCCCAGGGGAGTCATCTGGGTCCTCTTCTATTCATTTTATTCATAAATGATTTGCCGCAAATTTTTCAGTATTGCAAGAGCCTACTGTACGCAGATGATTTGAAAAATTTTCACAGCATAAATACAGGGTCCGCCTTCTAACGTTTTTTTTTCAACTATTGCTTATTTCGTGAATGGTAACACTTAGCTCATGTCTGATTTGACAGATAATTAGTTTTATCCTTCCGCTGAACGAATATGGTTGTGTATACGCTTGAACAACGCTGAGAAGTGGACCTGCGATCGACTTACAGAAGATGCCGATTTTGCCAAAAAAATAATCTTTTCAGATGAAGCTCATTTTGATCTTGGCGGATATGTAAACAAGCAAAATTGTCGCATTTGGGGCACAGAAAACCCGCACGCATACATTGAAAAGCCGCTGCACCCAAAACGAGTCACTGTTTGGAGCGGATTTTGGTCCAGAGGCATAATTGGGCCATTTTTCTTCGAAAATGAGCAAGGAGTGGCCGTTACAGTCAATGGCGATCGTTATCGGGCCATGTTGAACGAATTTTTGTTCACAAAAATTGAAGAAGAGGATATTGGCAACATTTGGTTTCAACAGGACGGCGCTACGTGCCACACAGCCGAAGCTACACTCGATGTTTTGCGCCCTGTTTTTGAAGATCGCATTATCAGCCGCAGAGCTGATGTCATTTGGCCACCTCGGAGCTGCGATTTGACACCGTTGGACTATTATTTGTGGGGTGCCCTCAAAGATAAGTGTTACGCCGACAAGCCAGAGACAATTGACGCTTTAAAGGACAATATTCGTGAAGCCATTGGTGAAATACAGCTGCACACAATCGATAATGTGCTTAAAAATTGGGCCGATCGTGTAGGCTACTGCATGGCCAACCGAGGCAGCCATTTGAATGGAATTATTTTCCATTATTAACCGGAAGGATTGTACTTTCAAATAAAAAAAGAAATTTGAGAAAATATTTAGTAGTTTTTTTTTTTATACAATTTACAAAAAAAAAAAGTTATTTGGCGGACCCTGTACTTTTGATGACTGTCGCCATTTGCAAGAGGATATAAATAAACTTTTAAATTGGTGCAAATTAAACAGATTAGAACTGAATTGTCCTTAATGTATTACTCTAACGATCTCCCGTAAATATTTCCCAATCAAATACGATTATAGTTATGATAGCAGTATAACTTTTTTAAGAGGAAACCAATGATTTTTTTTGTTCAAAATTTTTTAATTATAATGGCTGAGTATTGGGATATGTTTAAGATTTTGCGACGAGAAAATTTACAAGCTCGGATTGTTTAAATCGCAACCAAATTAAATGCGGAGAGCGATATTGTTATAAAGTAAAAAAAAAAAATGAACTGGCCATTTCAGTTCTTGGAAGGACTTTGACCTAGCTTGTATTGATCAGTTGTGTTGTGCGTGTTATTAAACGTTCGATCACAAATGATCGAGAACTGGATCTACGTGTTTTATGCCGACTCCGAACAGCTTATGTTCTTACGAAGCTTTACATGGCAATTTTTACTCTCTGAGGTTTGCCATTGTCTGCAGAGAGGTGACGACCGAAAAGAAAAATTAATTCGATGGATTTCTGTCAGAGCTGGAATTGAAAACGGACTACAGCGGTTCTTTAGCTTAGGGGCCGCGCACTCTACCCACTAGGCTACGGTCGCCACGTAATTGTAATAAAGTATGTTGATTTAATTGAGCAGATGATTGAGCGGCATCAAAACTTTAATTACGTTTGAAGTTTATTTTCGATTTTGCAGAGTTCGTTTTTTTTAGCTGGAAAAACAACATCAAATTTGGATTCATTTCGGCATTTGCTTCTCGCCATTATTATGCATGTAGCACCAAAAAGACGACAAAAATTCTTGGTCTTCTGACGAACTTTAAGGAAAACGGGAGCTAATTTACCGAATTTATTGGTATAAAATAAGTTGCATTCATTGTTTATTCATGAATGCATCTGATTAAAGGCCTGTTATGTTAAATTAATTGTGAAATTGTATTAGCCAAAAGTATTTCTCAATTTAATGTTTTTAACGTTGCTAAATGTTTTTCAATAAAAAAAAACAACAGACAAATCGATTTTGATATGGTCGAATTTCGACCACAGGCGATACTAGTTAAAATAGATCTTTCAATTAAACTTACAATTAAACCACCGCGTCGTTGCCTAAACCTTATAACAGTCAGTTAAAAAAGCTTTAGACGCAATTGAAAAGAATGTCAGAGTAGAAAAGTTGAAATTTGAAAGGGTTGGGTTAATAATTTGTTAGTAGTTGAATATTGTCCATAAAACGCAAAACTTTAATTTACCTTAATATTCTTTAATACCAAATCCTTCCTTTTTAAAGAACGAATCATTTAATTTTGATATATCAGAAAAAGGTCTTGCCATTTGTTACCCCCTCATATTTTTATCAACAAAAGATATTACTAAAAATTAAAGTAATGCCTTACCCCTTTTTGCCTTTCCTTCCCTCTTTGCTTTTAAAAGTGCCATTGCGTTGCTGCGTTTATCATCAGTGCGATTCATTTCTACATTTTTTTTACGTTCTTTAGACCGCTCCTTATGATCAAAGAAATCTTGTTGTTCATGTTGCTCATCTTCTGAATTCAACTTTCCCGGATATATTACTGATGTTAATGAAGTTTCTTGTGGTAGTACAGCGGTTTCACTTTTATTCAAATCCAACATACATAGAGGTGATTTAGTTCGATGTTTTAAACTTCTACTTGCCTTATTTTTTCTTTTTCGATGGCCTTTAGTCCGTGCAATCTTTTCTCCTTTTCTGGCCAACTTGAGTTTGCGTTCAATTTCCCAACGAGTACGCATAATATCTCGCTGCTCAATGCGTTTAAAAATTTCTGTTTCACGCTCCTTTTCCGATAGACTTTTAAGACGAATCCGATCTTCTTCATCTCCCATTAAATTGTCATCAAAACCGTCATCGAATTCTGAATCAGAGCTCGAGGAAGACGATTGACCAGAGTCCGAAGACATATGAGAAGCGAAGCTTTCATTTTCTTGACAATCAAGGTCGCTATCGGAGACTTCTCCCTCTTCAAGTTCACACACCGATTTTGAATGTCCAACCATGATTTTTTGATGCGTAACTGAATTCATCTTTACAATCTGTTCGTCATTACTGCTATTTCCATTTAACTGCGATTTTGAAGTTATTTTACTCTCTTGAATATAAGCTGCATTTATCTTTTCTTTATCACAATCGAAATCTGAATCAGATTCTGATTTACCAGAAGTGTTTATATGTGTAGTTGATTCTTTTTTCCGATTTTTTGCAAGAGACAGTAGTTCCTAAAATATATAAATATAAACCGTTAATAGAAATGCTTTAACTAAAAAAAACAAACTACACCTAAAGGCCATATGGTCAAACAATTGTCATTAAGCTGTCAGTTAACGCAGTTTCTATAATAGACTTTAAATAGGATACGAACGGATTAAACCTGTTTTAGCTAATAATGACTAGGCAGCAGCACGAAACATGGTCGTAAGTACCACTAGATTTAAGCGGCTGTGCGAAAAATCGCCCAAGTTACAATCGCCCAAACCCAAAAATGAACAATCACCCAAAAAAACTTGGGTGTTTGTTCATGATGTACAATCGCCCAAAACTGCGAACATTCGCCCAAATCGTGAAATGAATAGTCGGCCCAAAAAATCGGGCGTTTGTTCATAATGAACAATCGTCTAAAAATGCAATGATTTTTGGGCGATTGAAAAAATATTTTAAATAATGAACATATAAACTGCCATAGGGTCAATAACATTTTATATTTGCAAAAATTTTCTTCCAAACAATTCCAAAATCTTGAAAATAAATGTAAATTAGTTGTGCCATTAAAAAATAAAATGTCCCTTTGTTTCTTTTTAGTACAGAAGCAACATTGGTTGTCATTTCCTCTGTTTGAAATTATACTCCCATGACTGACAATTTATTTATAGTACACGGATTAATACACCTTGTTTGTTTACAAAAATTTAAAAATTTTTGATTTTCTATGATTTAAATACAAATTCTAAATGTTTGATAGTTTTCATCATTTTTGATTTTAAATTTCGTTTCTTCGGAAAAAATTCGTTAGAGCAATTAATTGTTCTGACCTGACCTAAAGCTCAATAAACGGTTTTAAACTATCAAACAACTAGAATTTGTATTTAAAATCAAGAATCATTTAAACTATCAAACGTTTAGAATTTGCATTTAAATTATAGAAAATCAACATAATAAATAACAAGGTCATATAGAAAACTTTCAATTGTAACCAAATGGTAGAGCCAGACCAAAAACACTAAAACAGCCTGAAGTAGGCCTTTATAGTCTAGTGGAGAGTGCTAGACTAGACTATCAACCCAGAGGTCCCTGGTTAGAATCCTGGCTTGAGCATGGTTCTTTTCACTTTCTTTTTTCTTTCCTACATTTAAGAATTATGGAAAACTAAAAATTCACAAATAAATTGTGGAAAATGTGGAATTAAAGGACAGGAACACAACTAAGGGCTGGAAATGCTTGCCGAGGTTACGGCATAATAATAACCTCGGTTAAAAACAATTCAAATTGTCTTTCACGATTGTTTCGCCTAATCAATAATTCACGTATCGTTCCAATCAATTCCTCTAAATAATCTATACCTTTTCTTTCAGGTCAAAAACCAAACCTTTGGGTCTTTGATATTTTAAAAAAATATGATTTTTCAGCAAATCTAAAAACAACTCCAGTAACCATGTTTTGTTAGTGGTGAATTCCAACAGACTCCATATAATAACATAAGCATAACATAAGCATATCGAACAACTAGATTTTGTATTTAAAATCAAGAATGATTTAAACTATCAAACATTTAGAATTTGTATTTAATTCATAGAAAATCAACATAATAAATAACAAGGTCATATAGAAGACTTTGAATTGAAATAATTATAAAAGATTTTTCAACGAAACAATTATGAATATGTAGCAATATTGCTGGAGATTATACATAAAAAAACTTTATTTATTGTTGTTGTCGGCCTTAATATGTAAATTTTGATTATATTTTTGTAGGCTATGAACGTTAAAACATAAGGAATCACGGTAAATCTCAAGAAAACAGACATTTACAACAAGAAACATATTCAACTTTCACCAAAATCTCACAGCACTTTAAAAACATATACAGCAACATATGAATATGTTATAAAATATGGGCAAATCTTATTGAATCTGCAAAATTACATGCAAAGGAGACGCAGACAACTTATGCGGACAAGTATAGACCGCGCAGATCAGACCTAAAAAACTAGAATGAAAAACAACAAGAACACAATTACAAACGAAGATACACAATAGAAATGCTCCACATAATGAACACTCCTACACAGAAGAGACTTAACTATAAAACGGACACCGATAACTGCGCCATGAACATTTTCTCGGTAGGGCTGCGCCTGGCTGCCTTTTTTGTAACGAAACGTCAACGTCGGTAACGCACATTCTTAATGACTGTCAATACTTCAATGGGAACAAACTCCGAATTTTCCTCAACGATACGCCTACAAATTTTCTTGCAAACACAACTAAAGAAAACATCGACAAAATCTATGATTTCCTGAAACTATCTATATGTCTCTACACATAAAACAACTTTTTTCAAAAAAACCTTCTTCACGCCTTCTATGGTTTATACCAGCGAACTGTTGGAGCCTAGATTGATTCGTGATAAAGAAGTAAACAAAGAGCACAACAAACAAGTCTTTGCAGAATCAATGCAGTCGTTTTTTTGAACCTTTGCTTTTGCAAAGTAGTAGAAAAACATTGCTTTGAAAGGCGACATACAGCACATAATTCTGTTTTAATTTAACAGAAGGTGTTAGTTTATGCTTATCAAAGTGGATGGTACTGCAGAAGCCACAGAAGACTACTGATGAGTTGATGTAGCTATCAACGAAACAGCTGTCTAGTCTGCTTGGTGGTTTGTTCTGCAAAGAACTTATTGTTGTTGCAACCTGTTGCTTCATGAACATAATTGGCATTAAGCTTATATATAATTCTAAAAAATATTATTTTTTTTTAATTATTAGAAACGACTTTGTTATTTATTATGTTGATTTTATATGAGTTAAATACAAATTCTAAATGTTTAATAGTTTAATTAATACATGATTTTAAATACAAATACTAGTTGCTTGATAGTTTAAAATCGTTTATTGAGCTTTAGGTCAAAGTTAGAACAATTAAGTGCTCTAACTAATCTTTTCCAAAGAAACAACAACAACAACAACAACAACAACGTTTTTTTCAATATGAAAAGGAAAAAAATCACTAGCTGATTTTATTGCAATTTCGGCCGTGCTAAATAAAGGCTTCATCAGAAATCTTTGTGATACCCGTGCAAGCGCGCACTAGCTCACTGCACCACAGAAGCGATGAGTTTTTAAGTGTTAATTTCTCAGTTTTTCTCCCATTTCATATTGTCACATTTGTTGTTGTATTTTTGCTTTACTTTAGTCTTTATGCTTTTATCTTAGGTAATTTTTTCGTCATTTTTCATCGTTTTTTATCGGTTTTAGTTAACTAAATTAAGGGCATTATTTGGTAATTTTTAGCGAATTTTATGTTATTTTATTGTCATTTTTGGACAATTTCAATTTTTAGAGCATTTTTGGGTTTTAAGGTAATTTTAGTGTAATTTTAATAGAATTTTGTTCGTTTTTTTGTTATAAAAAATTTTAAAATATAAGGGGTAAACATTTTTATACTATGAAATTAGAAGAGGAACTTACATCCGATGGCATATCGTCTTTTAAATATGTTCCTCTCGTCAGTGCAGATGTAGAAAGAAGTTTTTCTGTTTACAAAAACATTTTGCCGGACGGACAATCGACGTTCTTTAAATTTTAATAACTTAAAAATGTACCTTGTAATATTCTGTAACGCTATGTAAAAAAATTATATAAAATTAATTTTAGTTTTGTTTATTTTTTATGTAATTGTTTGCGTTTTTTTATGTAATTTTTTAAATGTTTTCACGTTTCTTGTATAGGTCGGTCCATGGAGATAAATAATAATTTTTACCGAAATTTTTAATATATTAATGCTGACAAAAACAACTTGTCGCTTCTATCACTAAAAACTAAAAGTTATTAAAAAACTTAGCAAATCATATATTGAGGTTGCGTTTACGTGTACAAGTTTTTGTTATGAGTTGAATCGTGTACACAACAATAGTGTAAACCAATTTATCGTGATTTATCGGATCAAACGTGATACATTCGAAATTATCATCACCTTTGTTTTCACTAAACTTGACATCAGCAGTTGTAGATGATGGTAGTGATGATAACAGTGAAGCCAACAAAAATGACACACATCAGAGAACTGCACGAGCCAACTTGAAATCGATTTCAAGTACTTGCTTAAAATACAAGACAAAAAAAACATTACAACAAACATATAGAAATATCAAGAATACTGACTAACAATTGTTACTTTGCCTTTGGCTGTTAATACCAATTTATATTCACAATATTCAAACTACGCTCAAATCGATTAACTTTTTTTTATAGAAAACAGGAATGTTCTGCTTTAAGTCAAATTGGCAAGAATTTTAAACAAGTCTTTGAAATTATATAAATAATTTACGATATTGAATTGGTAAAATTTTACATCCTAGGTTCAAAAAACACGGATTTCAAAATATCCGTGAGTGTTCTCAAGCAATCTTTCACCATGGTAAGCAGCAGTACAATTACTGCAAATATTACCCCCCCCCCCTCCCCATTTTTGTGATCTTGTGAATGCCGAGTGAGACAAGCAAGAATTTCAAATGAAGAAGTTGTGATAGCAGCATCACATCTAATAATCAAGAATCCGATAACTGTGACATATTATGTTTTTTAGATGAGGTGGTTAAAACAAGCATGGTCTCTACAACTGATAAAATTGAAGGGGTGCCCATTCAGCTGCGCCTTTATCTGGATCGCCCAGCTGTCGATTTTTATCGAAAACTTAATAAAAATCCGCTTGTTGTCTGGAAATGCATGAAAACTGAATTTCCTTTTGTTTGGGCCTTTGCAAAAAATATTCATCAACTGTTGCAACTTCGGTGCCATCCGAAATGTTATTTTCTCATGCTGGTCTCATAGCAAACCAATTGCGAAACAGGCTTTCGCCAAAACATCTAAAAATTTTGGTTTTTCTACGTTCAGTTGGTGATGACATGTGGTTCCCTTGATTCACTTGTGCACAAATATATTGAGCTCTAACCGCCGAATTAACGTAAGCGCCACTTTTTCAAAATTAATTTTTGAATGGCAAACGATAGTACGACAACAAAATCGTCTACTCTAAAAATTTCACATTTCTACGTTAAACTGTTCTAAAGTTATATCTAACACAAAAATAAAATTTACATGTACCGCTTATGCAAAAAAAAAGAAAGAAAAAACACAAGGAAAAATGCTTCTCTTGTTAAATTTGGTTTATAACGCTTACGTTAATTCGGCGATAAGGGCTTGATATTCAGCCCAATTATTAATAATTTTTTCTGGGGAATCGCAAAAGGTAGTTTTAATTTTTAGGAAAGCAAAAAGAGACTCACATTTTTTTTTACTTTCATAAATATTGACGGTTAATGAAAAAAATTTACATTTAAAATTTCCAAAATGTTCTTAAACTTTATCTTGAAAATTAACTCTGCCTTTTCCGTTTACCCGGGAAAAATTATTCATAAAAAGTCTGATTATCTGTATAAGAACTAAAATTGCAATATTTTGTTTTTTTTTTATTTTATTTATTTACTGAAGTACCATGTTTTTGTTTATTTTTAAACAATTTTTTAAACACATTTTTCATATTGAATCATATGTTTCTTAACTGCCCTACAAAAACGGTACAAAAATATTTTAAAATTAAGTAGAAAAAAGTTGAAAAGTCGACTTCTAAAGGTTTAAAAAGTCGATTTGATTTTGAATCTAAAATGTCGCTAGTTTTCAGCAACCATTCACTGATTTCGATTCTGATGTCAGAATTTTAAAATTTAATATGGTTAATAGAGTTGCCACCTAATTTTTTGTTTTTACGAATTCGGTGCTGGCGTAAAAATGGGTCGCTGAATCTGAATCCGTAATAGATTTTTTTATAATAGGAATATATAACCCTATTAACCAAATTGAATTTTAAAATTTTGAGATCAGATTCTAAATCAGTGACCCCCTAAAACTGTTAAATGATGTTTAAAACTCTTAAAAATACATTTTACTAGGTTGCAATACTGTGGTTTTAATTTAGGCACCCCTAACCTTCATCTTAAATTTTAAAACTATGACATTGGATTCAAAATCAAATCCGTTGTCAGAATTTCAAAATTACAAGAATTTTTAAAAATACAAAAAATCAAGGTGGCAACGCTATCCGCTATATTGAATTTGAAATTTTGACATCCATTCCGAAATCAGCTACCCCCTAAAACTGCCAACCACGGAGTCCACAGAACCTTTAAAAGTCCTAATACGCTTGAGCTTTTCCTATAAAAGCTCATTGAAGGTTTTGGATTCTTGCTTTAATTGGATACTTGTCTTCAATTTCAAGCTTTTCAGGCTTTTTGCCAAGTCATCAAGTTTTCCTTTACTTGGGACTTCGTAACGTTCGCTTGAAAGCTAGCATACTTGCAAGTCGCAAGCTGTCGTGGGCTTATTTATATTCAAGTACAAGTTATACTTGATTGAAAATTATCAAGCTCAAGCAAGCTTGAACTTGTATTTTAAGCAAGTACTTGAAATTGATTTCAAGCAGGCTCGTGCAGTTCTCTGATGTGTGTCATTCTTGTTGGCTTCACTGTTATCATCACTACCATCATCTACATCTGCTGATGTCAAGTTTAGTGAAAACAAAGGTGATGATAATTTCGAATGTATCACGTTTGATCCGATAAATCACGATAAATTGGTTAACACTATTATTTTTTACACGATTCAACTCATAACAAAAACTTGTACACGTAAACGCAACCTCAATATATGATTTGCTAAGTTTTTTAATAACTTTTAGTTTTTAGTGATAGAAGCGACAAAAAATGATACGTTACGTGACAAAAACAAAAGTAGAAGTTGTTTTTGTCAGCATTAATATATCAAAAATTTCGGTAAAAATTATTATCTCCATGGACATACAAGAAACATGTAAACATTTATCACCAGGGCTCGGATTTTGATGACTTAAAAAAATGACAAAAATTACCTAAAAACAGCAGAAAATTACATCAACGCAAACAATTACATAAAAAATAAACAAAAATAAAATTAATTTTATATATTTTTTTTACATAGCGTTACAGAATATTACAAGGTACATTTTTAAGTTATTAAAATTTAAAGAACGTCGATTGTCCGTCCGTCAAAATGTTTTTGTAAACAGAAAAACTTCTTTCTACTTCTGCACTGACGAGAGGAACATATTTAAAGGACGATATGCCATCGGATGTAAGTTCCTCTTCTAATTTCATAGTATAAAAATGTTTACCCCTTATATTTTAAAATTTTTTATAACAAAAAAAAAAAAACGATCAAAATTCTATTAAAATTACACTAAAATTACCTTAAAACCCAAAAATGCTCTAACAATTAAAATTGTCCAAAAATTACAATAAAATAACATAAAATTCGCTAAAAATTACCAAATAATTACCAAATAATTACCAAATAATGTCTTAAATTTAGTAAACTAAAACCGATAAAAAACGAAAAATGACGAAAAAATTACCTAAGATAAAAGCATAAAGACTTAAGTAAAGCAAAAATACAACAACAAATGTGACAATATGAAATGGGAGAAAAACTGAGAAATTAACACTTAAAAACTCATCGCTTCAGTGGTGCAGTGCGCTAGTGCGCGCTTGCACGGGTATCACGTATAAAATCCGAGCGTTCATCGTTTATCTGAAAAAATGGTATTACGAAACGATACGTATCAGATCAGCTGTTTAATTTCATACGCTTGCAAGCGGCTGAATATTCTTGTCCGATAGTTGAAATTATATATAAAATTTTCATCTTTTTTTAAAATATTTAAATATTAAAGAAATAAAAATTAGTTTTTAAAAGGATTTGAACAAAATTAAGTGATTTTTCAGGCCAATAGTTGCGAGCTCAAAAACTCAACTGGGACGTCTTGCCACTTTAATGGAAGAAAACGCCGATTATACATTTACAAATAGAAATGTTGAAATTAAATAACCTCAACAAACTTATTCCACTGTCATGAGCAAATCGTCACCTTCCAATTTCATGCCGTTGGTTATTTTGAGTTTCTCGACGATGCCTGCTTTTGGCGCCTGCACGACCATTTCGATCTTCATGGCAGATAGAACAACAAGCAGCTGACCATTCGACTTTGTCAATACTGTTCCTTTCATAGGAGCTCCAACTTCGTTCTTGTTTGCTTTTGAAGCCTTGGGATGAATATGAGATCCTTCACAGCTTCTTTATCGCGAGATTGGAAGCATCCCTCAACTCCCTTCTTTCCACAGCATTAATACGTGCCTCATCAAACTGGATGTCGTCCGAAACGTATTTATACAATTTATTTTTGAACTTTAAAAATATTGAAGTTCAGTTTGAGAATTTCAAATGTTTTTTTTTTTTAAATTCACAGTATAATGTAAACAAAACTCACTGTCATTCAAAATAGTATATCTATCGGGCCTATGAAAACGATAATATGAAAACTTGATTTTCACGATACGCTTGCAAGCGCCTTTCGTGTATCGTATGAAAATCCACAATATGGGGTAAGTAAATGTTAAAGATATTGTATTCATACTTATTTGGATTTTTTTGTTTTAAGTATGCGACTATAAATTGAATGTGCGATGTGTGGACGCCAGATATGTTGAATGTAGCCACGACTCCTCTATTTGGAATTCAAGTGTATTTAAGGAATCTCTGCCAAATGTAGGCTAGAATACTTTGATTTTAGGTAATGATTCAAATTTTAAAATGTTTATTTATACTTATAAAGATTAATTTTATTTCAAGGCGATGCTGGACATCTCTTGCAGCCATTTTTAATGACTCCATTTCGATCGACTGAAACCTTTTCCATGCAAAAGCAAGGAACATCGTGGAAAGAACGAAAGGTGTTCTTAAAAGTAGATTTAGGTGCCTTCTATGTTCAAGAGCAATGCACTTACTTACTTACTTACTTAGTTGGCGCTACAACCGTATGTCGGTCTTGGCCTCATCTAAGAATTTGCGCCAGCCATTTGTCTTTCGATTGCTGGCGCCAGTTGGAAATTCCAAGCTTCGTCAGGTTGTCCTCTACTTGGTCTTTACAACGAAGATGCGGTCGTCCTCTTCTGCGTTGACCGCCGCTGGGTACCAAATCGAATGTTTTCTTCACTGGAGCATCGTCTTTCATGCGCTGAACATGACCAAGCCAGCGAAGCTTTCATCTCAATGCTGATGTCGTCGAGTTTATGCTGGATCCCAAATAAACGAAGTTCTTCACAAAATTGAGTTCACAAGCGTTCCAAGACGCTGGACTGTTTGTTTGTTGACACCAAGTACTTCGTCTTATCTGCATTCACTGCCAGATTCATTCGACTTGACTCTCTTTCTAATCTGAAAAATGCTGCACTGACTTCGCGCGTTTTATGGCCAATGATATCGATGTCATCAGCATACGCAAGCAGCATAACACTCTTGTAGAATATTGTGCCACTACGTCTCAGATCAGCAGCTCGGATGATCTTTTCCATCATTAGGTTGAAAAAGTCGCACGATAAGGAATCACCTTGTCTGAAACCTCTTTTGGTAACAAATGGTGGGGAGAGGTCCTTCCCGATTTTAACTGCGCTGCTGGTGTTGCTCAGTGTCATCCTGCAAAGTCGTATTAATTTTGCAGGAATACCAAATTCAGACATGGTGGAGTGCAGGTGCTTTCTTATTGGGCTGTCGAAGGCGGCTTTGTAGTCGACAAAAAGATGGTGGGTGTCGACTTGTTTTTCTTGAGTCTTCTTCAAGATTTGTCGTAGCGTGAAAATCTGGTCGATGGTGGACTTTCCAGGTCTGAAGCCACATTGATAAGGTCCGATCAGTTCGTTTACAATGGGCTTCAATCTTTCACATAAAACGCTCGACAGGACTTTATATGCGATATTAAGAAGGCTTATCCCACGGTAATTGGCACTGATAGTGGGATCGCCTTTCTTGTGGATTGGGCAGAGCACACTGAGATTCCAATCGTTCGGAATGCATTCTTCTTACCATATTCTGCATATAAGCTCGTGAATGCATTTAAGTAGAGCTTCGCCTCCGTTCTTAAACAGCTCAGCAGGTAAGCCATCAGCTCCCGTGGCTTTGTTATTTTTAAGCCGAGCTATAGCTGTCAGAACTTCATCATAGTCGGGCAGTGGAAATTGGGGTTTCCGGAATATCATCTCTACTGGCGGGATTTTTGTCAGCGTCGCCATTTAGAAGCTTAGAGAAGTGTTCCCTCCATAAGGTCATTGCACGTCATTTCGGGCCTCATTCCTGTCACCATACATCTTCTTCTGCTCGCGCTTTTCTGCCTCTCTTTTTTTCCGCCTGAAAATACGTCTTTCTTCCCTCTTTTATTTGTATCGCTCCTTGGCAGCGCGCGTTACAACCGACTGCAAGATGGCTTTGTAGGCGGCGTCTTTCTCTGTAGTGGCGTCGCGACACTCCTGGTCGTACCACTGGTTTCGGCGAGGGCGGTGGTAGCCAATCACCTCTTCAGCAGCCGCACGCATGGAGTTGGAAATGTGTGTCCACTGCGCGCATATATCATCGATTGGAGGAGTGCTTTGAGGCAGGAGTGAGAGTCGAGTGGCGAAAGCATCGGCTGTCTGTTTCGATTGCAGCTTGTCGACGTCTAGCTTTCTCTGGGTAGGGTTGCGTGTATTCTTAGCTGCGCTCAGACGTGAACGGATCTTGGCTGCAACAAGATAGTGATCCGAGTCAATGTTTGCAC
Organism: Dichetophora obliterata; assembly: GCA_963920525.1. NCBI lineage: Eukaryota > Metazoa > Arthropoda > Insecta > Diptera > Sciomyzidae > Dichetophora > Dichetophora obliterata. The sequence goes on along the minus strand of OY986437.1, from coordinate 170,464,969 downwards.
CACGGATCGTGCGTACATCCAATACACTGGAAGAGTGCCTTCCGTCGATCACAACGTGATCAATTTGATTCTTGGTTTTTTGATCAGGGGACATCCAGGTGGCTTTATGAATATTGAGATGCTTGAATCTAGTGCTACTTACGACCATGTTTCGTGCTGCGGCGAAGTCAATCCGCCTCATTCCGTTATCGGAGGTGTTGTCGTGGAGGCTGAACTTTCCGACTGTTTGACCAAATATATTTTTCTTGCCCACCTTAGCGTTGAAGTCACCAAGCACGATTTTTACGTCGTGACGGGGGCAGCGCTCGTCATCATATTCAAGACGCTCGTAGAAAATTTCCTTGATCTCATCGTCCTTGTCTTCTGTCGGAGCGTGCGCACATATTAGGCTTATATTAAAAAATTTAACCTTGATGCGGATTATGGCAAGTCGTTCGTTCACAGGTGTGAATCGCAGGACGTGGGGCCGTAGTCTCCTGCCAACTACAAATCCGCATCCAAATTCGTGCTTCTCCGCATGGCCGCTGTAGTAGATATCACAGGTGCATGCCGAATGCAACCCTGTCCCTTCCATCGCATTTCTTGGATAGCAGTGATATCAGCTTTGTATCTTTCCAAGACATCAGTCAGTTGGATAGAGGCACCTTTCCAATTAAGGGTTCGGACATCAGTTTTTCGTTTGCGGTAGTCGTCATCAGATTTGGGGATAATTTTTCTTCTTTTCTTATTTGGTTTCATTGAAATGGGTTTTTACGGGTGGGCTTCAAACCCGACGCACAACCTATTTTAAGCCTAGGGGGGCCCGCCGCTCAGATTAGCCGCTAAACTAACGGTTGTCAGTTTTGACGTTGCCCAGGAAACACCATGTGGAGGTTTGAGTCGACTTGAGGCGATTTCACAAAGATTATGCTGGCTTCGCCAGGTTGAGACAGTCAGACATGTTACATTGTAAAGGTTCGCCCCCAGATTCCAAGCACTGCACTTAGCATCTGAAAAAGCAACAAAAGTTTTAAACGTCTGTTGCGCCTTGCACAATATTATTCAACATTTTAATGCTGGATACTTAAGTGATGTCACTGAGATTGATGGCTCTGAAGAAATTGTTGATGAATATCACACTGCAAACAACGAGAAGTCGAATAATGTAGAAATTGCAAGAACAATTCGAAATAATATAATCCGTTCTCTATAAAAACAATAAAGCTTAAATGTTGAAAAGCAATACATTTTTTTGGATATTTTTTATTTTCAGAAATTAAATTTTTATATAATAAAACATTTCAGTGTTATTATCGATATTATATATGATAAACTATAAAAAGAACATTAATGGTATTCCCTTAACGCTTCTTAAACTGATTAAACCTCTTAAACTGCTTAACTTTAAGCAATTGGGGAATTTTAAGCAAATTTTGTATGGGACATTTTTTACAAGGTTTAAGCTATAATTTCTGTGCGTAAATTATGTAAACATGTTTGCTTAAACCATCAGCTGTCAAACTTGAAACAATTCTATTTTGTTTGCTCTATTATATGCAGTTATTAATTACTGCTGAAATGCAGATTGTTTTAAGTATTTAATTAATTTTTTCTTTTCACTTTGCTTAGGCATCATAAATGCTTAAATTTTATATTGTTAAATTTATAACAACAGCTGTTATTGACATGCGCGGAAAATTAAACAGAATGACAAAGAGTGCATTCCCTTAACAAGAGCTCTGAAGTTTACATGTTTACGAAATGGGAAATTTAAATTTTTAAGGGAATACCATTATTGAAAAAATCAAATTCATGAGTAGTTATAACTACACAGAGCAAACAAAATTTTCAAAAGTTGTAGAAACGAGCTCCTTTTAGAAACGTTTAACCCAGATTTTGCACTTTTAACGTTTATTTTCATTTTAAAAAGAACATTTTTAAATGAAATAGTAAAATGTTTATTTTCATTTTAAAAACGAACATTTTAAAATGAGATTTTAAAATGTTCGGTTGATTTTTAACAATGGTCATTTTAAAATGCTATATTAAAACGTTTATTTTCATTTCAAAAACGAAAATTTTAAAATAAGATTCTATAATGTTTGTTTGATTTTTAACAATATATCTTCTCATATGCAATAGTAAAACGTTTATTTTTATTTTTTTAACGAAAATTTTAAAATGTTCGTTCGATTTGTAACAATAAACATTTTTGGAACAACAATTATTTCTATTTTATAAACGAAAATGTTCATTATTTCCCATTAATTCAAAAAATTTACAGAAACTCCCATTTCCTTTTTTAATTAACAAATATTTTATTGGTTTTCACAATTTCGTTTTATTTTTCTCTTTCATTTGTGCGTTTTCATTTTTGTATTGCGTAAAATGTTTATAAAAATATTAAATTTATCCTATTTTATCATAGTAAAACATTAGTAGTTGTTTTAAAAACGTTTCATTTTACTTTTCTATTTTAAATTTGCGTTTTCATTTTTGTATGGCGTAAAATGTTTTTAAAAATATTAATTTTATCCTATTTTTTCATAGTAAAACATTCGTAGTTGTTTTAAAAACGTTCCGTTTTTCTTTTTAAAAATGTGCGTTTACATTTTTGTATGGCGGAATATATTTTTAAAAATATTAATTTTACTAAACGTTTTTAAAATGTGCCTTTTTGATTTTTTGTTTTCTCAGTGTAAAAATTATAAATATATTAAAAAATTCAGTTCTAAATGTAATAGGTATAATAAAAATGTAATGAAATAAGAAGTACGATATTAAAAAAATGTTCGGATTTAAAAAATATATGAATGGAGCCGGTCGATTTCTTATCTTTTAAGATTTGCCAACTGATCATTTAGTAGTGCAATTTGCTTTCTTTTCAACTCATCATCCAAACATTGAGTTGCTAATAACAGTCCATTTTTTTTTTAAATCGAACATTTTTTTATTAATCTCGTAGTTCTTGTAGTTGGTTTTTTCTATATTTTTTAAGATGCTGATCATAGTCTGCTGATTCAACGCAAGTTTATTTTTTTGTTGATGGCCATTTTTTGCTTGAGATTCCCTTTATATTGAATCCAAACTTAAAAGAAAATTATTAAATATTTTTTGTATCGTGTTTTGAAAATTTGTATTTTAATTTTTCTAAAATAATAAAATTACTATTTGCTATAAAAAGCAAAATGTTAACTTCAAACTTACAAGCAGTTTTCCATTCTCAAGAAATTATTTAAACAAGTTCGTTAAGAAAAAGTATTCAACCGGTAAAAACAGTTGTTTGCATTTGACAGTTTACTCAACCGACACAGGGTTGCTATGTTAAACATAATGCCGACAAAGAGTTCACACAACTTTGATTTACATACTTTTCATTTGACAGGCAACTATGAACCTAACAGTTGTAATCGATATTACTGTTTTTAAAATTACATACAAAATCAAAACATAAAGGGTGTTTTTTATAGTGATACAACTTTGACTTGGCATCACTGCTTTATTTGACCACCTTTTTAACAGCTAATAGTTGCTTTTTGTTTAGTTTGCTTTGACATTTCATTATGGATCGACTTAAACCAGAGCAATGCGTGCAAATTGACATTTAATCAGAATAATGTTTCTGTTCTTCAAACTTATCGTGCACTTCGTCCATTTTATGACGTACATAATCGTCCTCGAAGAATCGAAGAACAATAGAACGTTTTTGGACAACATTTACTGTTACTGATAATGTGCATCCCGTGAGACGCCGAACAGTGCGCACTGAAGAATCTGTAGCCGCTGTACAGGAAAGCATTGAAGATGATCCTAATCAATCAATTCGTCGCCGTTCTCAGCAACTGGGGTTGTGTCCTTCCACTTTATGGAAGATTTTACGAAAATATCTTGGCTTAAAACCTTTCAAGATTAAACTTGTGCAGGAATTAAAGCCAAACGACCATCGTATGCGCAGCCAATTCGGCGAATGGGCTGAAGCACAAATTGATATTGATTTTTAATTTCCATGGAAAATTTTATTTTCCGATGAAGCCCATTTTTGGTTGAATGGGTACGTAAATAAACAGAATTGTCGTATTTGGAGTGAGCAGAATCCACAAGCTTTTGTCGAAACACCATTACAGCCACAGAAAATTACTGCTTGGTGCGCTTTATGGGCTGGCGGAGTCATTGGCCCATATGTCTTAAAAAACGATGATGTTCAGAATGTTACTGTCAATGGTGAACGGTATATGAACATGATTCGAAGTTTTTTCGTACCTCAATTAGCTGGCATTAATCTTGCTGATATGTGGTTCCAACAGGACGGAGCCACATGCCACACAGCGGGCGCTACTCAATTGATTTACTCAAGGAAACTTTTGACGAAAAAATAATTTCACGAAATGGCCCAAATTAATTGGCCCCCAAGATCGTGTGATTTAACCCCATTGGATTATTTTCTTGGGGTTATGTAAAGTAAAACAATTGAACACCTGGAAATTAACATTCGAAGAGTTATCGGCGAGATACGGCCGCAAATGCTGCGAAAAGTTTGTGAAAATTGATTCCAGATTGCCAGATTGCGTTTTGTACGCGCCAGCCGTGGTGGCCACATGGCCGAAATCATATTTAAACAATAATGTCATACAATTTCCTATCCAATAAAGCCCGTTTCATTGATATTTAAAATATATTACCATGTTTTATTATGATTTAAACTTGTACCACTCTATTAAAAACACCCTTTAGTTGTTATACGTAATAGAGGTATATATTTATTATCTTTTTTGATATAAGCATTTTAAAATTATTGTATTTATAGAATAAAATTAATCAAAAAAATTTAACACATGTCAAATAGCTCTGATATGCGATAAAGTATTAAGTAGAATATTTTAAAAAATATTAGCTTGCAATGATAAATAAAAAAATTAAAGTAGTTGGTAATCTGTTGGTGTGTTTGTTTCAGAACCAAAAATTTAGAACAGCAATCAGAAATTTCATTAGAAGCTTCTGTATATTTAGATGGTTTGCTTTGTGAAAATGTGTTCGTTGTGCACTCAATAAATTTTTCGTAGCTGAAGATTGGTTTAGCTACTCCGTCGAGGATCTCTAATATGGGCGTTGCCTGAACATTATATAGTTTACTTCCGAGCCACTGTCCATGCTGGAAATATGATGGAAATTTTTAAATAAATTTTATTTTTGCATAATTGTTTAAATTGCCGGATCTATCACAGGTTTGATGTTGACAGGATAAACCTTGGGATTGTAGCGTAACTTTTGTAAATCAGTGCCCTCAACCAGCACTGATCATTTTGTTCAAATCATTAATGTCAAATTGCACTTATCGCCTTAAGCAATAAGTGCAGGGTTATATTTAGTAACCCACTTTCATTTAAATTCTTGCTCAAACTTGACACTATCGATGAGCCAAAGCAATAAATGGATTACAACACTCTATTCTTGCTATGTTTAGCGTTATTGCCATTTATGTCACATTGCACTTATCGCCTTAAGCGTTTAGTGCAGTAGTGGCATTCTGTAACTTTTTCGCAACTTGCGATCGGAATCGTAATTTGCGACTTTTTTCGGTTGTCATACCGAAAACGGTTTTCACTAACTTTTACTTTGCGACAAAATTCGGTCGAAAAAAGTTTACGAATTTAAGTGAAAAAAGTGGCAACACTACTTATATATCGGTGATAAATGTCAAATTTATTCAGTTTAAATTTAAAATTGTTTGAACGATGTCTAAAGAGCAGATAAACAATGGCAAATAGTAAGTTATGATCAATTATATATTGTGTTTGCATGTTTATTGATAATTATATTTACCTTGCAGTTCTGGCACTGCTGGTAATGTGCAATTATTTTAAGCGTTAAAAAGGGACCAAAAATATGTGGTTTGTCATCAATTTCCTTTTTGTTTTTGTGAGTAGCATTTGGATGAATGCTTCTGAAGAAACTTACAAAAATGCAGATTTTCGTCAAGACCCTCAGCGGTAAGACCGTCACTCTTGTGATTGAGCAATCGAAAATGTCAAGGCTAAGATCCAAGACAAAGAAGGAATTATCCAAGTTCAGCAACGTTTGATCTTTGCTGCTCAGTAGCCCTTTATCTGACTACAATATTCAGAAGGAATCCACACTTCATTTGGTGCTCCGTCTGCGTGGTGGTATCAATAAACCCTCATTGCATATCTTGGCACGAAAGTATAACTGCGACAAGATGATTTGCCGCAGGTGCTATGCTTGTCTGCACCCAAAAGAGCCACCAATTGCCGCAAGCAGAAGTGCGGACACTCCTGAGAAAAAGTTGAAGTAGGCTACTGGAATCTGTTCAGTGATGTCTGTTGTGGCCATTATGGAGAAATATAGAGCCCCGTTTTTTTCTCTTTTTCTATGCGTACATATGCGTACACATGCTTGCTGTCGAAATTGCACTTTTTCGTTACCAATAAGAAATTTTTAAGTTAAAATGTAAACTTTTTCCAAATAAAAAAGAAGAATGCAAATTTTTGTAACAAATAAAAAAAACGATTTTTTTCAAATTTGTTTGCTCAGCAAAATTGTTGGCTTGAATAATAGAAGAAAATTTTTAAAGAATCCAAAATGAAAATCATAATTGTTCAAGAGTTATCAATATAAAAATGAGTGTATATCTTGAGCAATTTTCTATTCTGAGCTACAAATCTCTAAAAAAATTTTGCTCTACAGTATTCGATAAAGTGGCCAAACTAATGTCACCACGAGATTCCTCATAACAAAATTAAGCGAAAAACGTTGAAATTATCATAAACACATTTTCGTGCCGCTCAGTGTTGTTATTTATTATACGTTACTTGTGTGAATAAATAAATTTAGTACACATTTTTTGAAAAATAAACAAGTTGATGAACAAGATTCTGTGTGGAATGAGTAATATTAATTTAATATTACTTTTGATATTCAACATTTGTTCATAAAAGTTTTTTAAGTGAATGATGCTGAAATAATGCGTTTTAGAATGCATATTGCTAAAGCTGAAGGTTTTCTCCGATTTCTTGTAATCGTTTAATCTGCAAGGCACTGTTAGTATTTGATTAAAATGAGTTTTCTGGTACCTCTAATATAACTGTACTTAAAAGTATGTTGTGCAGAGCAGTGCATGCATTTACAATCCTCCCTGCAAAACCAGATTCATACATACGCACCCTTTATTGAGATAGACACCACCATGTTACTTTAAGAACGCCAAAAAGCCTTTCTACGCAGTTTCTAGACTTGCAAAGGGCTTCAATATATCAAAACTTTGGCGAATCTTTAGGCTGGTTCGGGAGATGAGCCATAAGTCAAGGTTCTAGAGGCTAACCAGAATCCCCTGAAAATTTAAATGATGGTATATTGTTGCACAAAATTTAATTTTATAGTTCAAACCTATTACTAAAGTTTGATGATCCCCAGTTTCAAATGACCATTTAATTACATTGCGAATAACAGAAGATCAACAAATAAACAAGTCATGTCTGTAAGAAAATATTATATATAGTAATAACACCCTGTTTGATTACCCATCAAACAACATTATTGATTTGTATCAAAATCTTCAAGGAATGGACCTTAGTAGAATCACTAAGACCATTAATTTTTGCTCCTTGATTTTGATCTGCTTGGACCTTAGTTGAACCACTAAGACCAGTTGCTTGACACACTACTGAAAAGAAAAACTCACAATTTGTTCTGACATGTTATTTAATTCTTATATGTCTTTTATAAAGAAAAAATGCTTATACTGCATTCAAAAATAAACCAAAACTATAACACATATAATTTAATTACAAAAGAATGCATACGCTAATTTAATAGTTGCGTAAAAACAAAACGCTTACAAACAACAAAACTTTAATACATACAATTTAATTAACTAGAATGCATACTCTACAATTTAATAATATCGTAAAATAAAAACGCTTACAAATAACAAAAAGTTTAATACATTTTAATTTAGTTAAAATGCATACGCTGCAATTGCGTAATATAAAAAACGCTACAATATATTAAGTTAACACAACTCATGACTAGGTCATTGACTGTGACATGAGCCCAACTGCTTATGCTTCAACATGTGAGCCTTGGCTGACACACATAGGCATCTTCTGCTGTGTTAACATTCTCCGCCGCGTTGAGCAGTTGCGATAACATGAAATTAAACCTCCGAAAAATGTTGTCTTGGCATCGGCTTTGGTATTGTTGGAGTTAAATTGATAGAGGAGTTTTTCTGACATTGCAATTTGATTCGCCACGCTGTAAATAGTGCAATTATAATTATTGACAGCAACAAAGCGGCCCCGCTCATGTATTGATGATGGACTACGGAGGGCTGCAGATTAGCTGGCAAGTTCCTGATTTTTATAAGTTGACTTTGAAGATTGGTGATCTTATCCACTTGAGTTTGGAATTCTTCGATGTGCTCCCTTCCAGTTTTCACCTCAGTATATATACTGGTATTAGAAATGGTTCCAAATGACGCGTATGAAAGTAATTGTTGGCTCGACTGTTCTTCATGGCCTTGAAGAATGATCATGTTGTTTTTCAACACGCAGCTTTGCTCGATGGTGAGAATTCCCGAACCCACAAGGTGTTCCCGTGATATGTCGTTGCCGCAAACTGCAGAAAGTTCTATAACTGACATGGTTGCAAACATCCAGTTGTTTGTATGGTGCAATGCCGTGAAGGTGATGTTATTGTGGATTTTTGTGAACTCACAATTTATTGCCGTTTTGTTGTTGAATAACTGGATTTCACAAATAAAAGCAGGGTACTCAATTCCGAATCTTGACTGTTGATTTGGACATATGCGAATATTTTCCATTAGAATCGTACATGTATTCAAGTCTTCTATTGTCAACATTGCATATTGATCGCGATGATTGTTAACCGCCAAGAATTGTGTCTTCGGAATAATTGCTACCATGCCTTCGTTGAGTTTAGTAGGGATTAAGGTCAGCTTAAACAATGAATATGCTTCTGGATCCACCAGAGGTAGTTCTAGTAGGAACATTATGTGTTTCTCGTTCACCGCAGAACGCACGGTCATTAGTTTGTAAAATTGGAGTAGGTTTTCGTTGTCGGTAGGAAGAGTTCGTGTTGAAGGGAGATGAGCCTGAATTATCTGTAACTCTTGCTTCAGTTGTTGTGGAGTTAAGATCAATGGACTAATATTTCCGTTATGAGATTGAGTCAATGCATGAAGTAACTCTGATTGTATGTGTTGCATGTTTGTTGTGATCATTGACAGCTGAGTCACTAATGCCGTGAGCTGATTTGATTGTCGAAGTATTGTTGTTTCATTTTCGATATGATTCATATCTTCATATATTGACCTTTGTAACTTCTTGAAATTAACTTCGGTTGCCTTCTCATCAACCTTTATTATGTTCAACGTGGAATCAATTATTGATGTTTGATTGCGTAACAAATTCATGAGGTGTCATTTGAGTTGCTTCATTGAGTTTGACATTCTCTATAGTTTTTGACATAGTCTCTGCGTAGTTTGAGTCTAGTACTCCAAACAGGGCATGGGCCATATTACCGACTATATCTAATGCTCCTCGCTTCTGCCGTTTTTTTGTCAGAAGCATTTCTTCTTGTAGCAATGTACTGAACGTATGCTTGAAATGATGAATAATTGGGAGCACATGATGTTTCTATTGATGGCCTTATGCACATATCTATCAGAGTATTTATTCCTTCGTCTAGTGTTTTCATATCTGACCACATTGGGCTGAGGTCATAGAATACCATGAACGTCCAGTGTGCTGATGAAAGTTTTGTTGTGCCGATGTTTTCAAAATAGATTCCTGGTTCTTCCTTAAAATTAGTTATTTTTACTGATGAGGCAAATACTAGTGGTAGAAAGAGAAGTGAAATTATGATAGTTGTGAAGATTCCTTGTGAAGTGTGTGACACCACTCTCCTCTTTGGGCGTGTACCTTCTTTGCCAGACTCTGATGAACGGGAATGTATTCTTTTTTGAGAGTTCTGTGGTATAAATTGGTTGTCATAGTCCTTGTATTCCAAGTTGGAGTCATTGAACAGTGGGGCCAATCTGTGAATAGGTCTTTTGAACGTTCCATTTATTGTTTTCAAATCGACTACTCGAACCAGTCCGTCGTCGCCCTTGTATACCCGGGTAATTCTTCCTAATGGCCATCGAAGTACAGGAATGTTATCTTCTTTTATGATCACTAGCATGCCTTCAGTTATGTTCGGTGACGGTGTTTTCCACTTGCCTCTTTCTTGCAATTCGTGTAAGTACTTTTGTGACCATTCCTTCCAGAATTTATGTTTAAGTTCTGATATGATTCTCCATCGTGAGCCAAGAGATGCAGTTATTGTTTGTGTATTTGCATCAACTGACGTTGTCAGAGGTTCACCCACTAGAAAGTGACCTGGTGTGAGTGCTTCGAGATCGTCTCAGTTTGATGACATTGGGATCAGTGGTCGAGAGTTGAGTATAGCTTCTATTTCAATGATAACCGTTTCCAGTTCTTCGTATGTCATTGATGCCACTGATACGCTTCGAACCAACAAGTGTTTTGCAGATTTTACTGCCGCCTCCCAAAGCCCTCCAAAATGTGGTGCTCTGGGTGGAATAAATTTGAATTCAATTGATTGTTCACTACATGTTCGTATAAGTTTTTCTTGAGCTGTTTGAGAATAAATGGATTCCTTTAATTCAGCCAATTTGTTACTTGCTCCGACAAAATTTGTAGCATTATCACTATACAATGTTTTGCAATGACCTCTTCTGCTAATAAATCGTCTTAGGGCTCCTATAAATGCGTCTGTTGATAGGTTAGAAACCACCTCCATGTGGATGGCCTTTGTAGCGAAGCAACAAAACACAGCAATGTAGGCCTTGTCAGGTCTTTTGCCTCTAACTTTATGATGAATCCAAACCGGTCCGAAGTAGTCTACTCCTGATGTTATGAATGGACGTGCCGGTGTTATTCTTACAGCTGGTAAGTTTCCCATAAGTTGTTTGAAGAGCCTTGGTTTTGCTTTCGTACATCGTACACACTTATGTACGATACTGCGAGTTAGTTTTCCCACTGGTTATCCAGAAGTGTGCTCTGGATGCTGCTAGCAGAGCTTGTGGACCACAGTGACGATTATTTTCATGAAGCATTTGCAACAATAGTTTCACCATGAGGTGGTTGTGCGGCAAAATTGCTGGATGTTTTTCTTCGAACAGTAATGATGATTGTTCAAGTCGACCGCCAATTCGCATTATTTGATATTCATCCATGAACGGATTTAATGAAGCCAGGGAGCTAGACTTATTGACAGGCATTTTTTTTGATAAGGTTTCTAGTTCATTACGGAATCCTGCAGCTTGAATGACCTTTATAATTAGTCTAAGAGCATCATCCAATTCATGAATATCTAACGCCTTGTAACTTGGTCGCAATTGACGGGTTGTTCTTGAATTTCGAATAAACCTCAGTAAATAACCGACGGTGCGTTGCAAAAATCGGAATGAATTTCGATGATTGATTTTGAAGATTGTTTCTTCTAACGATTGATGTGTTGTTGATATTGCTAAGACACGTTTTGTTTCTTTTCGCTCTAAGTCGCAAGTTTTAGAAATGTCTTGTGAATATGGTTCAGACCATTGACTGCTCTTCCCGGATAAAAAAGGTGGACCATAAAACCAAATTGAATGCTTGGATAGATTTTCTGGTGCTAATCCTCGAGATATTGCATCAGCAGGATTTTCCTTGGAACTGACATGTCTCCATTGACTTGGAATGCATAACTCTTGAATTTTTGCTATTCGGTTTGCTACAAAGGTATGAAATGAAGCTGCAGTTGACTTTATCCAAGCTAATACAATTTGCGAGTCAGTCCAAAGGAACGTTTCAGTGTTTTGTAACCGTATGTCCTTCTTTACTCTGTTTGTAAGTTCCACACCCAACACAGCTGCACATAATTCTAGCCGTGGTAGAGTTTGTTTTTTAAGTGGTGCTATTCGTGATTTTGAACAAATTAATCTGGTTCCTACAGTTTTGTCTGTGTAGGTTGAACGAATGTAGACTGCTGCTCCGTAAGCTCGTTCGGATGCGTCCACAAATGTGTGAATTTGTGTGGATACAATTCTTTGAGGCTTAAATACAAATCTGTCCACCCTTATGGTATTGAGTGCTACTATATTTGAGCGGAAATTGTTCCATTCGTGCTGAAGATTTGTAGGTAATTCATCATCCCAAGATATTTGTAATTGCCACAGCTGTTGCAGAAATATTTTAGCTCTGACGACAACTGGCCCAAAAATACCTAATGGGTCGAAGATACGTGCTAATTCTGAGCTCACTATTCGTTTTGTGATGTTGCTTGATGATGATATTTGCGCTCGCCCGCACAGCTGGTCAGATTTTGGTAGCCATATCATCCCGAGAGTTTTTATTGACTGACTCGATGATTCGTCTAAGTCCAGGTTGATTTCCTGGTCTTCTGGTGGAATTCCACTTAGAAGTTTAGCGTGATTAGAGCACAATTTTCTTAATTTGTAGCCAGCTTCCCTTAGTAATGCTTGAACTTGACCTTGTGATTCTAAAGCAGTGTTGATAGAATCCGTGCCACTAAGACAATCGTCAACATAAAAATCATCACGCAATATTGTTGCTCCTAAAGGATATTTCATAAGGCCTTGCGAAGCTAAGTATTGGAGGCATTTTGGTGCTAGATATGGTGCTGGTGAAGTTCCATAGGTAACGGTTTTCAATCGGTAAAATTTAATGTCTTCATTTTGATTGTATCTCCAAATAATAAGTTGAAACATCTGGTCAGCCTCATTGACACATATTTGTCGATACATTTTCTCTATGTCAGCGGTGAAAACAAAGCGATGCATGCGAAAACGTAATAATATTGAAAACAAATCACTCTGTACCGTTGGCCCAGCGTGTAGAATGTCGTTAAGAGATGACCCACTGTTGGTTTTAGCGGATGCATCAAACACCACTCTAAGTTTTGTTGTAGAGCTTTCTGGTTTAAGAACACAGTGATGGGGCATGACATAGTTTAAATCTGGAATATCACTTTCTTTAATTTCTTCCATGTGTCCTAGAGCTTCGTACTCCTCCATAAACTTGTTGTAGTCCTCTCTTAGTTTGGGATTACTGTTGAGTCGTCTTTCCAATGATAGGAATCGATTGACGGACATCTGTCTCGAATTTCCGAGGGTTATGGGGTTCTCTGAGAATGGCAGACGGACTACAAAGCGACCATCAGTGTTCCTTCTTATATTTTGATGGAAATGGGTTTCGCAGCGCTGTTCTAGTAATGACATTTGATGCTCTGAGTCATTTGTGTCTTCAAGCTTCCAAAATTTTTCAATCAATTGATTCGTTGTCTCTTCGTCTGGGCTAAACATTGCACAGGTTGCCGAACTATTACCGCATCTTTCTATTTTTCCTGTCACGATCCAACCAAGTGCGGTGTTATGAAAAGTAGGAAATTCGTTGTTAATTTTGAACTGTTGTGGCCGCAATAATTGATGATAGAACTCGGCTCCTATAAGTATGTCGATTTTATCCGTTTGATTGAATCTTGGATCGACCAGCTTGATATTTTCAGGAAGTGACCAATTGGATGTATCTAACGTTTTTGTAGGTTGCGGTGACACTATGTTGGGAAGAACAAATGCTTCAATTCTGGTGGAATAACTGCCAGCGTGTGCTTGAATCTCAAAATTTACGCGCTGTGCTACATTTTTTGTTTTACGACCTATTCCTTCGATGCAAAGCGATGCATCCGATGTTTGTAGCGAAAGTTTTGATACGACTCTTTCCGTCACTAAGTTGACCTGAGACCCGGAGTCCAATAAGGCTCGAAATTCATCGATGTGGCCGCTGTTTCCAATTACCTTAACTCTTGCAGTAGCTAATAGTATGTAGTGCTCGTTATGCTGATGCTTGTTCGCAGCTGCTACAATAGGTGTGTTTGAATTTATATTTTGCGTTTGTTTGATTTCACCTGATGCTGATTTTGCTGCTGAATTGGGTCGCTTTCCTGAAGTCTCCAAATGCAGTAATGTGTTGTGCTTACTTGTGCACTTTGTACAGGATCGTGAAGGACATACCTTGGCGGCATGATTGGGTTTGAAACAGTTAACACAAAGCTTATTCCTTCGTGTCCATTGTAATCTTTCAACTGATGACATCTTCAGGAATTTTTCGCAATAATATATTGGATGTTCTGTCGATCCACATACCTTGCAGTTGCTTGATGTTGAAATTGCTGCTGTTGTTTTTGCTCTATCTTTTCCCCCGGAAGAGATGCTCATGAGCCTTTCCACGCGTTTCTAGTGCTTGGAAGCGATGCTCTAAAAATCTAAGTAGTTCACGTAAGGTTATAAGCTTTTTATTGTCATTTAGCGACTGTTCAAATGTTGTTTGCGTCGCTTGGTCCAATTTTTGCAACAGTAAATGAACTACTATGACATCCCACTCGCCCACTGGAAGGCCTTGTGCGCCTAAACCATGAAGACACTCTTTCGTTATATCGTGTAAGGATTTGAGCGTTTGTGCTGATTCGTTTTTCATTTTCGGCTGCGATAACAAGTTATTCAGCAATGTTGTCACAATTAACCTCCTGTTGTCGTACCTGTTGACCAAAATGTTCCATGCAATAACATAATTGGCACCTGTGATTGGTAAGTGTTTTATAAGATTGTTTGGCTCGTCTCCCAAGTGTGTTGTTAAATGAAACATTTTTTGAACGTCGCTTATTGTCGTGTTGTGAATCAGTTGAGTATAAAGATCCTTGAACGCTACCCATTGTGTGTAGCTGCCGTGAAATTTTGGTAACTCAATTTTAGGCAATTGCACCTGAAGTGGTTCATTTCTGCTGGTGCTCTGATGAGCATCCAAATTTCCACTGCTGATGTGCTGTTGTAATCCGCTTAACACGTTGTGCACCTCTGCTTCCATTTTATAATACTCATCCAACGTATATCCTTCTATATCATCACTGTTTGTTGACTGCGATAGGACATCGTTGTTCACAATAAAATCATTCATGTATTTGTCGATAAGTGCTGCTTTGTTATGATAGTACGATTCAGGGTGACTTTGATTCGCCTGAACCCTGATTTCTTCAATGTTTCGCCTTAACGCTCTCATTAAAGCTCGTTGATTACGAAGTACCTTCACTATCACTTCGTCAATATGTTGATCTGCTATGATGCCATCTTCCTGCTTACCACCAGCCGTGGCAGGCCTACAGTCCTTGCGTGGAGGGGCCGTAGGTAAAGGTGCATATTCAGAATTTTTTGTCAATTTCTGCATTTCGGCTTCAAACATCTCCTTAATTTTGAGAGTCAGGTCCGAAATGCGCAAATATTGGTCAACGAAGTACTCGTGTTGCATTGGCAAATTAGCGAGACACCTTATCTTGTTATCCGTGCTCTCGAATTCTGCCCATGCTTCATCCAACCGATTGATCCTTTCTTCATAGTAGCTGCTCGTCTTTCTTGAAGATGGATCCTTTTTGACGTTTGTCAAAATTGTTTCAATTCTCACAGCAATGTTTTGCTGAGCAGCTACCAATTCTTGAAATGTCTCCATATCGAACTTTTCCAAAAATCAAATGTTGATTTTTTTCACTTTACGCGTTATTTTTGTTTGTCCAGAAATTTGAATTTCCTGGTCGGGGTCACCAAATGTTGATTTGTATCAAAATCTTCAAGGAATGGACCTTAGTAGAATCACTAAGACCATTAATTTTTGCTCCTTGATTTTGATCTGTTTGGACCTTAGTTGAACCACTAAGACCAGTTGCTTGACACACTATTGAAAAGAAAAACTCACAATTTGTTCTGACATGTTATTTAATTCTTATATGTCTTTTATAAAGAAAAAATGCTTATACTGCATTCAAAAATAAACCAAAACTATAACACATATAATTTAATTACAAAAGAATGCATACGCTAATTTAATAGTTGCGTAAAAACAAAACGCTTACAAACAACAAAACTTTAATACATACAATTTAATTAACTAGAATGCATACTCTACAATTTAATAATATCGTAAAATAAAAACGCTTACAAATAACAAAAAGTTTAATACATTTTAATTTAGTTAAAATGCATACGCTGCAATTGCGTAATATAAAAAACGCTACAATATATTAAGTTAACACAACTCATGACTAGGTCATTGACTGTGACATGAGCCCAACTGCTTATGCTTCAACATGTGTGCCTTGGCTGACACACATAGGCATCTTCTGCTGTGTTAACAAACATTTATAACTGCACCTTGCCTCTTTATATTTAAGTTACTATATAAATGTCAATATATAATGTTAGATGTTAAGATCATGGTCAAACTCAGGCAGTGAATAAAGTGACTTAAACTGAACAACTTGTCTCGTTAATATCTTATAATGTCTTGCATCATGGCAAAGAAGAATTAAAACATGAGCTTCAGTCGCTTGGGGCGTAGCAACCATTTCCAAATAACTAAAAGCCATTTAGAGCTAACAAACAAAAAAATAGAGATTAAAATTTGTTCGATTCAGTTTAATTAAAATAATTTGAATTTCAAAAATCTTTCGGTTCACTTTTCGTCAACAAAATATTCATCGCAAGTTGTGCGATTCGTTTGCGACAAACTTCCGCTAACTTCACCGACAAAATCGGAAAAAAGTATTTACTGAATACCACTTTCCGAAAATTAACGCAAACAGAACTTTGCGACACCGAATATCGGCCGAAATATGTTACAGAATTCCACTACAGGTCGCATTCTAACGACCCATTTATCATTGCATTTGACACCCGTACATGAAGCAAGCGATCGGTTTGTTATCCAATTCTCTTTTGAGAACTGACCAAGATCAGTTGTCACCTAAGTAATGCATTTCAAAATGCATGGTTACGCTGCATTTCATTTTTTCGTATCAACGTTCAATACGTAAATAGATATAAGCTAATAGATTTAGAAAAAGATAAGCATTTGTAGAATAATTGACTTCGAGATCACATCGCGTGAACTCTCTTTTTGGATAAAATTATAAAGTTTAAATAAAATATGTATCTTAAAAAACCTTGGGTATTATTTATACTTAACAGGAGCTCAACAGAAAAATATTAGCATCTTCCCAGGAAACTTCAAGATGTTCACAGGGTAAGTTTGGTCGCAGGATCTGTCACAGGATTTTAAACTTCGCAGGATCATGGTCTTCCGGATCAGTTTAAGTTGCTTCGGTTATCATCGACTTTCAAGAATCGCAGGATCAATTTGGCAGGATCAACAGCACTTCTTTATTCGAAGGATCTAAACGGCAGGATCATCAGGATTAGCAAGATCGAATCTGCAGTATCGCCATGTGAAGAGAGTGTTATAACTTTTAATTATAATATTTTCTTTTATTGCCGAACTAAACGGCCTTTCAATGGCCAAAATGCCGTACTTAATAGGGCAGAAAATTTAAAACTCAATTCTTTGAAGTCAAAACTCATCTTAATTTTATTTACCAAAAAGTGCTGATATTTAAACGAAAAGTACCATTATTAATTATGTTACAAATTCTTACATCGTCTCTTGAACTCCTCCCCACTGTTTCAATTTCAACGTCGTTTCACAAATCGAAGTTCACGTTTCTTTCCGCGTTTGTTTCATATTTGTTTTTCTTTCCCTCATTGACTCATTGATCGACTGTGGAATTCTATGCTGCGCTTGCACTTGTGCAGCTAATTGGGTTAGCTAGCCAGTGAGCGCATTGTTTACATTTTTTCATGCCAAAATGTAAGCCATGACCTAATGCCATACAATGAGCGTTGTGTTTGACAAAAAAAAAAAGAAAGAAAAACAATATTTGTCGCTGCATGATTATAGCTGGTGTTGTGGTCTCGTGATACTACTACAGGAGTTATAGAATGGCAGCCAATTGCAACGTTTTTCCACTGCGTCTCACTGATAACAGGGGTCCGATCAAATTGCGACCGATTGCTTTGTATGTCGCCACCATCGTTTTTTTTTTTTTTGTCCTTGCCCCTGGTGCTGCCTGCTAAGGCTTTAAGAATACCATTTCTGGTTTTCATCCGTTTGACCACACCCTCCACGTGTTTAGCAAACGTAAACAGACTGTCGAAGGTAAAGCCGAGGATTTTTGGCATCTTCTCGGCCGGTACACTCTGGCCATTTATGTGGATATCAAGTGTTCTATTTATCTGGTCCAAGACGTGAAGAATGTGGTCGCCGATTTTGGAGCTGATAGTTTTAGGTTTCGGCCATTAAAGAATTCATTTAGCCTCGGTAGGTATCCATTCACTTGGTCCTCCATATATTCTATGCTTCCTCCAGGTGCGAGAATGGTGCAATCGTTAGCATAGGACGTGAGTTTTATGTCGGGGGTAGGATTAGGGATCTTGGAAATGTAGAGGTTGAAGCGAAGCGGGGATAGCACTCCTCCCTGGGGAACACCTTGTTGGAGCTTCCTTGGCTTTGATTTCAATCCCCTAAACTCCAAATACGATTGCCTGCCTGACATATAGTTGGCAATCCATCATTTGAGTTTGTTGGGCAGAGAGGTGTCAAGCACATCTTGGAGCAATGTCGTATGAGACACCGTGTCGATAGCCTTTGAGAGGTCTAACGCTACCAAGACGTTGTTGTTGGTGTTGGTGATGTTGTAGATGGTGTTGATGTTGGTGTTGTTTTTGTTGATGTTAGTGTTGTTGATGTTGCTCGTGTTGTTGGTGTCATTGGTATTGTTGGTGTTGTTAGTGTTGTTGAATTATAGAGTTCGATGAGATGATTGTTTTGCATCCGTTGCCCATCTTACCTCGAAGGACCATTATATAAAGGAAACACTCACTTTTTATAGTGGGAAAACACCTTTAAAAATCCACTTTTATTAGCTCAAATTTCAATATTATGCACAATAACAAATACGCACAACTTAAAAGCACAACATTCTTTTAAAACGCTCGACTACAGACTGTCAACAGGGCTGCCGTTGATTTTTTTTTTACTTTCGCTTGCAGTAGCATCGAATTTGATATAAAAATAGTATCGAATCCGATACAGTCCCCACGAAAACACGGATTTCTAATCAATTACATTGCTCTTAATATATGTACATAATATAAATGATAAAATATTTATATGTTTATGCTCGTCTGTCTCAGTTGCCAAAATAGAAATCTTCTGCACAGGCCTGGTTAATCGGATTGCTGCTATCTGTGTCGTGACACTTCTCATCAGCCCATCTTTGCTCGAAAGAAGTGCACATATAGATTGTTAAGATTGTTAAATATTCATCTCTCCATCTATGCCAGAAACGCTTCACCATGACCTGACGCTCTTGCCATATTTTTGCACCTTTTATATATGGTTGCTTATTTGTCACAAAAGTCGAAGAAAAAACTAGAGGCACTCTTACAAGAAAATGCCCTGGAGTGAGTGCTTCGAAACCTGTCGGGTAATCGCTCAAAGGATATAAAAGCCTGGAATTTAAAATAGCTTTAATTTATGTCAATGTTATTAATTGCTAATAAACTAGTGTAGTGCGCATCGAATTAAGCAACTAACTGTAGTCAAACTTATTGATTGCACTGTAATATTGAACGCAACATTGTTTTTACCACGCACAATGATCTGTGGTTGTATATTTATTTGCATCACGCACTTTCACACTAAGTTTATATATTGTTTTCTTTCACTCGCGCACTTTTAATGTTTATTATATTGGTTATATTTATTTGCATAACGCACTTACACATTAAGGGAAGGTTCTCCTGGATTTTTTTTATAAAATCCATTTTTTTTACATAAAATGAAAGTTACATATATGTAGAATGTTTGTGCCAAGGGATATTTCAATACGACGCGTATTTCTCGAGCTAGAGCGTGTCAAACGTACCCATGTCACGCGCGCGTACCAACTTTCTAAAAACTTTAAACGCGTTTTTCTCGGAACCATGTTTTCTAATCGGAATAACGGACAGCACAGTTCTTGTTCTATTGATCCGATTTCCTTCATTCAAAGAATGTTTGAAAGTATATACTTTTTTGTACGCCTGGAACCTAACATTGGCATAAAAAATTGTTTATTTATAATTTTTAAACGAGATCTAAGTAAAAAAAAAAGCAAAAAATTTCAATTTTTTTTTTAAAAGTCCATAAAATTGGTTTTTTTTACCAAACTTAATTGAAGTTAGGTTCCAGGCATATGAAATGTTATCAATTTTAATAAATTTTATACATTTCTCATTTCAGTTCACTACCTGAGGCCCCACACTGTCCTCGGGAGGTCGATGTTTTGCGCGCAGAGGTCGACGAGATCCGCCATTTTCAAGCCGCCATTTAGAATTTTTCAAATATCTTTTTTTTTTTACTCGTCAATAAACCACGAATCAAAGTTCAAAAGCATAAGTTCGTATGTCTTTTCATTTTCCCACAAACTATTCTCAAATTTTGCTTGTTTTTCGGCCAAATCCAAAAAAATCCAGGAGAACCCTCCCTTAAGTTAATATATACTTTTCACTTACGCACTTTTAAGTTATTATATTCTTAAACACTATGTATTGAAATTATGCATATTTTTGTATATGATTTAGAAACTTAAGAATACCGTTAATTAGCTTTATAAGCACTGAGTTTTCGAAATAAAAATCATTATTCCTACAAGCTTAAATCAGCTGACTTCTAATTTCTGAAATGCATATTTTTATGCCGGCTGCAATTCAAAAGGAGAAGGATAATCATTTAGAGCCAGTGGCGTTTTTAAGCGCCGGCAAAATAGTTGATACAGGTCCTTTAAATAAAACTACAAATCAATCACATGACTATCCTGCCAACGACGGCAGAAGAACCTATGCCAGAGTACGTACCTGACGGCAACAACGTTTATGCATCCAAATATACAGCAACAGAATTAAAGCATCAACAGAAAAATTTTATTGGAAAACATGCCGAGGATTTCCTTACTATTTACAGGACGTGGTTGCAGCAAATAAAGGAGGATCGGCGCAGAGAACTTAAAGCAAAAAGAACCAAAAACAATAAAAATTAAAAAGCCGACGGCAAAACAATGAGGAATTAAAAACACTTTCTAAAATTTTTTTTTCAATTTATTATTTTGAATATTATTAATGTAAACTAAACAAATAAATAAATGAACTAAATACATTTTTTTTTCATGATAAATTTTTTAACACACACATTTTTTGGTCAAACTTATTTTATATTTTTCTATATAAACACTTTGACAGACGTTTGCTGCACTTTGTTTATGCAATTTTTTTCACTTTAATAAATTTTTTTTTAATAAACACTTGCACATATATTTTCAATTTGGTGGTTGTTTTCTAACAACAACAACAACTTGTTGCACTTCTTTGCACTCACACACAAACACTTGGAAAAAATTTTGTCTTAACAAAAACTTGCCAACAACAACAATTCTTTCATTACATATTTTTTTATTGTTGTACACTACAGTTAACTTAATTAAATGCATATATTTTCCCGAATATATGCTTATCGAAACTGCGTGCACGAATTAATAAGCATTAACAAGATTCTTGCACAAAATTACCTTACGTTGTATAAGCCGCGACCGACAATTTATAAAAAATTTTTCACTACGCAAAAACTACGCGCGACTGCCATTAAATTTTTCATTCATTGAACTGAAACGTCAATTTTGCTTTTTCTTTGCACTCTTATTCGCAATCAATCATTGCATACACATGTTTAAAAGTTGACATGCATGATTTATTGGTACTATGAAATACAGGGTGATTCATGTGAAATAAAAAATGAAAAATTTTAATGTTTTGATGTCATGACATTTATTGATGGAAATAATTAAAAAAATAGATTTCTTGAAAAATTTAAAAAAAACGAAACAATTAAATATGAGT
Source organism: Dichetophora obliterata (assembly GCA_963920525.1). Lineage (NCBI taxonomy): Eukaryota > Metazoa > Arthropoda > Insecta > Diptera > Sciomyzidae > Dichetophora > Dichetophora obliterata. The sequence continues at coordinate 170,443,080 of OY986437.1, read as the reverse complement.
CTTTTGAAAATTGTAAAGATTTAATATAACAAGCTCATAAAAGAATTGCCAACGAAGTAATTTCGAAGAAAACACAAAACAAAATTGAATAAGAAATCTTCATCTTCTTCGTCCCGAAGAAACTACAAAGAATAGTTAAAGTTTTTTAATAACGTATGTTCGTAATACCGCATAACAGAATGCAAGCGTTTATCGTATATCGTATGAATTCGTAATAGGGGGTTACAATCATAACATTTAAAGTATAGTATCCCTTTCTGTTTAAATATAAGTGCTGCAGTTCTTTTTAGGGCTGATAATACGCACATGGGTTCCGTATACGCAGCCTATAACCACAGGAAATCTCGCATTCTCAAAAAAATTAATCTTAGATGCATTGTCCTCAGTTTCGCTCATTTTAGATTTGATCCAGGCTGGGCAAATCTTTGCCTGCAATACGTTCAGGACTTCTTTAATGACAAATGATACCGTTGGTTGTGCTAATCCAACGTTAAAAACATTGCCGCTGCACTTTTGGTAGCTACCCTCTGCAAAGAACCGCAATGCTGTGCATAATTTTAAAATTGGAGGTATTGCGGTGGATCGCTCCGATGACTTTAACAATTCTTTTATTTCATCTAGAAATGACAAAGGAATCTGTTGAAATAAAAAGTTACATTGAAAACATTAAAACAGTAAGTTTTTCTTTGCATTACAAACTAAGCATTTGGAAGATCCAGTGGATTGGAATTGTCGCGAATATGTTTTCTAATTCTTCTTATTTGAGATACATTCTCCTCGTTTTCATCTCCATAAAACCGATCAAAACTTGGCTCCATTGTTTATTAAATTCACAAAAGAAAATACATATACTTAAAATGCCAACAGCTGATTCATTTCGAGCAAAGTGTCAAAATTTCGGTGTTGTCATGCTCTAATAGTATAAGCAATTTTACACTATGGCTCAGCTTAAAAGATATGTTATATGTAATATGAAAAAAAATTGACTTGAGTTGTCTTGAATGAAGTCAACTTAATTAAGTTGAGTTGTTATACATAAAAGGGCCAATAAGCACATCTAAAAAAACGTAGATAAATTATGAACCCAAAAATATAAAATTGAAGAAATTATTGTTAATTTAGAATTATTTTTAAACAGTTTTCTATTTAAATTTTCACTTTAATGTAAAAAGCAAATGTTAATAGAGGTTATAATATAGGTTACAAATCATAAATGTAAGTAATCACGAACAGGATCTTAACTGAATAAAAATAATCAATAATATTTATTTAGCGTTATTACAATATAAAAGTTAAAAATTACAAACGCAATTTATCATGAACAATATTATCATTAAAAAAAATAATCAATAATATTTATTTTGAGTTATTACAAAGGTGTAATAGTATTGGTTCATTACAATGTACCAATGTATAGAAATAAATTGTTTTTAAATTATAGAGGTATATATTTTTTGAACCATATTTATATGGAAAGAAGTCTCATTGTTTTCGCATAAGAATCCATCATCCAAGATGACCAGAATAAGGTTGGACTTATCTGATTACGATTTTGAAATTGTCTATAAGCAAGGCAAATTCAATACAAACTCTAATGCGTTATCTCGCATAAAATCGATAGCGAGGTGTTAAAAAACTAATACCCACAAGTAACGAAAAGGAAATATTCGCTGTTACAAGTGGCAAAACAATACAAAATAATAACGTAGATAGAAGGAGCAATAAAGAAATTAATAATCAAGCGAGTAATGTAAATAAGGGCACCCAAGATCAGAAACGTGTTACTAGAATTAGCATATCTCATAAGGAGATTGATCACCTCTACATGTGGGAATGCACATCCTTTAACGACGTAAAAAAGATGATAAAAATTAAACTTGATATAAAATAAAAATACAACCCTGTAATGAATATAAATAATAATAATTTGTTCATAACGTGCAGCGATGACCCTTCGCACCTAGGTGAGTTGTTGGAAAAACTACATTGTTTATTAAGAAGATCACAGATAAAGGAGCTAGCACTTTGTGATAAAGATTATTTAAAAATATCGATATTAATATGTTTAAAGAAAAATATAATGCACTAAAAGAAAATAAAGCCTTGTCAATAAAAATATTAGTGTTCAAAGCTCATCTACAAATAAACAACTCAAGCAATATAAATTAATTGAAGAATTCCACAATCTGAACACATGGGAATACGGAAAATAGTTTCCAAACTAAAACAACGATATATTTGGAAAGGAATGAGAAAAATGGTAAAAGAATAAACCATTATCGGTCCCCTGTATGCGCACGCATACAATTTTGATCTTTAACCTTGAATAAAATAAAAACGGTTCAGCGGAATGACCTTGTATTTTGCAAAGTAGAATTATTTTGCCTGAACAACCAAAAAAAACCTGTTTTTGAATTTGTACCCTTACTGTATTTGCCTGTGCAGTTATAGTTACGAATCGGTCCCTGTGTATGTGCGCGCATACACATAAGCAGGTACCTGGAATTGCCGCTTATTTTTGTGTGTGGATTTATAGCACGCCCTTATATTTTCGTTTTATGAAATTCAGTTTGTTCTGGAACACACATAAGTGAAGGTTGTTTGCGCATTTATTTGAATTTTGATTGTTTCGAAGTATTTCATAAAAAATGGATAGTTTAACGTGAAAGAAGGCAGCAAGATGAACTAGAAATGGATTTTGATTTGGAACGCGAAGCGGGCGAGTCTCCGTGCAATAGTGACGATGATTTTGCATTATCAGACGAGGAGAATGATGAAAGTGAAGTTAGCGTGCATTCGGATGAAGACGACATTGAGCCACTTGAGCAAATTTTAGCAGAAGAAAATGCAGCAAATTCTGTCAATAAATATTTAAAAAAGAAAATTGAATATTCATCGCATCCATTTGAAATAAATCGAAGAAATTCATTTCGACGTGCAGAAAATTTCACTTCAGGTAACCTACCCTCTTTGTTATGGGTTCATGTTCATTATATGTTTCATTTTTGTTATAATTCAGGTCCAAAGCATTAGCAGCTGCTACTATAGTTGATATTTCGTCTGCATTTCACATGTTCCTTGAAACGGTTGAGAATATTATTTTGAACATGACGAAAGTACAAAGACGATTGGGAAAACATTGATTTGGACACTCAGCACGCATACTTTGGATTGTTGCTGCTTTGTGGTGTGTATCGGTCATACGGTGAATGTGTCACTAAACTGTGGAATGACGAAACTGGTCGGCCAATATTTAGAGCAACAATGTCTTTGAAAATGTTCAAGCATATTCATGGTTGCATTCGATTTGATGACCGCGAACAACGTATGGCCAACACTGCATCTACAAGTACTTCTGTACGTGACAAATTGGCACCGATTCGAAATGTACACGATAAATGGAATCATAATTTTAAAGTTGTATACACACCAGAAAAAAACATTACCGTAGATGAACAGTTAGTTCCGTATCGTGGGCGATGTCCGTTTCGTCAGTATATTCCATCCAAGCCGGCGAAATATGGCATCAAAATTTGGGTGCTATGCGACTCAAAAAGCTGGTATGCATACAACACACAAATTTGTGTTAGTCAGAATCGTAATGCCACTCCTGAACGTAATCTCGGACGGCGTGTTGTTTTGGATTTGTTGGAAGGACTTTCTGACAGAAATGTAACGTGTGGCAACTTTTTCGCTTCGTATGAATTGGCAGAAGATTTACATAAGAATCGCATGACTATTTTGGGAACAATAAGGAAAAATAGGACTGAAATTCCTTCAGTTCTACTCGACATGCGTCAAAAGCCAATTTATCATACAGAAGTTGTATATGAACATAAATTGCAAGCAGTTATGTTGTCATATGTTCCTCACCGGTACCGATTTGTGACATTGCTCAGTACATACCACAATGTTGTCAGCATAAATGAGAATAGTGAAAAGAAGAAACCCAACATCATTGAAGACTACAACAAAACCAAGAGTGGAGTTGATGTTACAGAGACTACATCATTGAAGACTACAACAAAACCAAGAGTGGAGTTGATGTTACAAAGACTACATCATTGAAGACTACAACAAAACCAAGAGTGGAGTTGATACTATGGATCAAATGGTGGCTACGTACACATGCAAACGAAAAGTCAATCGGTGGCCAATGGCAGTATTTTGTAACATGCTTGATGTTAGTGCGTTGAATGCATTCGTGACGTTCATTGCATTGTTCCCGAATTGGAAAAATTCTAAAAAGAACCATAATATTCGTCGTCGCCTTTTTATCGAGGAGTTTGGATTGAATCTCGTTGAAAAACAGATCACTAAACGTAAAAAACAACCTCAAAGTAATGATGCTTCCAGTGTTATTCAAAGCGGAGACTGTAAATAATAATTATTTTTAGATTTTTAAACAAAAAAAGCATTATGAAAAAATTGTCGCACCGATGTTTTGAAGGTAGAATTAGAATGCTCTCACATTGAAGAACTGGATTTCATATTGGTTTTTAAAATTTTGATTTTTACAATTTTAAGCAAAACATAATAATTATTTCTGCTTTTTATTTTTTTAAGGCAAAAATAAAAATCAAAATTCGCCCGATATTTTTTTTTGGTCACAAAATAACTGGTATGTTTTGATTTTTATTTTTTAAAGCAAAAATAAATAGTAAAGTTTGCCCGATATTTTTTTTTGTCACAAAATAACTGATAAGTTTTGATTTTTATTTTTTAAAGCAAAAATAAAAAGTAAAGTTTGCCCGAAATTTTTTTGGTCACAAAATAACTGGTATGTTTTGATTTTTATTTTTTAAAGCAAAAATAAAAAGTAAAGTTTGTCCGATATCTTTTTGGTCACAAAATAACTTGTATGTTTTGATTTTTATTTGTTAAAGCAAAAATAAAAAGTAAAGTTTGCCCGATATTTTTGTGGTCAAAAAATAACTGGTTTGTTTTGATTTTTATTTTTTAATTCAAAAATAAAAAATTAAAATTAAAAAATTAAAAGCAAAATCAGTATTTCAGTTTACGTTTGAAAAATTTATATTAAGGGTTTTATGTCATCTCGTAACTGCTTCATAAGGGGCCGTTCAAGTATTATGTAAGCAGGTTTTCTGCAATTCTAAACCACCTAGCCCCCTAATCAGCAAAAGTAAGAAAAGCTCTTGCCCCGCCTCCCATTCTTACGTAAAAATTAGTACATTTATTTTTCAATGTGTTCTGGTTTCTTTATTGATTGATTCATGAGCAGCAGTTGTAACATAGCGTCTCCATGAGGCATAGCACATGCCATCATATACATCACGGCATCGAAAAATCTAGTGGAGACCGACTATGCCATGCGATAAATGCCATGATATTTTTTAGGGCATGAACTGTATTGCATACCTGAATTTCAATGGAATCGAAAAATTTCAACAAACATGCCATGGCATAGAATAACCAACAAACAAATACTGTGGTATATTTTGACAGTTGGTGCTCATGACTTGATGTATATGATGGCATGTTATATGTCTTGAGGACGTTATGTAATTTAAGAAATAAGGAATAGGCTTGGAATAATATAGTTAATGAACATAATATTTATTTAAGGAAATCTTATTGGTATGGTATTTAGTTATTATAATATATGTTATAATGAATTATATATTAACGATCAAAACAAACTTATTTTAAAATTTTGGTTTATTAATTAAAATTAAGAGTCCTCGTTAACTAACTTCTGTACATTTTGTACCTTTTTATTTGTATGAGATTTTTTAAACTTTCGAATAACCTTTGGTGTAACTTTGATTTGTCTATTTGAAACGGCAATAAAAATCATTCAACTTTAGCGAAAGTGGATCAATAGTAAAACAAACATTAACTTACAACACGTCAAATCGTTAAACGTATGCTTTTAATTTTTGAATAAAAATTAAAAATCAATATTTACAAGTTGTTTTGTGCTCTAAAATATGTTGGGAAAATTTTGCTTTTTATTTTTGGATTAAAAAATAAAAATCTAAACATACCAGTTATTTTGTGACCAAAAAAATATCGGGCAAACTTTACTTTTTATTTTTGCTTTAAAAAAATAAAAATCAAAACATACCAGCTATTTTGTGACCAAAAAGATATCGGGCAAACTTTACTTTTTATTTTTGCTTAAAAAAATAAAAATCAAAACTTACCAGTTATTTTGTACCAAAAAAATATCGGGCAAACTTTACTTTTTATTTTTGCTTTAAAAAATAAAAATCAAAACATACCAGTTATTTTGTGACCAAAAAAATATCGGGCGAATTTTGACTATTTTTGCCTTAAAAAAATGAAAAGCAGAAATAATTATTATTTTTTGCTCAAAATTTTAAAAGTCACAAGATAATTATTATTTTTTGCTTTTTATTATAATAGGCATACTCAGTATGGTCTCCGATTCAAAGAATTCGGTAGATTCGTCATTTACCAAGTACATCAAAACGAGGCCGATGCTACATCTGCACATATAAAAATAACAAAAATCTTTTTGCTACACGCTGTGAAAAGTGTAGAAATTTCATTTGTGCTGAACATAATTTCAATTTATGCGAAAAATGTACAAATAATTGACAAAAGTTAAAAATTCAATATTTTTTCTAATATATGTAATATTCTAATTAATTTCATTCTAAATCTACCTTTATGAAGTTGAAATGTATTAATATGATAGTAAACAATGTAATAAACTTAAAAAATCACAAAACATAAATGGTTAATTTTTTTTTTGATTTTTTACAATTAAAAATATATGTGTATGCGCGCGCATACAATGGGACCGATTAGATGTATTTCTCGAGGGACCGATGAGGGTTAATAAACAGTTGTGAGAAATGCAACAAAAGTAAAATAACTGGGTACAGCAAAGAAGGCCTAGTGTTGACAGACACACCAGCCACAAGTTTCGAGAAGATGTCAATTGACACAGTAGGTCCGTTACGAATTTCGAACGTATATAGATACATTTTAACGATGCAATGCGAGCTAACCAAATTTGTAGTCACACACCAGATTGAAACCAAAGGCAGTCGCATCAACCCTTGTTAAGCAACTCATACTCAAGTACGGTTGTTTTAAACGCAAAACTAAAGAACTCTATAATAATATATTGAAAAAATTTGAGAATACTATTTAAGAAAATCCTTTTTCTGATATGTTTATATTTACACAAACATAAGAAAGCAAAAGTTTCAAGCATATATGAAAAAATATTATATTTCAGTACTTAAAATAATCACATTGAAACATTTATTATTAAGATTACACTGTGCAACAAAATTTTCTAACGGAGAATATAGAAAAAAAAACCTAAAAGGGTTTTGCAAAGTTAGCTCGCTTTTAAGAGATACAGACATTGAAAGTTTGCCTCTTGCAGCGTATTTAAAAAAAAATTAAGTGCTAATATTTTTTAATTCTTTCTTCAGAGAAATAAGGATAAAATGTCAACCAATTTCAACATTATATGAGTTTTGCATATTAAAAATTTTAAACTATCTATTTCACAACTTTTTTACAAAATAAGCAATACTATTAAAAAATTTATAGAATTTAATACAATCTAGGTGTTGCTTTGTTGTAATTGTTTTCATTATATTTCTTCATAGTCATTGCCTGATGCAACGTAATCATACAATAAATCATTAACATCAGGTTCTGTTAACGCCTCGTCTGAATCTTCATCTCGTTCTTCGTACATCTTTGTACTCCACCAACAAATTTGAGGAAGTATTGAGTCTGGAAATTGCTTTCTCCTATACCTAAATAAATAGATAAAAAATTAAATGAACAAAAATCGAATTTAATAGATATTTACCTAATTTCAAAAGGAAGCGCAAGCTGATGATATCGTTTGCCTTGTTCGTCTGATTCTGTTGGTAACTGTTGGCTGAAGTGTTGCAAGTGATAATGTAGGAAATATATGTTCAACGTCACGTTCACTCCAATATTCGAAAATGCATCCATCATACGATTTACGAAAATTTCGAAGTTTTCAGAGCGATATTTTCCCAAAAATTCCGTTTTGACTTCCTTAATAGACTGCTTTAAGTTCTTCATCGACCAACACAATATTAAAAGATTCGGTTTTCATCAGCTTTAGTTTATCTGGACCATTAACAACACCTTACATAAATTAATCAGCATTATTTTAACGACTTTAGAGTTTTTAAAAAAACTTACCATTCAAGAGTTTAGCCTTGCTAATTTTAGGAAAAATTTCGTTTAAGCAATTAAACACCTCATCCCTTTTAGCAACACATTTTAAAAAGTTTTTTACGATTATGAGCTTTACGTGAAGAAGTGGCATCAAAATTTTTTCGTGCGGCACACCGCGGTGCGCGTATAACATTGGCATCTCTATATTGACTTTCGTTTCGAGCGTTCCAGTCGTGCTTAGCGTATTGATCACCAGTGTACCGCCACAAAGTAATGCCACCACTTTCAAATCGCAACAAATACGCCACTGGTTTTCGTTGTACCTAAAAACTTATGTATGTTTCCTTTGTATTAGTGCTATAAGCTACTGGGACTGCAGGTTTGGTATTTTTTATGTAAAAGCACCACTTTCAAGCTGGACTTAGAGCTGTCTATAAATAAACGCCAATCCCCTTTCTTATAGCTGATACCCATTGCTTTCATTAAACCTTCTATATCGTTGCAATATGCAAAAATGTTTTCATCTTCAACTGTAAAAAATCTTTCATTTCCTTTTTTCGATTGCGGTATGCAGTTACTTTTGTTTCCGGCGCCAATAAATTGTTCGATTTCAAGAAAGAAGCTAATACTTCAGATTTACGCTGGGATAGTCCTAACTTGGCCACAATAAGATCTAGTTTTTCTTGTGTGATTAAAACTGGATCGCCTAATTTTGATGGAGAAGGGATGTATTGAGACGTACATACGTACTAGCGACAGTAAATCTTGACTCGACATCGGGAGATTAGCATAATGGCACAGGGATGTTGTTGGAATGAGGTATTGGTAATTGTACACTAGGAACTGCCACATAAGTTTCTTTTTTCTTTTCTTTTTATTCATTCCATTTGCATAATTTGCGCATGCATAACAATTTCTAGAATCGTGAATTCCCGGATCGAACCATAACATACTAGGTACACCAAAACGTAGTGAAGTAACTTTTTTTGCTTTCCAATTTAAAATGTTAGCATAGCATGTATTGCACACATTTTTCGGAGCAAACGGTACATTACTAATAACTTTTTAATTAAAATATGATTCATACGCTTGTATGAAATTTTTTGTAAATGATCTAATGCAACTATATTTTTTTACGGGCGTGAAATAACTACAAACATAACAAAAATTGTCGATATTTCTTTTGCACTTCATTTTAACAAACTTAATACTTTTATTCCGATCGCACTTATATTCAGTAATGACAGAAAATGACTTTTTACACATTATACTTCTGCTTTGTAAGCACCGTAATATATCTCGTTATGTAGTTAAAAGGCAAAAAACAACAAGTATATGTATGTATTAGGGCGGGTCAATTTGTATGGACGAATTTTTTGGAGGTCTGGCTCAGCGAAATTCGTAAAATACATGTAATTTCAAGACTTTTTCTCCACTACAGCATATACAAATTCTGAAAAAAAGCTGTGCGGACTTTCGTAAATAGATTTTGTTCTCTGTATTTAAAATATGAATGTATGAATGTATGTATATGAATCTATTTACGAAAGTCCGCACAGCTTTTTTTCAGAATTTGTATATGCTGTAGTGGAGAAAAAGTCTTGAAATTACATGTATTTTACGAATTTCGCTGAGCCAAAATTTGACCCGCCCTAGTATGTATATTTGTATATATTTTTCCGGTTTTATATAAAAAATTTAATTGAAAAATACAGTAAAACACCTCATTGCCTGACCCTCAAACTGTTGCATAGTGTTATCATTTATATTTATATAAATAAATTATATATATATAATTTCTTTGTGAGCTTGCGGCCGATTAAGAACAAGATACGATAATTGTTGATATTTTTATGCACAAATACATGCAAACATTTTTTGAGGTTATGTTTTCTAATTTTCCTATCTTGTTAACTTTGCTGTCTGTTTTGATGACGAGAGTTCCTCGGAAAAATACGATGACGCAAACCAAAAATTTACCCTCTACAAAAATCGTTCAACGCGCCTAAAGAAGTTTTCACTTCAAAAATATACCTATATATTAATATGCCACACGTTCGTTAGAAGTGATCGTTAAATAAAGAAATGCCTAAAAGTATCTTAAAGAAAATGACTATAGTAATAAACCTTAAACTAAACAAATCTATATTTTTTTCGAAACACATTCAGTTTTTACCAAATGTTGTTCAAGGAAGTAAAAATTCTGTCAATTTTTTTTTAATCACTCAACTTAAAGTCCAATAAAAGCATTTCTTTATTTAAAATATCGTCGACATCCTAAGATCATTATGTTTTATTCTGCAAAAAAATAAATTTACGTTTTTTTGTCATATCAACTTTGCATAAATAATTTATTGCAAAAATAAAAAAATTTTTCAAGTATGCAAAAAACTTTTTCAATAATACTTTTTGTACTTAAAAAAACCAGAGTGCAATACGTTTTCTCAATTTTCTGTAATAACTCTTGAAAATTATCAATATTTTACGAAATTTTTTCAACATTTTTACACCAATCGTATTTTAAGGCGTCTATACAGAAAACCTATATATATTTCTGATAAATAGTTTGGAATCATGCTAGTTAGAATATTCTTAAACAACGCAAAGAAAAAAAAAATCACAAGAAGAGATTATCAGTTTTGGTATTTATTTCCAAGTTTTAACCACTGTGCGCCGGCCTTTTGATTTTGTTTTATTTTTGTTTATGTCAAACAAACCAAAACCACAAGCGTTATTGTTTTTTTTCTTCATAGAGTGCAACAATAAAATACCAAGAACGAGTTTTCGAGAAAAAACAAACAAAAAATGAGAGCTAACATGGCCTGCAGACATGTACTTACAGGGTTGTCCATATTCGAAGCGCCCATTTTATTTTTAAATAAATCAAAGAAACTACAATTTTTTTGTCTGTTCGTCATGAATATCATTTAATTGGGTTCAGTAGATTTGCTTACATTATTTCTTGAATATGATATCTCGTAAATGGTCGCCATTGGCCTCTACGACATATTGTGCCCGTTTTGTAGCATTTTCCATGGTTTTCTTCAACATTTCGATGGGAATGACGGTTATTTCTTGACGGATGTTGGTTTTCAGCTCTTCTAGGGTCTTTGGCTTGTTGACGTAAACCTTTGATTTCAAATAACCCCACAAAAAGAAGTCTGGAGGCGTTAAATCTGGTGATCTTGGCGGCCAATCGAAATCACCATTTTTTGACATCAAACGGCCAGGGAACAATTGCTTCAAAAAATCGATTGTAGTGCGGCTTGTGTGTGGTGGCGCGCCGTCTTGTTGAAACCAGTAGTGCCTGATACGCTTTCGACGAACGATTGGCATGAAAAAATTGTTTATCATATCGCGATAACGCTCCTGATTGACAGTAACTCTGTGGCCATTATCATCTTCGAAAAAGAACGGCCCAATGAGCATTTTAGCACAAACGCCGCACCAAACAGTGACTTTTGCATCGTGAAGAGGTACCTCTTGAATCTCTTGTGTATTTTCAGTGGCATAAATACGGCAATTTTGTTTGTTTACCGTTCCGTTCAACTGAAAATGAGCTTCATCGCTCATGAGTTTTCAGCACGTTGAGTTTTCACTATTGACTTGTTTTGTTGAATGTAAATTTCAACAATTTTAGAGCGTTCGCGTGGCGTGTACTGTTCCATTGTAAATATTTGCTTGGAATGACGCTTCAAACGCGGTATGTCATTAGTCGATTTGGCATCACTGCGGAAAGTTAGTGTTGCCAGATGGGCGCTTCGAATATGGACAACCCTGTACTTAATATATATATATATATTAGGGCGGGTCAAATTTTGGCTCAGCGAAATTCGTAAAATACATGTAATTTCAAGACTTTTTCTCCACTACAGCATATACAAATTCTGAAAAAAAGCTGTGCGGACTTTCGTAAATAGATTCATATACATACATTCATATTTTATAATTGAGAACAAAATCTGTTTACGAAAGTCCGCACAGCTTTTTTTCAGAATTTGTATATGCTGTAGTGGAGAAAGTCTTGAAATTACATGTATTTTACGAATTTCGCTGAGCCAGACCTCCAAAAAATTCGTCCATACAAATTGACCCGCCCTAATATATATATATGCATTCTGTAAGCCAGAATTATTATTGATGTTATAAGTATTTTGTAAGTTATTTTTGACGTTTTCTAGATTATTAATTGTAAGCGAAGTTTTTGCTGTTATAATTAATACTGGTAATTTTCGTTTACATATCAGCACTTTTTGGTAAATAAAATTAAGATGAGTTTTGACTTCAAAGAATTGAGTTTTAAATTTTCTACCCGTTCAAGTACGGTATTTTGGCCATTGAAAGGAAAGGCCATTTAGTTCGTCAAGTCTCTTTTCGACGATTTTAAATATATTGAAGAGTCAATTCCTTCTCCCAAAAGGAAAAAAAACACATGTCTTTGCGTAGTAAGCAAAAAACGGATTTAACTCCAACTCTACATTCTTCTGTACATGACATTGCTGATGACATGGACATTGGTGGTATAACACCCCCACCACCTATTTTAACTTCTACTTCGAATACAGCAAACATATCGATTTCTACTCCTTTGCCAGTGCTGGCACCTCCACCTTCATTGCCAGTCATGTCTTATGCCCAAACTGTTTCTCTTTCACCAACTTTGGTCGATTCCCAGGTTGTTCCTCTTACTACTCAGGTTTCTGTTCCACCTAAGCCAATCATTGCAATTCCACCAACTAAATCAATCTTTGTTTCTCGCTTAGCTGCGGATACAACAGAGGTTGATATAGATTTTTTCATTAAATCAAAGTTGAATTGTTCATTGCATCTTTCAGTTCATAAATTCAAATATTCAAATGTAAGATCGATTACTTCCTTTAGATTAACAGTTCCTGAAAATTTATTTAATTCCATAGTTGATGTAAACTTTTGGCCGCCTAACACAATTGTACGCGAATTTGAATTTAAAAGCAATCCAAGACCGGTAAATGTTGGACATTTGCCTCGTCCCCGAAATAGCCCTGAATCTCATCCAAAAAACGATTAATAAACCACAAGTCTAAGTTCGAACTTGTGAATCAAAATGTCAGGGGTCTTAATTCCAAACTTTCCGATATTTTCATAAACAGTTTTGATTTGAATATAACATTATAATTTTTACAGAGACTTGGCTTCGCTCTAATATCTTAAATTCTGAAATAATGTGCAATAAATATCAAATTTTTCTTAAAGATCGTCATGATAAGATCGGTGGTGGTGTTTTGATAGCTGTTCAAAACTCGCTTGTATCTGAAGAATTGACAATTCTTGACACTAGTGACATTCAGTTCATTTGTGTTGCAGTTAAATTAAATAATAGTATTATTTATGTTACCTGCTCTTACATTCCTCCTAAATGTGACTTAACAATGTATTTAAAACACTTACACGCCATCGAAAAAGTTCATAATTTGTTAAAAAATAAAGACGTTCTTATTGTGCTGGGTGATTTTAACCTACCTTTTGTGACTTGGAGATCGTCTGACGATTCTTCATTTCTTACTCCTGTGTCCAATAGTGATTGGATAAATGACTTCTTAGATAAGCTGTCTGATCTGTGTCTTCAACAAGTCAATGATATTTTAAATATAAACCACAGAACCCTAGATCTTGTATTTGTAGATAGATGCACTACTGTTAATCTCCATAGTTCGAATCCCGTATCTCTTCTAGAAGATGTACATCATCCAACTCTTGAAATAACAGTTTTACTCCCCCACGAAAAAGAAGATAAAGTAACTTCTGATGCGCGAAATAAAAAAGTTTATAATTTTAAGAAAACGGACTATGTAAAACTTAATTCCTTACTTTTGCAGACTGATTGGTCTCCAATTTTAACTAGCGGAACATCATATTCATATTATGACGTCGAATCTTCTGTACAGTTTTTCAATGATACTCTGCAACGGTGTTTCTTATTGTCCGTCCCAAAAAAAAGGTGTTTCTCCAATCCTTTAAATCCACCCTGGCTAACAAATGATCTAAAGGCACTTAAAAATTTAAAAAACGTTTATTTAAAAAATATAAAATATCTGGTTCTAGTTTAGACTTTGCTTCCTATTCTTCTTGTCGTTATAGATATCAACTACTAAATAAACAATGCTATTCTGCTTATATAATTAACATAAAATCTCAATTTAAAGATGATCCAAAACTTTTCTATAGTTTTGTTAACTCAAAACGTAAAGCCTCCAGTTTTCCACCCCTTATGAAATTCAATCAGGAAGAATCATCTTGTGACAATGTGATTTCTAACACGTTTGCAAACTTCTTTAAATCAACTTACTCCGATATACCATTTAATGCTAGCACGGTGTATCCTTTTCTTCCGCCAGTTAACTCTTTTGAAACTCCTGTAATAGACCCAAATATTGTCATGTGTTATCTTCGACAAGTAAAATCTTCTTTTACGACCGGCCCTGATAAACTTCCAAGCTGTATTTTAAAGCAATGTGCTACAAACCTGTGTACTCCTCTAGCAAACATTTTTAATATTTCCTTGCATAGTGGTTATTTTCCTATTATATGGAAGGATTCTTATATTATACCCCTTCATAAATCTGGCTCCAAGATAGATGTTTCTAACTATCGAGGAATTTCAAAATTAAGTGCAATCCCGAAGTTATTTGAGAAAATCATAACTGATCAATTAACCCACTCCGTGTCTTCCACCATTTCTGTCTTTCAACATGGTTTTCTGAAGGGTAAGTCCACTACAACAAACCTCTTAGAGTTTACTACGCGTGTTATAAATGGTTTTACTTTGGGACTGCAGACTGATGTTATTTATACGGACTTTAGCAAAGCTTTCGACAGTGTTAATCATAATCTTCTTTTGAAAAAACTCCACCTTATTGGGTTTCCTGTCACATTATTAAATTGGATAAATTCGTGAAAAGTTAATGATGGCATATTTTCATTACAATATTGTTTCTAATAATGGCTTAATGCCAATTAAGTTCATGAAGCAACAGGTTGCAACAACAATAAGTTCTTTGCAGAACAAACCACCAAGCAGACTAGACAGCTGTTTCATTGATAGCTACATCAACTCATCAGTAGTCTTCTGTGGCTTCTGCAGTACCATCCACTTTGATAAGCTTATACTAACATCTTCTGTTAAATTAAAACAGAATTATGTGCTGTATGTCGCCTTTCAAAGCAATGTTTTTCTACTACTTTGCAAAAGCAAAGGTTCAAAAAAACGACTGCATTGATTCTGCAAAGACTTGTTTGTTGTGCTCTTTGTTTACTTCTTTATCACGAATCAATCTAGGCTCCAACAGTTCGTTGGTATAAACCATAGAAGGCGTGAAGAAGGTTTTTTTGAAAAAAGTTGTTTTATGTGTAGACATAATAACATACGCTCGCACCAGTGTTTACATGAAAAGTTAATGATGGCATATTTTCATTACAATATTGTTTCTAAAAATTCTAAAATTATATTATATGCAGAATCAATGCAGTCGTTTTTTTGAACCTTTGCTTTTGCAAAGTAGTAGAAAAACATTGCTTTGAAAGGCGACATACAGCACATAATTCTGTTTTAATTTAACAGAAGATGTTAGTATAAGCTTATCAAAGTGGATGGTACTGCAGAAGCCAAAGAAGACTACTGATGAGTTGATGTAGCTATCAACGAAACAGCTGTCTAGTTTGCTTGGTGGTTTGTTCTGCAAAGAACTTATTGTTGTTGCAACCTGTAGAATCATATATAAGCTTAATGCCAATTTCGTATTTCGTATTTATCTAGACGTACTCAAAAGGTTTTATATAAGAATTCTCTTTCAAAAAGTATTTCGGTCACTTCTGGCGTTCCTCAGGGCAGTCATCTTGGACCGGTTTTATTTTTACTATTCATTAATGATCTTCCTTCGGTAATAAAACACTGTAACGTCTTAATGTACGCTGACGACGTGAAACTTTTTCTTTGTTACAAATCACCCGAAGAACGACATCTTTTACAATCTGATCTAAATAGACTTGTGGACTGGTGTAGCTTAAATATATTAAATCTCAACTTAAAAAAATGTAAGCAAATGACATTCTCGCGAAGATCTGCTAGTAACATAAATTACACTATAAATAACACTAACTTAGAAATAGTTTCCAGTTTTCTCGATCTTGGTGTTATTATGGATTCAAAACTTCGCTTCAATCTCCACGTTAATATGGTGATAAATAAGGCAAGAGGAGTCCTTGGTTTCATTAAAAGATTGGCTAAAGAATTCAGTGATCCCTTTACTACTAAATTATTATATACCTCTCTCGTAAGGCCAATTCTTGAATATGCATCAGTTGTATGGAACCCACAATATAATGTCTACATCGACGCCATAGAATCCGTTCAAAAACAGTTTTTACTTTTTGCTTTACGTCATAGTCGTGGAACCCCAATATTATGCTTCCATCGTATGAAATACGCCTTAAAATTATTTTACTACCTTCCCTAAGAAGCAGAAGAATGATGCTTAATGTCATGTTTCTGTATAAATTACTTCGTGGCGAGATTAATTCGGAATATCTCATCTCAGCTCTAAATTTTAACATCCCAAGGAGAGGAACTAGACATTTTCTGTTTTTCAAGTTGAGTCAGTGCATTTCTAATTACGCTCTTCATGAACCTTTACGATGTATGTGCAGTGATTTCAATGATAACTTCAACATGATTAATTTTTCTGATTCGGTAGATGTCTTAAAACGGAAAATTATATTACATTTAAATAATTAAATCAATTTAACTTCATCCCATTATACCTAACGCAATTTTATAACAATGTAATATTGGCAATTGAGATTTTTCTGTTTCTCTTTTTTGTCTCGATATTATGTTTATAAAGTAAGCACCATCAAATATGAATCGTTTTTAAAACTTACTTTTTAATTATTCAATATTTTAATTTTTAATCGAATTGGGATTAACGCGCTCACGTGGTTTCCTGATTTGAAATAAGACTGAACTCACACTATCACCTGGATTGGTGTGCCAGAGTATATCTCTTTTCCATACAAGTTTATGCCTGCGTTGGCCCAAATGCATATCCAACTAATTGGGATTTTGATTTGGCGGATATGAGACTTATCTCATTTCCACGTAGGTCCTTGGGTTGGACAATGGCCGGAAACCAGTTAAAATGAGTTTAGTGTTTTTGATTGTTTTTCGGGTACCTTAAATTGATAATTACTATTATTTAATTCGATGTTGCTTATTTATATAGAATCAAGTATACTTAAATACGCGTTTATATATATTCAATTTTTAAATTCCGCTGAAAAGCCAATTAATGTGCTTAGTGGAAAATACTAATTGCCAATAGGGGGTATGTTTTAGTACGTAGGTGCATTCTGTCTGTCCCGGCTGATTCGGGCAGATTTTAGAATGTGAATCGTGCATGCGTATAGGTCGGGTATACGTATCTTGGGTAGATTTCATACCTCCGGGCGAATCAAAAAAAAAAAAAAATATTATTAACAAAAATTATAACACCATCTTCACACTCCCTTGGAACACCTACACAAGGAGGTGAATATGCTGCTGCTCTTCACCACTGTGCTCTCCTCACCCGTCAATTCCTGCTTAGGTGCAATCTGTCAGACCATCCAAACAACCCCACTATCAGCAGAGTCCCCAGACACAGAGCCGTGCACCCATCAGACACGATCTGAGAAAAGAGCAAGCGGACATCGCAGTCTATACCAACGGACTAAATAATGAAACCATCCTTTTCACTCTACCACGTATGTATTTATCTTCTGCAGCGGCTACAACAGCATAGTAAATTTGCTCTCTGCTTCCACAACGCAGGCGGTTTACATACAAAGACAAATATCTTATTTCTTCCGCTGCCTTACATGATTTCGACGTTATCGCTCTTACTAAGATATGGTTAACTTCTCATTTTTGGTCTACAGAACTATTTGATCAAAACTTCGAAGTTTATCGCAGAGACCGGGTCTTACGTCCAGGTGTCAACAATCGATCTGCACTTAGAAGCAGACAAATTCTACTACCAAAGGATTTTGACTACATTGAGCAAATTTGTGTTGCAGTATCATTTAGCGCGGATTAAATACATTAGATCACGGAAATAGTTTCTATATTAAGTTATATACAACCAACTAGTGACACTAATTTATATAATGATCATATTTTAATATAAATTTTATCGTTAATTTATTCCTTCCGCATCAAACTCCATGCATTTGAGGGGATTTGAGTTTAGGTAATATCGAATGGAATTTGTGCGATATTGAATAAATATTGATTACTTTTAATTTACAAAATGACATTGAATTGAATCTCTGCGACTCAATGTATTTTCTTAGTCTTTTAAAAATCATTTCTTTTAAAAACGACATAAATCGAATTTTAGATTTAATTTTTACGAATATTGATATTAAATATGAGTTATGCAACATTCCTTTTTTGTCCGAATCAGTTCATCACAAAGCATTAATGCTCTTTTTCAGTTTTTATGAATCCATGAATAATCAAGTTAATGATTTAAATATCTCTTATGATTTTTATAGAGCCAATTATGAGTCTTTGAATGATTATTTTTTATTCCATTGATTGGAGCTATGAAATTGATTCAGAAGACATACAAAATATGTAACACTAGTCTTCCCCTACAGACGTTGTCTTGCCACGGACCGCCTTACTGTCATATACGAAAATGTCAAGAAATGCCAAATATATTCACCATTTTCAGTATAGTTGCCGAAAGTAATCATATGAACTAAATTACAAAATTTTAGTCTAATACGATAAAAACCGTGCGAAATATAGCATTTTTGTTGATTTGTCGGCGGTAAAAAGGGGTGCGGCGAAATTATTTCCCTTAAACTATCTCGTACTTGAAACAAATCGACTGCCAAAATTTCAGCTCAGTTTAGCTTAAAACTGGAGCGCTTTGCTTCACTCCGCGCTGACCCCCGAAAAGTGAGTGTAACTTAAGTGGGCATGCTGTGACGAGGCAAAATATGCCACCAGTTTTTCCGCACGTATTAAACCGCAACCAAACAACAACCGCAACACGAACATAGTCATCATATAAAAAGACACAACAACAACACAGTCATCATCAAGAAAACAAAACACAACAACAGCACGAACACAGTCATAAACAAACGCTGCTTATTTATTATTATATTTTTCAAACTTGAATCTATTACCTTGATAATTATATTAAGCTAATTGTCTTTATTTTTTTTTTGTTTAACCTACTGTTATAAAAACACATGAATTGCTTAAAGCTGCTTCAAACCATCAGAGAAATCATATAACTTTTTGTATGGTTTTTTCGTCAGAGTTCTCAAATCATCAGACAGGTCATAGCATTTTCTGATAAATGTGTTTGCACTGTAAGATTTTTTATCAGAGAAAATTGACACACAGAACTTAAACTTGATACTGGTAACAGAAAATTATTAATTTTAAGCCTAATAATGATTTAAGCAATTTAAACTAAAATAAAACACAAGAGCTTTGTGGAGCAGTCTTCGAAATTAAAAAACATTATTCTTATCTGACTTCTCTGATAGAAATAGAAACAGTTCTAATGCCAAAAAAATCGTATGCTTTGTTGTTAGAGAAGTCATATAACAAATAAAATTGTGTTCATACTATCGGGCTTTCATTATTTGACAGATCGTACGAGAAGTTGTTTGCTTTCTCAGATAGCTGAACCAGCTTTAACTTAATGTTTAGTTTTAGTTATTACAAATGGAAGTTAGTTTAAAATAATTAATATTAACTATAATACAAATACGTTTACGCTTTTGAACAAAGCATCCTGTGCCAACATAAATTGTTAACTATTACTTATATATATATGTGGTGTGAGCAACGGTCGATGCGGCAAAATAAAGCAACAGCTAGAACAGCAAATACAAAGCAAGAAACCGAGAGAGCCGAAAAACGAGTTGCTATTTAACGACGAGCAGCAGTATGACTAGCTAACAGCGATGCTGTTACAACAATCGAGCAGAGGTGTGTAATGAATTGGAGAATGCAGAAACAGTCAGTGCTTACGGGCCACCAAAGCGAGCAGTAGTGCCATATGACGTGCTGAAGGAATTTGCATAGAAGCCGCTGAAGGAATTCATATAGAGAAGTTTGCTGAAGGAATTCAAATAGAAGTTGCTGAAGGAATTCACATAGAAGTTGCTGAAGCAATTTGCATAGAAGTTGCTGTAGGAATTCACATAGAAGTTGCTGAAGGAATTTTCTGTAAGAATTTGCTGAAGGTAATTGTGACAAAGTGATTACGAGATTACTAAGGTGGCGAGGATAACAGGTGAGATAGTGGAAAAGCATACTTTGAAATAAAGGAACACGGGCTTAGCTTTGGAGACGCATCGTCAGATCGCAAGGGACTAACTTAGCTTATAGGTACATCGTCAAATCGCAAGGGACCAACTTAGCTTTTAGGCGCATCGTCAGATCACAAGTTACCAACTTAGCTTAAAGGCGCATCGTCACATCGCCAGCAAGGGACCATATCTCAGCTTTTAGGCGCATCGTCAGATTGCAAGGGACATACTCTAGCCGGAAACCAAATTGTTAGGACACAAGGACCGCAACGAAGATCACCAGAGTTTCCGCCAACTCAGCACGCCAACTTTCAAACGACAACATCAATCACCGCCGCAGTATTTTATAAAAATATGTAAAGAAATAAAACCTAAAACATTTTTAAATAACGCTTTATTTGGAAGAACCTGAAACAAAAAATCTGGACATGACAGAATACCTCAGCTATAGAGCCGGAGAGCTTCGTTACAATGCCAATTTTTAATGCACTTGCCGAGATAGCCTTATAAACTAAATTACAAAAATTTTAGTCTAATACGACACAAACAGTTGAAATAAAATATTTTTATTGGTTTGAGGGCTGTAAAATGGGGCGTGGAAAGCCATTTTTAGCAGTCGCTGGCTAAGCCAAAATTTTAGCTTAATCGACCCAGTTGTCAATTTTAATGATTTGTCAAAAAGTGGCTGTTACTTAATATTTTCAATAAAGCAATTCTTTTCAAATTTCAATAGAATTTATTCAATTTAATTAAATTTTGATTGATTTATGCGCAATGTTTTAAAAATCTATGTATATAATGAAATATTCGTCGAAATAGTCGTCCTGGCAACTCTGTTCGTAAACATCAAACGTAAAATTTTCGATAGAGTCTTTGACAAATTTAAAAAAATTGTTTTTGCAAGTTAAATTCACAATTCCTTGTTAATTTCGGTATTAATCAACTATTAAATCACTTCCTTACATGATCGTTGTTGATTTGCAAGCTGTTTGCTATTTTTCTCCGTAAAATTTATATTTGCTGCTTTGTCATTTCATATAACCTCAAATTTTTGGTGTCATGAGCATTGGTTGTAATATCTGCAAGTCGGAATGGAATACGTTTGGTGCATTCATTTCTTGCTTTGGTTGTTCAATTATATGCCACCCGAAGTGCGTTGGCTTGTCTGCACGGGTCGATGATGCTCTCTCGTCGTATACATCCAATGGGCTGCAATGGTTGTGTGCAAAGTGCCGCAGGTGCTCTACTTCCACTTTGCTTGGGCTGCTAACTGAAGCTAAGTCGTCGTCGAATAAGATCGTTGATTCTATGGCTCAACTACAGCGTATGGCCGCTAATCATGCAACTATCTGCTATAAATTAATTGATTACTCAACCCCCTCGGGATCCGTCAGCGCAGCGGGCCAAAATAAGTCGCCCGATCAATATAAAACAAATATTGATCCTGGATCTTCTTCAAACTTACACTTAAACATCGACTCGCATGCTCAATGGTGGTTTGCTTTGTATTCTTCTATGTGGGTCTAAACGTAACGGGACCGGATACTCCATTATAGGCTTCCTCAATGGGATCTGCTTTAGAGGACGTCGTTGATCACAATAATGAGAATGAATCTAATCTTACATCAAATCCCCCTTCGGAACCTGTGGATTCGCATAATATTCTCCCAGTCGTCTTCTCTTGCTGTACCAACTCTTACTGTAGTCGAATCTTGAGCTGAAGCTGAAACTGAGTCAATATATCGGGCTGGACCTTGTGAGTTAGTTGTTGTTAAAAAATTAAGTCGTAAACAGATCTTTTTGTTAAGATTGGAAGAAAATACTGAAGCTGATGTTATTATTGCATATATACTTAAAAGGTTACAGATATCTCCTACAGCTGTGAGCTGCTACAAAATCCGTTATTTCGCTCCTAGAGACATTGCTTCATTTAAGATCTCTGTTCCATCATCTATTTTTGATCAACTCGTATCAATGAAATTTTTTCCAGATGGAATTATCGTACATGAATTCCTCCCACGCAATAGTGTTAATTCAGCAGTGCATCTTAATCAGTCAAAAAAAAAAACTAGCAAACAATAATACTTCTTGTACTTTTATCGATTTTTTCACACAGTTTGATTTAGTGCAAATTAATAATATTTTCAATGATCATAATCGTATTTTAGATTTAATCTTTGTTTATAAAGAATTCATTTTTATTCTTCATTCTCCCTCCCCTTTATTGGCAATAGTTCTCAACATCATGTTCCATTAGCTTTAGAATTCTCAATTTATAACAATCAAGTATTAACGACTAGTGTTTCTTTCTTTAACGACTATAAAAATGGCAATTTTGGCGAATTAAATAGAGCTCTGAATTCAGTTTCCTGGTCTGATTACTTTTTAAAAATGAATCTTGCTGATATGCACAACTATTTTCTTTCAGTTATTAATGATTGTTCGTGCCGCTGGGTCCCAAATACACAAGCTTCTCGAGTCAAAAATTCGATTTGGTCAAATAAAAGACTCTCAAATTTGAAAAATAAAAAACAAATCTTATAAACGTTTTTGGGTAAATCGTGACAACCCTATGCTAAAATAAGCTTATTTATCCTGTCAAAAGGAGTTTGATGTTCTCAATAAATTCCTATTTAACTCATATATATCGACAATTGAAAGTAAATTAAAGCACTTTTGGACTTTTATAAACAACAAGAGAAATAATAATGGCCTTCCTACCTCCATGGTTTATAAGGATATGAGTTCGGAGGATTCATTGACAATTTCTAACATCTTTGCAGATTATTTTAAATCTGTTTATTCACCTTCTTCAGTGGTTTCCACTGCTGACACTACCCTTCATCAAAATGCTGTCTTAGATATTGGTTCGCTTAGTATTAAACTGTGATCTGGAAGTTCGAAGTTGAATCTGCATTTAAAACTCTTAAATTGAATACTAAAGAGCGTCTCCATGGCATCGCGCCAATTTTTCCAAAAAATTGTGCTGAATCAGTCTAACAAGTCCCTTACTTCTAGCTAATTCTTGGTCTCGCTTATTGTTCCAATCTATAAATCGGGTCCTAAACACGATTTCTGCAATTAAAGGTCCATTTGTAAACTTCTTTGTATTCCTAAAGTTTTTAAACTGATCGTTCATAAAAAGCTCATCTTTCTTGTAAAAAATATTATTTCTACACGTCAACATGGCTTTATTACGGGTAGATCAACTGTAACTTACCTCACTATCTTTTGTAGTTATACTTTAAAAAATTTTAGCAAGGGTCTGTAAATGAATGTTATCTTCACGGACTTTGCTAAAGCCTTTGACAAGGTTGATAATAATATTTTACTTCTTAAATTATCTTCTTTGGGTTTTCAATCAAACTTTCTATATTGGATTAAATCTTATCTTTTAAATCGTCGTCAAAAAGTAATAATATGTGATCGCCTATCGGATCCAATCTTTGTAACTTTAGGAGTCCCTCAAGGTAGTCATTTGGGCCCACTTCTATTCTTACTTTTTATAAATGATCTTCACAGCTTGGTCAAAAATTCGAATGCCCTGTTGTTTGCAGACGATTTAAAAATTTTTCGCGCTATTTCATCTCCTAATGATTTTTTGTTAATTCAAAATGATATTGACTCTGTAATGTGTTGGTGTGAGATCAACAAGCTACCTCTGAACATTTCCAACTGCGAATGTTTTACTTTCTGTAGGGTTGCTTCTCAAATTTCTTGGGATTACTCTGCCAATTCAACTATTTTTAATAAGGTTGTCGTTAAGGATTTAGGAATTTTGTTGGATGCGTGTCTGCATTTTAAGGACCATATTAATTTTTTAATTAGCAAGGCTAATTCGATGATGGGTTTCCTTAAAGGAACTCAAGACTTTTCGGGCCCCTATACTTTACAAACTCTTTTTTGCGCGCTAGTTAGAACTCATTTGGAATATTGTTCCACTATCCGGAATCCACTTTTTGAAGTTCACTCAAATCGTATCGAATATGTTAAAAAACGATTTACTAGGTTTGTAGTATATAAGCTTAATTGGCATTTACCTGCCGTTCCTTCTTATAGCACACGTTGTGTGCTAATAAAATTTCTTCGCTTGAAATAAGGAGAAAAGCTTCTTCGATCTTCTTCATCTGGGACCTAATTCATCATAATATCCAATTTGATGAGCTTTCATCTCAATTAAATTTTAATTTTCCTTCAAGACACCTCCGTAGTCGATTTTACTTTAGTGAAGCCCTCTGTTTGGATATATATATATTAGGCCGGGCCAATTTGTATGGAGCCGAAAAATTCGATTAAAGCCATCCCCTGGGATGATTCTATGGACAATTCTAAGCAACTTTGGTGAAGGAACCATAGGTCTATCTCGATTTTCGAGTCTCCCACTTTTCAAAAAATGATTTTTCCCCTATAACCATAGGTCTATCTCGATTTTCGAGTCTCCCACTTTTCAAAAAATGATTTTTCCCCTATATTGATTCAAAATTCGATTTTTTATTCATCGTTATATTATCTTTTGTATGTGTATATGGGGGGTTTTTGGGGTCGAGAAATTCATTTCTGATCTTTATTTTTACCTATGACCACCGCCAGAGGGCGTTTCATGCCTATTTTAACCAAAATTATTTCTGCTGCTTTGCGGACTTTTTATCTCTGACATTTATTGTTCTTAATTTTAAGTAAGTCAATTGTTTATATCCGCACTGAACAAACTCGTCGCCCACCGCAAACTGCATTGATGTGTATTGACGGTCGGCGATGGGTTTGTGTTGTTGATGTTCAGTGCGGCCTTTTGACACTTGCTGTCATATGTTTAGTGATTTTTCTCCCGTTTTGGCTTTTCTCTCGCATTCCTTTAACCGCGTTGGTTCGTTTTTTTGCGTATGGAATTTAGTTGGTTTTAAATAAATAAAATTAAAGTAAATTTAGTACAGAAATTGTGTTCGTATTTATAATTGTTTAAACGCGTCAGTTTTTTCGCATACTCCAGAGTGCATTACCCGGCATACC
Source organism: Dichetophora obliterata (assembly GCA_963920525.1). Lineage (NCBI taxonomy): Eukaryota > Metazoa > Arthropoda > Insecta > Diptera > Sciomyzidae > Dichetophora > Dichetophora obliterata. Next base: position 170,417,553 of record OY986437.1, on the reverse strand, counting down.
AACAGCACCACCAGACGGCACATCACCAGACAGCCGCAGCAATTAACGACACAAGGCTCCGCCACCAGCAGCAACATCATCCCCACCGACTACCAACGCACCCAGGAGAAACCAGGCAACACCAGTAACACCCACATAGTGTGTAAAAACTAATACGTTCTAACAAGAAACGTAACTAATATAAATAAAATTCTCATCATTTTTACCATTGCGTTTTACCAATTTGCAGGTGGAAAAAATATATTCGAACCAAATGTTTTAAAATATACTAATTTCAGTTATTTTTTAAGTCTTATGTATGCAATGGATCTAAATGCATTGCCGTCTACATCGCAAACCGCAACAACATCAACAAGTAACGAAACTCATTTGAAGCATTTGCCTTCGCACGATGTTGCTGTTTTTGGTGCATCTTGTGATTTGAGTGGACTCAATCTGCCAACGAAACAGGATATTTTAAGATGTTTTTTTTTCTTGGCCGAACGTGCTAAACTCGAAAACAAAATGTTTTCGTATAAAACATTCGTACCGCACGTAACAGACAAATTGATTGAAATTTGGAGTCAACTTAATGTTGAAATTATAACAAAAAAAAGTGTTGGTAGAAAATTGGGTACATTGATTGACAAGTATCAAATCGAAACTAAACATCCAAAAATCGCCACATTCAGAACGTTCGTGCAATCTACAAAAGAGTTATTTTACATCGGTAAATGTCAATGTGACTTGAAGGCAGCATTATGCTCATGTGGATTGATTCCAGATCATTTGAAAGAGTTTATGCGAGATCAAAATAATGTCAGAAGATTGACGATACCGGAATTCGTGCCAGAAGTTGAAGAGCCAGCACCAACGTCAACAATAATACCAACAAGATGTTCCGCCACTGATACGAGGACCGTATACTCCCAGATACGATGCTTCGAACTTCGCTGCGATGTGTGATCGATTTGGTGTGTCAGATAGAATAGCAGCAGCACTCGCAACATCCCTTATGCAAGACATTGACGTAAAAGATGCACATGGCAATCCGATCATCATGGATAAAAATAAAGTGCGTCGAGAAAAAGCCAAATGCAGAGAAGAATTGCTTCGTAAGCAGTATGATGCATCCAATTTGATAGCATTTTCATTCGACGGCCGAAAAAATTATGCTTTAACAATGGAAAAAATCGATGAGAAGTTGCATCCAAGGATGGTGAAAGAACCACATCTAGTTGTTTTGAAGGAACCAAATTCTCGATTGATAGGCTACACAAAAGTCGAAAATGAAGATGCTGAACACAAATTGATGACATTGAATGGATTCTTCGTCGAAAAAGAAATTGCTCTCGATGCATTAATCGGCATATGCTGTGATGGTGAGCCAACAAATACTGGCGTAAGAAATGAGATTTTGCGTCGATTTGAATTGCATTTAAATAGACCGCTGCATTGGTTTGTATGCCTTCTGCACTTCAACGAGCTGCCATTTCGTCATTTGTTTAACACTTTGGACAAATCATCGGCCACTGGACCACGAACAACAACCGGAACGTTGGGCAAACAAATTGAAACGTGTGAAAATCTTCCGGTATGTATCATTTTTCACATCGATTTTTTCCATTATTAAATGGTAAAATTGCATTTAATTCATCTAATTTCTTTTTTTTTCAGCTTATAGATGAATTCGAGATAATCGTGCTAGAGAACATGCCACCTGATTTAGATCCATTTGAATTATCCACCGATTCAAAGTACCTATACAAAATGGCCAATGCAATTTCGAATGGTGTTGTTCCTGCGGATTTGTCTCACATTAAACCAGGACCAATAGCACATTCACGTTGGCTCACCAAGGCGAATAGATTGTTGCGGTTGTATGTGTCAACTGAAAATCCATTAAGGAATTTGAAAATTCTGGCAACATACATAATGAAAGTGTATGTGCCGATGCACTTCAACATCAAGTACTATAATTCGGTGGTCTTCGGTAGTGTATTATTTCACAAATTCATTCGTTGGACACAATATTTGGATACAAATCTACGCCAAGTTGTGAATAATGTCATTAAAGACAATTCATATTACGCACATTCCGAAAATATTCTGTTAGCGATGTTATTTGATGATAAAAAAGAGACACGAAACATCGCAATCAAGAAAATTTTACAATACCGAAGAAATCTGTACGACCCGGCACATCTTAGAGTTTATCAAAAACCTTTGATAAACTTCAATTGTACAGATTATACGAACATGATTGATTTAAATAAAGATGATGTCTTATTCGAACCACCGTTTACGCATACCATTCCGTATGATCATTTGGAACAATATATAGAATACGAGATGATCCACCATTGCCTGATCCAAGAATTCCGGTACACATACAAGCAACGGAAAGACATGTTCAGTTGCTGGCTAGCGTTTCTAAACGTGTTTTACAAAAAAATCGACACAGTGTTATCGCAGTTACATCAGAAAGCCGTGCAAAATACCCCAGACTGGAAAGCAAGAAAGACTTTCAAAAATAACTTATTTCGCTTTTCTTCCACTAAATTAATTTTTTTGTTTTTTTTGCACATGTTCTTAGTTTTTAGGTTGAATTTCTGTTGACAAAAAATAAAATAAAGATCAATATTACCGAAAAAAATTTAAATTTTTCTCAGAAAATAGACGAAAAATAGTTAAAATATGCATGAAACGCCCTCTGGCGGTGGTCATAGGTAAAAATAAAGATCAGAAATGAATTTCTCGACCCCAAAAACCCCCCATATACACATAAAAAAGATAATATAACGATGAATAAAAAATCGAATTTTGAATCAATGATGTTATAGGGGAAAAATCATTTTTTGAAAAGTGGGAGACTCGAAAATCGAGATAGACCTATGGTTTCTTCACCAAAGTTGCTTAGAATTGTCTATAGAATCATCCCAGGGGTGGCTTTAATCGACAAAAAATTTGGCCCGCCCTAATATATATATATATCATATGTTGTTCATTCATTGTTTAGTTAAGTAAATTAATAGTACACACATTATACATTAATATAAGCACTTATTTATATTTGAATACTTTAATACATAAGCCATGTTTATCATTAGTCCAAACAAAGGAAAATCTAAATATAACAAACAATAATAAGCAATGCATCCAAAACTGCATGATTAGCATAACAAACTTTACGCTAAATCTAAGGCCAGTGCAATGTGCCTAAAAACGCTTACACTGCATAATATTGCGACAATAAACTTACTAGCATTCAAGGCTAAGTAGCAATCCATTGAACTTATGTTGTCAGCATTTTGCATTCATGTTGTTTATATTTGTATTTTACAAATATTCAATTTTAGCTATAAAAAGTTCGCAAATCAATAAAGTTTTTTGAGTACAATTATTAAGATTGCAAATTCAAGTTGTGTTATTATTTTCTCCAGATCACAGTATAATTGGTTAATGGACCAAATATACATAGAATAGAACACGGCTCAAGTGCCTGGTCTAAAACATAAAATATAGTATAAAAGCATACTATACATTTTGGTGACCACGACGTGATCAGCAGGAACGGATAACTGGTTAAAGTGCGAAGTATCCATCAATAAATTGATCACTTAATCATCTTGTCAAGGCAGTAATCAGCTACCAATTGACATCCTGGTGCAAGTACCAAGAGTTAAAACAACAATCAAGTCCATAACAGAAGACTTCGAACGTGATATCCTGGTTTATGTACCAGCGTTATCAACAACTCATTAAACGTGTCCTGTAACTAGCAGTCGACAGCAACAGATATCATCAGACGCATCTAAATATACAACAAATTTCAGTAATTCAGAGTATTGGACACAGAGTCTACATAATATAACAGTCAAACAAAAAAAAATACGTCGTCACCATGGGCATTGACGAACTCGCACTGAAGCAAAATGAGCTTGCAGTGGCTATACAAAAAACCATAGCCAACTATAAGAAAGCGCCACATGATCGCCGAACATCAGAGTTCATAGCAACAAAGGGTAGGGAGCTGGACGAATTGTGGTTACAGTTCGAAAAACTCGACAACGCCATCCGCTACCAACATGGCAAGGAAGTCACTCACCCGTATTTTATGAAGGATATTCACAGCACCATTCGCTTGAAATACCGAGAAGCACGAGACGAGATGGACAATGCAGCGCAGGCCATCAAACTTGTTCAGGCCACATCAACATTAAAGGCTGGAGCAGAGTACACTAACACAGCACGGTCGCCGCAGCCAGCTACTCGACAAATCGAAACAAACAACATGGTGAAAGCCACCAGAAGTCAGTTACTCTCACTGATTCACAAACAAAAAAGGTCAATCGATACAGCTAGCATATTGCTAAGCCAAGTGGTTAATAGTTTGACAAAACAAACGTCGCAATATTATGCAATGCAGGCGAAGACGGTAGAACACATTGGAAAGCCGCCCAGGACCTGCATCAAAAAATCTGGTTAGCTGATGAACCCAGCGCATACGACTAGGAGAATTTTGCCCAAATCGAGCAAACAATCATTGCGCAGATTTTGCAGCTTCAGGACGTGGCCCAAGAATCAACGCCATCAATTATTCAAGCCTCTCCCATAGCAGTCAACAGGTAAACAACAAACATGATGACATCAGGATTAAAACTGCCTAATGTCGAACTTCCAAAATTCGATGGCAGCTACCACAAGTGGAGACAGTTTCACTATCTATTTATGAAACTGGTCGACAAACAACCGATTCCAGCTTGTCAAAAGATGTGGTTTTTGAAGTCCAGCCTATCTGGTCAGGCGGAAGGACTAATTCGGCATTTCACAGCATCAGCAATCGATTACGAGGCAGTGATCAAAGATCGATACGAGCATCCTCGGCTGTTGGTAAACGCAACATTAAGCAGACTACTCTCCCAGCCAACAATCATCAACGATCATGCATTAGCGATCAAACTACTCCACGACACCACCAAAGAGTGCATTATGACTCTTCAAGGTCTAGGAGTGAGCACCGACAGCTGGGACCCCATTCTATTGTACATCCTAACCCTGTTCAACTTGCATAACAAGCAACCAATATTACGAGCTATTCCAGTGTCAAGACTTTATCAAGATGACACCAAGCCAGCGGTTAAATGCAGTCCACAAAGCAAAGTACTGTGCCAACTGCCTGAAAAGTGGACACAATGCCAAATCTTGCATGTCAGGCACCTGCACAAAATGCCATAAGAAACAACACATTGCTTCATTTGGGAGGTGTACAAGGCTCGCGGAAATTAGTCAGGGTCAACCAGTTGCAGTCTCCTGAAACAACGATAATAATTGATAATTGGCATCAAATTCATTGACGAGCACTATTAGAAAACGTTTCACAAGCTAACTTCATAAAAAGGCGGCTTGCGAACAAAATTGGGGTAAAAAGGAATCAGTGCAGTATTGGGATAGAATGCATAGGCCAAACACAAAGCCGTACCGCTGAAAGGTCAACTTGCAGCTTCAATCAAGGAGGACTGGCTTCACCAAGAGAATTGAAGCTCACATTCTAACAGAGATTGTTTCCAGTGATGGACGGCCTGTGCTTCAAAATACTCTTTTCGGCTGGATAGTTGGTGGTGAATACATCAAACAAGATTCACCAGCACAGCTATTACTTGTAGCATCTGCACCGAACATCAGTCACTCACCGAGTCTGGAAAAATTCTGGAGATATGTCCAACTTAACTGCGGCCGAACGACGATGTGACCAGGATTTTCTTCGATACACTCACCAACACACCGATGGACGATTTATAGTGAAGTTACCATTTCAGCACGACCCAAATCAACTTGGTGAATCCAAAGACATAGCCTTACAGCGTTTCACAGCCATTGAACGCAAGTTATTGAAGAATCTTGAGCTCAAGACTCAGTATGAAGCTTTTATGCGAGAGTATGGAAAGCTCGGTCATATGAAGGAAAAAGCGATAGATAGCATCAAAGGACCACATTACTTCCTACCACATCATGCCGTCCTCAAGCCGGACAGCTCAACAACTAATTTTAGAGTTGTATTCGATGCATCAACAAAAACATCAACCAATTTATCATTAAACGAAATACTGGCCACAGGGCCAGCCATACAAGAAGACGTGGTCACAACGCTTTTACGCTTCCGGCTCTCTAGATTTGCTTTTACAGCCGATATCGAAAAATGTACCGACAGATATGGGTGAACAATGACCACCAAAAATATTAACTTATTTGGTGGAGAGAGGACCCATCACATTTACTAAAGTGCTATAAGCTCACCACGATAACCTATGGCACAACCTCTGCACCATACTTGGCTATGCGCACCTTGCAAGTGCTAGCAGAAAAACAAGCTCAAAGGTATCCGTTGGCAGCAGAAGTAGTAAAAACTCATTTTTATGTAGATGAGGTGTTAAGTGGTTCTGACAAAATCACTACTACACTTGAAATGCAACGGCAACTACGCCTTTTGTTGGGCTCCGCAGGATTCAATCTACGAAAGTGGTGTGGAAATCACCCAAAATCATCACAAGATATCGCACCCACGGATCAAGAAGTTGCACTCGACTTTAACAATTCTCTCAATGAGAGCATCAAAACAATGGGGATCACGTGGAATCCTAAACATGATAATTTCAAGCTGAAAATCCTGGAAACCAACACTGATCATAGGATGACCAAACGCTAAGCTTTGGTAGATACATCCCGTATTTTGATCCTCTAGGCTTTATTGCTCCAGTAACAACCACAGCAAAAATATTTCTACAACAGTTGTGGAAACTGAAAGTGGACTGGGATGCCGCACTCCCACAAGATCTTCACACTACCTAAGATTCAAATTATTGCAAAGCATCCGCATCCCTCGTCATATCTTTGGCCATAAGGAAGCGAACAATACTGAAATACATATCTTTGCAGATGCTGCAGAGCAGGCATACGGAGCTGTAGCATACATGAAGACAACACATGCTCACCACTCTATAGTTGTACGTTTTATATGTGCAAAACCAAGAGTAGCGCCAACAACACAAGTAACATTACCACGATTGGAACTATGTGCTGCCAAGTCAGCCTTAGAACTTATGCGGAAACTTCAAGAAGCCAACATCATCAAGGAATCGATTATTCATTTGTGGTCCGACTCCACTGCAATGCTAGGATGGATAAACGCAGATTCATCACATTATCATACTTTTGTCGTCAACAGGATTTCAACCATTCAGCAGCATACATCTCCACAGCAATGGCGACACGTGCAATCAGAAGACAATCCTGCTGATCTTATATAAGAGAACTGACACCAAGCAAACTTATTAACAATAATTTCTGGTTTAATGGTCCTCTATTTTAACATGGATCGATAACAAGTTGGCCTCTCCAACCACCACGAGGAGAATGCCCATTAGAGCGCAGGATGAAGTTGCTGCCACAACGGCAACACCTACAAACTGCACAAGAAACTGGCTTGAAGAAGTCAATCACAAAAATTCCTTCCGGCACTTGCAAAGGGTATTGTCATATGTTCTACGTTTCATCAATCATACTCGACACTAGTCGCCCAAGGCAGCAACGACATTATTATCTGCAAATGAAGTGGAAGAAGCGCTGCTACTTATTGTAAAGATTATGCAACGGGAAGAGTTTGACAATGATATTAGTCAATTAACTCACTATTCCACTGTGAGCAATAACACTTCAATTAACACTCTAACACTTTTCCTAGATTATAAAGAATGGGAGGAAAAATGTTAAGAATGGGAGGACGTTTGGAGTCATCCAACTTAAGTTATGATGATATTACCATACAACAACATAATTACGAAACTTTTACTAAACGATCTGCACAAGGAATACCTTCATGCTATTCCTCAAATACTTATGTCTATCACAAGACAAAGATTTTGGCCTCTAAAACTAAAAACCTCAGCTCGCTCCGTCACTCAAAACTGTGTTCAATGCACTAGAGCCAAACCAAAATTATTACAACAATTGATGGGTAATCTAATCACTTCCAAATTCGAGGTAAGCCACAGCTAAAAGCATATTTAGCCGTATCTTGTTGTTGGCGGTCGGCAACATAGTACTAATAGCCTTTTTAATACTGCCATTAATACTAGGTAGTCCGATTGAGGTCACACAATTTATAGGCCTATTACAGTTCACAGCAATACACAAAGACACAGCAAGTTTTAAGTATAAGCAATGTACACAATAAAAACAGAAATAAATGTTGTGTTGTGAACCGTAATAAGCCTATTAATAAAAAATCCGGTATACATTTCGAAGCCATAGGAAACATAAAATTAGTGGCAAAGGAGTGGAATTTAATTGCTTTCTATGATATGGCACCATTTCGAGCTGAATTAGAGAGCCTAACAAACGGAACAAGTTTTCTAAGTAAATTATGCGATCAAGTTCATCAAAGATCTACCTGCACGACCCTGATCGACCAATTCATGCTAGCACAAGAGGAACCTAAGCAAGACAATATTCTCCTCTATTCAAAGAAAAGACACGCGAGAGGTGCGGTAGATTTAATTGGCAATATTAGGCATTCTTTGTTTGGAATTTTAGATTCTGAGTATTCCGCAAAGATATCTCAGACCATTGACAAAGTGCATTCTAACGATGAACATGTACGGAGTTTGCTGAAGACACAAACGTCGATGATGAATTCAACGATCAACATAATGAAGCAGCATCAAAACGGGACTTTTGGACTCAGATTAGGAATGATCGAGCATCAAATTGAAGAAATCGCCATTCGAATCAATATTACATCAGAAGAAGCAGTTCAAGATAAAACATTTAGACTGTTAATGTCATTAGCAGTACAAAGGACATTAACACTATCAAATCTACAACGAATTCAATCATCATTGTTGGTTATTTTAATTGACACTCATCATGGGAGAATTCATCCAATGCTAATAATCCCCCAACAATGTCGACAGGAAATAATGCGCATCAAGAACCACCTTCCATCCCAATTTCAGTTACCTGTGGAGTATGACGAGCTCTTGTTCTTCTACAAGCTAATGAGGGTAAAAGGAGACGTCTCGGCTGATTATGTGATATTTGACATCAAAATACCATTGGTCAGTCAAGAATTATTTGAAGTTTTTAATGTGATACCTATTCCGGTCTTGTTCAACAATACAATGGTAACCATAAAATCAACAACCTCCCTCATGGCAGTTAACCTCCATCGTGACCGATATTTTCCTACATCCCCCACGGTACTTAAACAATGTATCAAAGCAAAAGAAGACACATTTTTATGTGACAACATTCATTCAATTTGTAACAAAGGAGCTGGCGAACAGTCATGTGAAATCAAATTACTGCATAACGAGACCATTACTAGCTGCGAATTCATTAAAACCAACTCCAATAAAGTCTGGATTCAAATGGAACACGCAAACCAATGGATCTTTGCCGTATCAACATGAATGTCAGCTGTGTGCAACAACGATGTAATTCAACTAGTTCTACCTGAATCTGGTCGGATCAGCCTTCAACCAAACTGCACATTGAAAAATTACTATGTAATTATACAAGAACACTTCATCGTCACCACTTCCACGCATTCGTCATATCCAAAATTAGGCATTATAACAGAGCTGGACGCTCCTAGCAACATGGAACCATTCCTCTTGAATACCCCAGAAGTAGCTAGAATACACGGAAGATCAGCTCAGCGAATTGACAGCACTTTATCATGAAATTGCAAATCTACGCATCGACGATCTCAGCAATGTTCGACCACATGATATTCATCAATACATCATGAACCATTCATGTGTCATCATTTGCATCGTAATATGGTATGTGTGGAAACGAATCAAAAAACTCCACAACAAGGATCGATTTTCACTACAACCAGCACCAAGACACAACGTCGACGTACTTGATACCGTCCAAGAACATGAACCTGAAGTTATCACAACATATGAAAGATAAGGTTGAACGACATTCGCTCAACGCCGGGGTTGGGTGGTTAAATTTTAAGGGCCGATGTTGATTTTGAATAAAACACAAATTTTTTGGGAAATTATTGTCATTTCCTTTTATTATGATATTGGTATGGTTCAATTATGTACGGAAAAAAATATCGGCCAAATGGCCGCCGCGACCTAGGCGGCACACTTCCATCCGATGGTCCAAATTTTCGATGCCGCTGAGTCATAATTGAGTTTCTATGCCGCTAATGTGCCGAATTATCTCATCCTTTAGCTCTTGAATTGTTGCTGGCTTATCGACGTACACCTTTTCTTTCAAATAACCCCAAGGAAAGAAGTCCAATGGTGTTAAATAACATGATCTTGGCGGCCAATTGACATCGCCACCACGTGAGATAGCACGGCCATTGAATTTGTCACGCAAACGAGCCATTGTTTCGTTAGCTGTGTGGCAAGTGGCACCGTCCTGTTGAAACCACATATCGTCCACATCCATATCTTCCAATTCGGGCCATAAAAAGTTCGTTATCATCTCACGATAGCAAACACCATGCACAGTAACTGCCTGACCGTCCTCATTTTGGAAAATATACGGCCCGATTATGCCGCCAGCCCATAAACCGCACCAAATAGTCACTCTTTGTGGGTGCATTGGTTTTTCGACAATCACTCTTGGATTATCATTCGCCCAAATACGGCATTTCTGCTGAAAATGTGCCTCATCACTGAAGATAATTTTCTTCGAAATTGGATCATCCACTGTTACCATTTCTTGCCACCATTCTAACCATTGACGACGCTTGAAATGGTCACGAGGCTTTAGTTCTTGAGTCAATTTCACCTTGTAAGCGTGTAAATGCAAGTCTTTATGCATAATGTTCATCAACGACGAGCGTGATAGGTGCAATTGTTGAGCAATATTTTCAGCAGTACGAGTTGTACGAGCATGCACTGGTGTTTTCACATCTGCTACAGACCCGGTTTGCTCAAATTTTTGCATTTGGACGATTAAATTGACCGAAAAAAATCACGAAGTGCACGATATGCATTTTGATTTGAACTTCCATTTTCATAATAAGCCTGAATAACTTTTACGCGTTGCTCGATTGTGTGTCTTTCCATGGTTCAAATTGAATTAATCTGAAATTGAGAAATGTCAAATGAAATGCAGAAAAAACTTGACGTTTAGGTGTGGTTCACATTCAACATCGGCCCTTTAAATTTAATCAACCTTTATATCATATGTTGTTCATTTATTGTATATAACAAATATACAATATATAATAAATACAAATATAACAAAGATAAATACAAATATAACAAACAATAAAAAGCAATGCATCCAAAACTGCATGATTAGCATAACAAACTTTACGCTAAATCCAAGGCAGTGCAATGTGCCTAAAAACGCTTACACTGCATAATATTGCGACAATGAACTTACTAGCATTCAAGGCTAAGTAGCAATCCATTGAACTTATGTTGTCAGCATTTTGCATTCATGTTGTTTATATTTGTATTTTACAAATATTCAATTTTAGCTATAAATAGTTCGCAAATCAATAAAGTTTTTTGAGTACAATTATTAAGATTGCAAATTCAAGTTGTGTTATTATTTTCTCCAGATCACAGTATAATTGGTTAATGGACCAAATATACATAGAAAAGAACACGGCTCAAGTGCCTGGTCTAATATAGTATTAAAGAATATAGTATAGAATATAGTATAAAAGCATACTATACATCCTCTATAAATCTGTTTATGCTTCTAATATGCCTTTGGCTCGATGTACTAGGGAGAATAATTCAGTTCTTGCTTTCATTGACATAGTTGATAGTTGCTCAAGATGGCAATTTAAAATTTACTTATTTATGCACCTTTTTGGCCCGTAATTCTTTGAATTCCTTGTAAATTCTATTCTTTTCTATTAAATATTTTGTATTATATAAATTTAATTAAATTGATATATTAACTTATTTAATTTTAAGTTATGATGAATTGTAATGTTAAATAATTTTTAAGTTTTGTTTTTATTTTCAAGTAGTCTGTAAGAGTTGATCTCTGTTAGATGAAATAAATAAATAAAAAATAAATAAAAAATAAATAAAAAAAATATGTTAAAAAATATAAAAAAGTGTTACCATATTTTAGTAGCAGTTCTCCCCCCGGTAAGCGATTGTTTCAGAAGCTTGCTTATATACCTCCAACATCCGACACTGCTAACTTTACCGCCGGACGAACTCGAACTCCTTCAGCTGTTTGCAACATTTCTTTCAGCCAACGAGTGGCGGCCGTAGCCTAGTGGGTAGAGTGCGTGGCTCCTAAGCTAAAGAACTGCGGTAGCCCGGGTTCAATTCCAGCTCAAACAGAAAGTTTTTTCAATTGAATTAATTTTTCTTTGCGGTCGTCACCTCTCTGCAGACAATGGCAAACCTCAGAGAGTAAAAATTGCCATGTAAAGCTTCTTGAGAACATAAGCCGTTCGGAGTCGGCATTAAGCACGTAGGTCCAGTTCTCGGTCATTTGTGATCAAAAATTTAACAACACGCACAACACAGTTGATCAATAAGAGCTAGGTCAAAGTCCTTCCAAGGGCTGAAATGGCCAGTTTAAAAAAAAATATTTTCTAACTCGCAGAACGGCTTGGCTCTATTTGAGCTACCAAGTAGAAAGTGGTTTGGCGTTATTGCCTCTTGATCTTCGTTTTCGAGTAAGAAATATGTGAGAGGGCGCGAGTTAACGGTGAGCTCAACTTCCAGTAGCGCTGATCCTAGACTTTCATCCGTAAGCTCTTGAGATGGAAAGAGTTTGTACAAAATTGTTTAAGTTGACCTTACCAAGCGCTCCCACGCCCTCCCATATGTGGTGCTGCTGTCGGGTTAAATTTCCAGTTGATGCCTTCGTATGCAAGTTGCCTCTGCATCTCAGCACTATTTCTATTATTTAGCTCCTTTCCTACCAGTCTTTCAGCGCCCCGAAAGTTCGTCCTGTTATCACTGCAGATTGTTATGGGAATTCCGCGCCTTGCAACAAAATTTCTTAAACACATGAGATAAGAGTCGGAATGAAATAAATTTGTCCTACCTCATTAATGGCAGTTTCGTGATTCATTTGGTGATAAGCTTTGTGGTAATGATCGATGACTAAGCGGGTTATCGGATGATCACTTGGTAGAACAATATAGTTTCGTACATATCTATCAGCTAAGGGCAGTTTCTCAGCGCGATTTTTTAAATATAGAACATCACCATCGTCCAGGTAAATATTCAGTTTGTAGAGAACACTTTCTTTTGGCGACGGTCTTCCAGATTTAATCTCTGTCCATTCGTCAGAAAAACATTGCCATCTGAGCAGAAATATTTAAGCTCTTCTTAGATGCTGTCAAGAAATAGTTAAATTTAAATTTTGTTTTTTGATTCTACAATACAGCTTTTCAATGAATAATATCCAATTAGCAACTGCTCGATACAACCTGAACCAGTTAGAAAAAAATCATTAATCATGAACAATTAGAAAGGCGTGTTTTTTGTTGCTATATCGGCGACATTAAGTTTTGTCGGAATCCATATCCACTCAGATACGTCAGTTTATGTGTAAATTTCTGCTACACGAAACATTACGTATTGTAGGAATTGACGAGAGTCGTTGTTGATCCAGTTCAGGACAGTTTTGGAATCAATATACAAGATGTTCTTCTCGAATTCAATTTTATGTTAATTTTTTAGTTTGCGCTAGCCGAGCTCCAATGATAGACGCTTGCAGTTCAAGGCGGGGTATTGAGAGTAGTGAAGCCACCTTTGTTTTTGCAGCAACTATTCGAACTTTTTGAGATATGTCATAACGCAAGACAGAAATCCAATAGAGTCAAAAACCGACATCAGTACACGCAACACTTCTCGCTTTGTTGGAACGATATCCTGGCATAAAATATCGCGTTTCAGGTGGACGAACTTTAAAATATACCTGAAGACAGCAGCTTTTGGATCCCAGTACGTACCCAACACCTTTACCCAAACGAGTTGGACTGTCATTTCTCAAAAATGTCTTGTTGTATATTGTTGTTTTCAGCAAGCACATCTAATATTTGATAATATTTGTTGAATCCATTAAATCATCTACGTAATGATGTTAAGTGATTGCTTCTACAGAGTGTGCAATACACGGTGAGCAGGAGGCTCTAAATCAGAGTTGTAAGTCCCATAGCTCTTTTAGCTCACTTACAACAACTTCAATATTTTCGTGTGTTTTGTAATTCGAAGAATTAGGTATGTAAGTTAACACAAGATTCTGTCGAAATCGATTAGAAGACAAAATCTGTGCTACATTTAAAAGTACGTGACTTTTGATAAATTTGCCAGCTGCATGGTTTTTAACGTGGGAGGATCCACTATGTAGAAAACCAGCAGCAACAACAACAATAACAATAGCCAAAATATGAAGCAAAGAGAGCACCAACGACAGCAACAATATCAACAGTAGTAACTACAACAGCAACAACAACAACTACATCAACTACATCATCATCTTCAATGTGCCCAGAATAGGTATAACTTAGGGTAACTTTCAATTAATAAGTTAGTTTTTAAGTGAATGTTTAATAAAGAAGTGGCACATAGTGCCTAAAATAAAAATTCGTTTTTAAACTTTAACTGGCGCCCAACGAAAACTGAAGTTCTTATAAAGAATAAACTTAAAACTGAAAGAAAAATTAATTAAAATACCATAAAATAGAAAAAACTGAAAGAAAATTAATGTGCTAAAATACCATAAGGCAAATAAAAACAAACTGAAAGAAAATTAAATGTACTTTAAAAGAACTAAAGATAAACAATCAATTAAAATACAATAAGACAAATAAACAACGAAGGAGAACTTTACGAGAGTTATACGATCGACATAGCAAAAGGAGAAGAACACAGCAAACAAAGTAAAAAAAGAAAATCAAGAGATAAGGAAATAACCTGTTAATATGATTATGTTTATGTAAGTACTCAGTGATCTGTTTTTTTTTTGAGGTTACATATTGAATTAAATTATTTAAAGTTTTTTGTAAGAATAAACTATAAAAAATAGAAATTATAAAAAAATTTTAAAATTATTTTTCATTTTTTAAAAAAAAAAAATGTCCGACGAACAACTAAGAATAATAATTTCTGCTGCTGTTACCACAGACAATAGAACAACTGACGGACAATAGAACAAATGACGGAACGAATCAGGACTTTAGAAACACCAGCTAGGGTAGAACAATATAAGCCAGTTGAGATAAATCCGGCTGTGAAATGCGAAGAATCTCTAGATATCGTAAAGTCACTACCTGAATTCAATGGCGACAGGACACGCTACGTTAGTTGGAGACAAGCTGCCTTTGCAGCTTATAAGTTTTTTGATAAATATGAAAATAGCTCGAGGCACTACCAAGCGGTAGCAATTATGCGAAATAAAATTGTAGGCCCGGCTGATCAGGTATTATCATCATTCAACACAATCCTTAATTTCAACGCAATTATTGCGCGTTTAGACTTTACATACGCGGACAAAAGACCCATTTATTTAATTGAACAAGAGATGTCGACTCTCCGCCAAGGAAAGCTTTCAATTGTAGAATTTTATGATGAAGTGGAAAAAAAAATTAACACTTATTGTAAATAAAACTATAATGTCACACGAGGGCAATAATGATCTCATTATGTCATTATGCCAGAAGTATAGGCAAGATGCTCTCAGGGTATTCATATCAGGATTAAGTAGGCCCATGAGCGACATAATGTTTTCGTCACAGCCTGTGGATATGCCCAGCGCTTTGGCGTTAGCGCAAGAATTGGAGGCTAACCATGCCCGATACTCATTCGCGAATTCTTTTAGCAATAGAAATGAAGTTAATCAGACAGGACATAATAATAGAAGATCCTTTGCGGCGCAATATTCTCCTCACTATAGGCAAGTTAACGGACACCCTCAGAATAATCCTACCCCCATGGATGTTGATCCTTCTACTTCAAATTTGAGACAGAGAACCAATTTCAATCCAAACTGGAGGATCGCACAGGACTCCTCCGAAACTCGTCAATCATATCAGAGGCCGTTACCTAATAATAATCAAAGAGAGGCATTTAAAAGACAGCGTGACAGCGATAGGCAGACTCTCCCTAAAATTCAAAGAATAAACCATATAAATCAAAATACCGATGAAGAACATTTTAGTTATGACAAAGCCCAAAGCGAGTTTTTTGAAGAAATTAATTTTTTAGGAGAAAATCGCTCCTGCCATATGTAAGCCGAGAGCTGGCAGGGCGATCAATAAAGCTTTTAATTGATACAGGTGCGGGAAAAAATTTTATGAAACATAATACAAATCTAAAAGGATTAAAGGAAATCGATAAACCATTTAGGGTACAATCAATTCATGGCACCGCCGAGATATATGAAAAATGTTGTGTTAATATTTTCGGAAGAAATACACATTTTTATATCCTTTCTGAATTAAAAACATTTGATGGCATAATAGGGTCTGATTTTATGAAGGAAATCGAAGCTAAATTGGACTTAAAAACAGGAATATTGCATTATAAGGGTGGTCAAGAGAAGTTGCAATATTACAACTGTAAGGATGTTAATAACGTAGTATTACGTGAAAATCCTACAGTTAAACCCAATGAGAGCGACATGATTTCACTAATCTTAGAAAAACACTCAAAGGTCTTTGCTTATCCAAATGAAGCATTGCCATTTAATACTAACGTGGTTGCTACAATAACAACTGTCAACAATGAGCCAGTGTATTCCAAATCGTATCCTTACCCAATTGCTGCTTCCAAATTTATAAATGAAGAAATTGCTAATTTATTGCGAGATGGCATTATTCGCCCTTCTAAATCATTATACAACAATCCTATATGGGTTGTGGATAAAAAAGGGGTTGATGAGAATGGGCAAAAGAAAATGCGAATGGTGATCGATTTTAAAAAGCTGAATAGCAAAACAATTTGTGACAAATATCCCATCCCCGATACTTCTGTCATTTTGACAAATATGGAAAAGTCAGCTTTATTTACAACTTTAGATTTAAAATCTGGATTTCACCAGATTAAGTTAGCGGAAAAAGATAGGGAAAAGACAGCTTTTTCCATAAATAATGGGAAGTATAAATTTTGTAGACTTCCCTTTGGACTTAAGAATGCCCCTGGCATTTTTCAGAGAACAATTGATGATGTTCTCAGAGATGAAATCGGAAAATGCTGCCATGTTTACATCGATGATGTAATAATTTTTTCAAGTAATGAAGAACAACACTACAGGGACATAGAAAGAATTTTAACAAAGTTGTTTCAGGCAAATATGAGAGTTTCAATGGAAAAGTCGAAATTTTTGAAAGAAGAGGTTGAATTTTTGGGGTTTATTGTTTCAAAGGAAGGAATCAAAACATGTCCTGATAAGATCAATGATATAATAAATTATAGAACTCCTAGTACTCTTCGTGGTTTACGATCGTTCTTAGGACTATCAGGATACTATAGAAGGTTTGTTAAAGACTACGCTTCTATAGTAAAACCTCTTACAAAATATTTGAGAGGAGAAAATGGCCACATAGGGGCTAATAAATCGAAAAATATTAAAATTAAATTAGATAGTGACGCAATACTGGCTTTTGAGAAAGTTAAAAGAATTTTATCCTCCGAAGAAGTTCTTCTTTTATACTAAACTGTGCACACACTGTCTGAATAAAGTAACCCTGAAAGCACATTTTGCATCTGCTCATTTTTTTAAAAAATTAAAAATGGATTATTTTTCTGCAGAAAATATCGTTGCTTGTTCTTTGGACGAACTTTGCAAAAGCCAAAACATTCTAAACCCCATGTTCAGCTGTTCTGGTCCATGTGAGCAGATGTTTCATGCATCTTGTGCCGGTATTTCCAAGTCATGCCTTGACGACTTAAAATCTCAGCTATCAGGCCTTCGCTGGTACTGTGCTTCGTGTAGGGCACTTTCCCCAGATGAACTTTATTCAAAAATTAAGCTTTTTGGGGAAAGTCTTAACTCATTAAACAACAATTTTCGAGAAATTGTAACATTTTTTAGTGAAGTTAGGGCCGCACCCAGTACCAGCGTCTATGATGAAAATTCTATTTCGGAAAATATCCCGCTTTCTTTGTCACAGACTGTTTCTTTAGGGACACAAACAATCCTTTCATCAGAAGACCACATTATCGCAAAAAAAAAGAGAAAAAATAAAAAAAAATAATAAGAAGCGAAAATCAACTGGATCTACTTCTCAGGCCAAGCAGCCCTCAGCACCGCTTTTGAACAGGAACACTCCAGTTACTTCCTCGTCACCTTCTAACATTCCTTCTTTGATTAATAGTTCAGTTTTGACTCCTATTGAGCCTAGAAATATATCAAGCTTAAGGGCAGTGTCGAGGAAAAAAAATTTATTTATTTCACGTCTTCAGCCCGACACAACTGTTGAAAATGTATTGACCTTTATTAAACATAATAACTTGTTGAGTCAAAATGCATTTTGTTCATGCAAAAAAATAGGTAATAAACCTTCCCATGCTTCCTTTATACTCACAGTTCCAGCAGAAGAGTTTGCAACTGTTCTAAACTCTAATTTGTGGACTGATAATATACTCGTTACAGAGTTTCAGCCTAAGAATAAGCCTAGAGGGACGACTCAAGCCGCTCGTCAATCCCAAAAAAACTGAATAGGTTATCCCTTTACTATCAAAATGTAAGGGGATTACGCTCTAAGACGCGAGACATATTTTTAATGTCTCAGAATTTCTCTGAGGATATTATCGCACTGACTGAAACTTGGTTAAACGGAAGCATTACTGACTTAGAATTGTTTGATAACAGTTTTGAAGTTTATAGAAGAGATAGACATGCTGACAATACTTCTGCTGTCGGTGGAGGTGTCTTATTAGCTGTAAGGAACTCCTTCGTTAGTTCCATTATTGTTATTCCCTGCTCTGCTAACATCGAACTTATATGCGTCAAGGTTGTACATTGCAATTCTAATGTATATCTTATTAATGCATACGTTCCTCCTAAGAGCAGTGTAGAAGTTTATGCAAGCCTTGCGGATTGCATAGAATACGTTATAAACATAATTGACGTTAATGACGACATTTTATTGTTAGGTGATTTTAATCTGCCTGACTTGAAATGGGAATCTTCTGACGATGATACATATTTTTGTGCATCTAATTCGAAGACTCGCCAAGAGCATATATTTGTTGATAATATATGTTCTGACTTACAACAAGTGAGTTGTATTTATAATAGTCGTGAAAGACTTCTTGACCTGGTCTTAACTACAGACAGTAAGAATGTGATTGTTGAGAGGGCCCCTCATGGTTTGACTGCTGTTGATGAATACCATCCACCATTGAGCATATGGTACAAATCAGACAGGGATAATATAGTAAAGTCTAACTCAATAGATAAAGTTTATGAATTCAATTTTAAAAAGCTGACTTTTTGAAGTTGAATCATTTACTTCAAAGTAAACTTCATGCTATTTTAGAATATGTTAATAATAACACTCTTGATGATTCAATTAATTTTTTTTATATGGAAATCTTTGCTGTGTTTTCTCTGTCCGTGCCATATAGCCTCAAATTTACGAAAAATTGTGCTTACCCCTGGTACACAAAGGAGTTAAAGATTCTTCGCAACAGCAGGAATAGGGCATGGAAAAAATATGTCTGTAGCTTAGACTTGAACGACCTAGAAATCTACAAGCGTTTGTTTCTGGATTTTGAAAATTGCTCAGCTACCTTATATCAAAATTATTTAGACAGTATTAAGCTGAGAATATTGTCCGATCCGAAGAAATTCTGGGGTTTCATAAACACCAAAAAAAAATCTGATGGATTCCCTTCATCATTTAAAACCTCTGACGGATTTACTGACGATCCTGTCGTAATTTGTGGTCTATTTGCCAATCTCTTTAAAGAGTCCTTTTGTTCAGACTCTTTCAATCCTGATGAAGAGTACTTTGAATATATGAACTCTACACCCAGGGTTTCGTTGGATTCTATACCCTTTACTTCAGAGGATATTTTAAAGTATATTGGATTCATCGATGAGGATTTTAATGCTGGACCTGACGGAATTCCTGTCGCAGTATTAACACGATGTGGTTCCGTTCTAAGTCAACCACTGTCCATTTTATTCAATAAATCAATTAGCGAAAGTATTTTTCCACTTTTTTGGAAAAAATCTTTTATAAGTCCTATTTATAAAAAAGGTTGTAAGAACGATATAAACAACTACAGGCCTATCGCAAAACTCTCGTCGATTCCAAAACTTTTTGAGCGACTCGTGTATGATCGTGTGAAAATTCGCTGTGGGAAGGTCATGACAACTCGTCAGCATGGATTTGTTACTGGCAGATCCACTGTGTCTAATCTCCTCGATTTTACAACGTTTTGCTTAAATTCATTTTATTCAGGTAACCAGGTCGACTGTATTTACACTGATTTTAGTAAAGCATTTGATAAACTGCCACACAACTTAATTCTATTTAAACTAAAGTTAATGGGGTTTCCACAATTTTTTGTAAGCTGGATTCAATCGTATCTGACATAGCGATGTTATCAAATACGATTTCGAGGCGTATTGTCAGCTGAATTTATTGCTGAATCAGGTGTTTCTCAAGGTAGCCACCTTGGTCCACTTCTGTTTATTTTAGCCATTAATGATGTAACCCACATCATCAAACACTCTCATCTACTTATCTATGCAGATGACATGAAAATATACAGACCAATAAATGCTTAAGACAGTTCAGATCTGCTCCAGTCTGATTTGAAATCCTTTGAAATTTGGTGTTCTAAAAATAATATGTTTCTAAATCCAGATAAATGCCAAACTATGACCTTTTCACGAAAAAGGAATAATTTAATTTTTGATTATAAGATAAAAGATACTGCTTTAAGTAGTGTAGATGCTGTCAAAGATCTTGGTATATGCATGGATTCTAAGCTATCGCTTAACGTTCAAATTGATTACATTTGTAAAAAAGCTTCTTCTATGCTCGCGTTTATGAAACGCTGGGCCAAAGAATTTAATAGTATGATCACAACTACAACGCTGTATTATGCAATTGTGCGACCTCACTAAGAGTATGCAAGTCAAGTTTGGTCCCCAAGTTACAATGTACATGTTGAACGTATAGAGAGAATCCAAAAACGTTTTGTTCGGTTTTCTCTAAGGGGCTTAAGTGCAACGGACACTTTAAACCTTCCTCCTTATGAGGATCGTTTAAAACTATTAGAAATGCAATCTTTGAACGAGAGAAGGAAGTCTCCAGATATCGTCTATTTACACCAACTCATAACTGGTGTATGAACTCCTAACTCTTATAAATTTTAACACCAACCGTAGAAGCAGTAGAAATGCTAACAATTTAATTTACTTACCTTTTAGTAGAACAAATTATATGGCTACTGCTCCTTTACATCGCATGAGTACCTTTATTAACAACTGTAGCTTTTTTGATGTTAACTTATCGAAAGGTCAACTCAAAAGTAGATTGAAAACTAATGTATGATTAGATCTATGTAAACGCATGGTTAGTTGTTACGTCTTGTGTTGTCCCTGAGCCCAACCCATATTATGGTGGTTAAATTTTTCTCACTTTGGATTGTTTTGGGTCACTTTTATCGATATCATTAAGGCTATTCACAGTTTGAGCGTACTTTTAACAAATCGTATTTATAGCATTTGTTGTTGTTCAAACTGTGAGCACCTCGCCATGTGACTGTCGTATAAAAAAATTGTGCAACCCTATGATGTATATGATTATGGGGCTGTAGACAGAGCATAAAAATACGAGGTACAAAAAACACGTCCAAGGGCTGCTTTTATTTACGCGTGCCTGCGTATTTGCGCTTGTATACAAAACAACAACAAAGCAAAATGCGCTTTCGTAAATTGGCGTACAAATAGCAAATCGTACAAATGGCGGACCAGCGTATTCGAACTGTGAGTGGCCTTATTGAGATGTTTTAATGTTATTTGGGCTGGTTTTTAAGATGATCTAATGCGGAGAAAGTGCGAAAAAGCTGTAGTAGCTGAACTCTATTGTTATTGCATGTGATAGAAATAACCTAATAGATACTAAGAATATAAGATGCAATAATAAAAGAAATATACATAAATCAAATTTCAATGTAGGTGATTATGTTTATTTAAAAATACAGAATACGCTGAGTTTATTAAAGAATATGCTGATCTTAATCATATGTCACCATTAGATCACACAGCAACAAATGCATGTAAAACTTTTTTGCCACACCACTGCGTTTTGAAGGAAGAAAGTTTAACAACAAAACTTAGAGTGGTGTTTGATGGATCTGCAGCTTCATCATCTGAGTTATCGCTGAATGATTTACTCATGGCAGGACCTACGATTCAGCCTAAACTTTTAAACAAATTGCTTCGTTTTCGATCATTCCCTGTAGCTTTTACCGGTGACATTTGCAAAATGTACCGGTGCGTGCGCATAACTCCACCTGATAGTTTTTGCAGTGCATTTTGTGGCGTAATCCGCTAGAAGAAGATATTCAAATATTTAAATTGGATACCGTTACTTATGGTACCAAGTCAGCATCCCTTTTTAGCTATGGTTCTAAAATCTTGTTGCGAGATTTCTATGTAGATGACATGATAACAGGTGCTGAGTCTGAGCAAGACGCTTTAAAAATCATGAATCAAACAACAGAACTTCTTGGCAAGGCGCATTTCAAGTTGAGGAAATGGTGTTCAAACAACATGAGAAAAATTTATAAAATTTGATAATGGCAGTGACATTACCAAGGCTTTCGGCCTGTCGTGAGATCCTGCAACTGATAATCTATTATTTTCATTTATTCCGCAGTATCAATGTTTGATATTGTCAACAATTGCTAGATTTTACGATCCGCTTGGACTCATTGGTACAGTAATAACAAAGGCTTAGATCTTTTTGCAGCATTTGTGGAGAGAAAAACTAGATTGGGATGAAAGTTTGCCTTTTCCGCTGCAATCAACTTGGACTTCCAGGCCATGCAGCATTCTGTTTATCCACGCTTCATTTTATTTTCACATACATTTTTGGAAATACACGCTTTTTGTGATGCTAGTCTGGACGCATATGGAGCTTGCGTTTATGTTCGATATTACAAGGATAACAAGGTGCCGTCATTTTTGTAGTAAATCGTGTAAGCAAGATTCAAAAGCTGACTGCTCAAATCGATTGGCATTACGTTCCTACAGCTATGAATCCTGCAGATATTCTATCAAAAGGAGCTTCACCAAGTGAGCTACTTCAATCATCATTTTGGTTGCATGGCCCAATACTTTTACTGGGCGGTCAATACAATTGGCCTAAATCGTGTTTACCAACAAACCCTGTACCAGAGATTCGAAAAAGAGCACTCATTTTAAACAAACAACACATTAATCCAACCGTGTACTGCAAATATATTAATTCACTTCCAAAGATGTAACGTATTTTTAGTTACGTTTACAAATTTATATCAAGGAAAAGATCAGATACGATGACAACTACAGAGTTACTACGTGGAACTTACTTGCTGATTCGCATCGTTTAAATGTCAAGCATGTGGGCTGAGGACAAGGTGCTGAAATCGAACCAATATATCTCCTCTTCCAGCATTTCTTCGCTGTCACCGTTTCTGGATAAATTTGGACTAATCAGAGTTGGGGGTCGATTAGAAAACTCGTCTTGAGATTTTAAATCACGTCACCCGTTAATTCTTCCTAGACGACATCCATTAACTGACGCAATCGTAACTAATTTTCATCAAAAATATTTTCATGCAGGTCAATATATATTTCTCGGTGGCCGAAAAGTGTTGCCCGTGTAATTAACAAATGCATCAGATGT
This sequence comes from Dichetophora obliterata, assembly GCA_963920525.1. Lineage (NCBI taxonomy): Eukaryota > Metazoa > Arthropoda > Insecta > Diptera > Sciomyzidae > Dichetophora > Dichetophora obliterata. Next base: position 170,393,693 of record OY986437.1, on the reverse strand, counting down.
TTTCGCGCCAGGCCAAAACTAGTCGAGCATATTATGGGCGATTTACCAAAGGAAAGAGTTCAGGCCACTCGCACTTTTGCAGTAACTGGTATTGACTATTGTGGTCCATTTTTCTATCAGCCTGAATTTTGCAACAAACAGCCCGTAAAATGTTATGTCAGCTCGTTTATTTGTTTTTCAACTTAGGCTGTACACTTAGAGCTTGTTAAAGATTTATCGAAAAATGCTTTTCTCGCCGCATTAAAGCGATTTATTTCAATACGTGACAAGCCAAGCGCCAATTGGTCTAACAACGCCACTAATTTTGAAGCGTCTACGACTGAGTGACGATCATCAAAAGCACAGATAACCAGATAGGAAACTTCGATTTTGCAGTCAAAAATCAGCTGATCTGAGATTGGTTTTGCAATTTATGAAACTCACGTATTGTGTACGTGGGTTATCCTTCTTTCATCCCATAGCTGCCAATGTTGTTGAATGTCAGATGCTTAAAGTCGTTTCCTAAATGAGTAAATTTTGTGTTTGTTTGCAATGTTCCATATTTAATACATTTATTATCATTGAAATCAATTCATAATTGTAAACATTAAAGGAACTTGTGCGATAAATAAAATAAAAATTCTTAAATAGTTAAATATTAATAAAATAATGGCAAACAGAAAGTTGATGTATGTGCTGTTGTTGGCTTTGGCAACTTTTCCAGCGCAGATCCTTTGTGATGCTGATAAAAAGGAGGAATGTTGTTCGTCTGGAAGATGAAAGTTACTGCTACGTGCTGCCCAATAATATGATGCTACAGATCTGAGAGTTTGCCACGTGAAATGCAAGGTATTTTCGCATGTTGCAATCCGATACCTCCATTGGTGCGTCAGAATCTGCATACGCTACATCAGATTGTGCTGCGTGCTCTTGGTGAAGGTAAAATAAGACAATTTTAATATAAGTTGGTTTAACTTTGTTATATTTCTTAGCCATTTCTTGACACAGACGAAATCGTCAAGGGAAAATTGAAAAATATAGAGAAAATTCAATTGATCAGTCCGTATGATCGGTACTTGACTCTGTTGCCCATTGCAGAAAAGGAAAAACGAGAAGAGGCTGCACGCATAGACGCGGAGTATAAGAAACGACAGTAGTGTCTAAATGTACCTACGCTGATGATCAAACAAGAGGTTATTTTTCTGAAACATCTTTATTAGTTGAAATATAATTGTGTGCTATGTACTTTACGGCTGCCCGAATCCATGAACACAGATGAAACGGATGAGCTATATAGCTTGCCAATTAAGGAGATGCTTAATCGAAAATTTTAAGAGTATGTGGAAAATAAAACTGATGAAGCCAGTATCAACAACAGTAGCGATAGACCTAAGGCCAAACGCATGCGTACAGAGACACCCAATGATGACAAATTTAAATTTGTTAACACTTCACACAGCAGCAAAACCAAAAACCAAGCCTGCGAAAGAAAGAGTGCACAAACACAAAATACTACAGAAGATTTAACAAAAAATGCAAAAGATAATGATGACGAAGCCCCTGCAGAAATGCCATCTACATCTGCTGCCCACACCCAACCGCAGCAACGGAAAGGAGCAACAAAGCACAAAAACGCTTTAACAATAAAAATAAGAAAAACAAATATAAAGGGCACAAGAATTCGCGTTCGAATCAATCTAATGCATCAAACTATAAGTGCATCAAACTAATTTCGATTATCAAAAAGAGAACTTTAAGAAATTTCAAGGAGGCGCTCAACTAGCTGCAGGAGCAGAGCTTAAGCCACAGTTCCATGACAAGGTAACATAAAATGCTAGTTACTGTAAAAATGATTTTATTCATCCACTTTTTTTTCGCTTGCAGGGCAACTCAAATAAGGCTAATAATAAAAAATTCAACAAGTTATTTACATTTAGCAATGTAAAGGGTAAAATGTAGTTAAATATAACATTTAACAATCATTAGTAATAATGACAAGTAATATTATCTAATTATCTTATTTTTGTATCATTTTACATAAAACACAAAAGAATCATATCTAAGTTATTTTAACGAGAATTTTTGTATATACCAATTTATTGCTGGAGTGTGTAACTAACAACACGACGAAAGTTAGTTTTTCAGTGAATGAATGAACCGAAAAAGTCTTACAAAAATAATAAGTGGCAAACATATCGCACACCGACTTCAAAAGTGCACAACTCAAAATTGATACATTTTCAGGAGGAGCAAAAAATTTTTTTCTTCAAGGGACTCCATACGAAACAAAAAGAAACAAAACGATTTTTTAATTGAAGACTAAGAATATGTGTACAAAATTAAGACAGCCGATGAAGTGATCACTACAAATAGTTTTACACGATTATTTAAAAATGTAGAAATTTTAAGTTGTGCACTTTTGAAGTGGGTTTGTCACTTATTAATTTTTTAAGGGTTTTTCGGTTCATTCATTCACTGAAAAAGTAACTTTTGTCGTATTGTTTTTTGTTGGTGAGAGCAAATAACTCTCACAACATATCTTATTTTTTGACGTCTTGTTCACAAACTCCAGCAATGCATTGGTATACACAAAAATCCTAGTTAAAATAACTTACATATGATTCTTTTGTGTTTTATGTAAAATGATACAAAAATAAGATAATTAGATAATATCGCTTTTGAAGTGGGTGTGCGATATTTGTTTATGTATATAGAAGAAATATTTTTACTCTTAGTATTTAGTATTATTGATCTAGAATCTGAACTACTCACCATAAAATAAAAAAATATTTTGTATTTTAAAAAATATCAGTTTTTCAATCAATATATTAACCACTATCGCGTCATGTGCTGTAGCGGAGCTAAAATTTTCAGTTTATCCAACGAAATATCAACAAATTTTGTATCTTTTGTTTTAGCGGAGCTGTAATCGTCCAAAATTAGAATTTAGAAAAACTGTTGATTAAGTGTATTTTTACATAAAAAAACACATTTTAAATTTGGACGACTGGCGCTAAAACAAAAGATACCGGATACGGAATTTGTAAACTAGTATTATTTATCCAAACATGTCTGAATATAAGTGTACTGCTATTATTTCTTTCGCAGCTGTACCTATACGGCAGCTTAAAACTTAGTTATTTTTTTTATTGCCCAAATAAGATAAAGAGTCTGTTCGAAAATGAATCATGATGCGCCAACTGCTTTTGCAGCACAAGCAAAATGTTTAAAAAGTTCCAATTTTGCAGCACTGGTCAACGCAGACTTTATGGGCTACGCGTATATGGCAACAGCCAATTTGACTACTAAGATAGAAAGCTAAGATGAGCATGTTCTAAGAGATTATTTATTATTCAAAACTTTTGAATTGAACTAAAAAAAGCAACGTTGAATTTATGTTTTATTTAAGCTTAGAAACTATACTTTCTGATAAGAACATTTTTTATGAAAATTTAAGCGATATGATAAATCAGATTTTTATTAAAACTCAAAACTCAAACAAATACTCAATCGAATAGATCGAAATAACATTACTTTATTTAAACAAAACTTTTTTATGTTCATTGGCTTAAAGCTCAAATATAATTCTAAAAAATATTTTTTTAAAATTATTAAAAAAACAATATTTATTATGTTCAGTTAACAAAATAGTTCAAATTAAATTCAGAATTTAAAAAACTAATACTGATCTGAAATAATATTGTTTATAAAGTTTCCTCCTTGAAGCACGTTTATTTAAGAAAAATTAAACTTAAAATATTTTGGTTAAAATAACTGAAATTTTCTTTTTATTACAATACATAATATAAAATATCTTCACAAAAATTCCCTAATTTTCATTGTTATTTTATTTTCTTAAACATGGCATGATATTTGTCATGCATGTATATAGAAGGTATATTTTAGGTGCAGGAGAACCCCTCTCTTGGTTACTCATCATCATAATATAAGCGTACGTAAATTGGAAAGTTCTGACTTACATAAATTTAGAATTTTTCAAATACATTTATATTTAAAAGCTTTATTATAATAGAACTAGCAGACCACTGTTGTCCGCGGCTTCACCAAGGACTTTTTTATTAATCTTCTTAACGCCTTAAAGACGGGACAGTTTTTTATACACATGTGTTAATTTTTACCGAATTTTTATGTGATACGATTAGTTTTGCGACATCCGACATCCGACTTAGTGATGCGAAATGGCATCATCGCCTTTATTGGCTTAAGACAATACATATCACAGAAATAAAAATTTTATTGTTTTCTTTTGTTTTATTTTTTGGAGCGAATAAGGCAAAAACGAATTTTGGGCAAATACGAATAAGCAATGCGTGGCAGCTGAGACGATTTATTAAAAAACTTAATACCTTAATTAAGTATTTTCAATTGAATTAATTTTTCTGTTCGGTTGTCACCTCTCTGCAGACAATGGCAAACCTCAGAGAGTAAAAATTGCCAAGTAAAGCTTCTTGAGAACATAAGCCGTTCGGAGTCGGCATAAAATACGTAGATCCAGTTCTGGGTCATTTGTGATCAAACATTTAATAACATGCACAACACAATTGATCAATAGAAGCTAGGTCAAAGTCCTTCCAAGGGCTGAAATGGCCAGTTTATTTTTTTTTACATATATATAATAACCTGTAAAATTTGTATCAAATATAACTTTTATTCTCATTAATTAAATCTACAATATTTCTTTGTTTTATATTTAATTTTTTAGACCAATTCTATTTTATTTCTTCATTTTTTTATTATCCAATAATTATTTCATTAGCCGAATCAGAATTCTGTCTTTCTATTCAACTAATGAAATATCTAAAAATCCTTGTCTGCAGCAGCAAACAAAATATAGCTACAACAAAATCACAACAAAAATGGAAACAAAATAAATTCGGCATCCATGCACATGCAAATAAGAAGCTGTAAAATTTTATTTTCATTCATAAAATTTGCAATATTTCTTCAGATATTCAAATAAGAAAAAACAGGCAAGCACATTAAAAAATACCTATCTTTTTGCTCCCTTGTGCACGCAGCCAAAATGATCAAAATATAGAAAACAAAACGTAAAAAAACTCGCACTTTTGAAGGGGTATAAAATAAATGTCCCATCAAAATACCCTGTTCTGTCGATGGATGACTAATATAACGAGCGACGAGTGAAATCTCTTATAGATATATACTCGTTGTATCAACTCATTATGTTGCTAATCCATATCTTCCATGGATAACAAAATATTTAATTATTGTTTTCTTTTCAAGTAGTTAATAATTTAAATCTGTTTTCATGGTTTGTTTTATATACGTCCAATACGTTAATCAGTTTCGTTTAAGTTTAGTTTAATCTTTATTAATAGTATTTGAAATACTTTGCAATTCATTATTTGGTTTTCTTACAATATATCTTTTACAGTTTTACTTATAAACTACATAATAGGGAGTTGGAATTAATTTTAAAGGTTTTTTTCGGTTTTTGAGCATTTATTTAGAAACAACGGTACAATGTATATTATTCAAAGTATTGTCCATCGTTAGCTACAACATTTTCCCATCTTTCTGGCAGCATATGGATTCCGCGCCGGAAGACCGATTCGTCTTTTGAGTCAATCCACGAATCGACCCATTTTTTGGTATCCTCGTAAGAAGTGAAGCGCTGCTCAGCCAAGCCATGCGTCATCGATCTGAATAGGTGGTAGTCGGAAGGGGCTATGTCTGGGCTATAAGGCGGGTGGGGTAGCACATCCCAATTCAGCGCCTCCAACGTTTCCTTGACGGTTCTTGCAACATGTGGCCGTGCGTTGTCATGTTGAAAAACCACTTTGTCGTGTCTTTTGGCATATTCCGGCCGTTTAACCTTTAATGCTCGGCTCAATTGCATCAATTGTTGTTGGTAGCGTTCCCCAGTGATGGTTTCGTTAGGTTTTAGCAGCTCATAGTACACGACACCCTTCTGATCCCACCAAATACACAGCATAAGCTTGGCGCCATGAATATTCGGCTTGGCCCTCGATGTTGATGCATGGCCGGGTGGTCCCCACGATTTTTTTCGCTTAGGATTATCGTAATGGATCCACTTTTCATCACCAGTGACAATACGATGCAAAAAACTCTTCCTTTTATGCCGTTGAAGCAGTTGTTCGCACATGCAAAATCGCCGTTCAACGTCTCTCGGCTTCAACTGGTACGGCACCCAATTTCCTTGCTTTTGAATCATTCCCATGGCCTTCAAGCGTTTGCCGACCGTTGATAAGTCGACTCCCAATGATTCTGACAATTCTTGAAGGGTTTGACACGGGTCTTCATCGAGCAAAGCCTCCAATTCCTCATCTTCAAACTTTTTCGGCTGGCCCGGACGCTCTTTGTCTTCCGTATCAAAATCACCACTTTTAAACCGACGGAACCAGTACTCACAAGTAGAAATCGATGGAGCATAGTCCCCGTAAGCCTCAGTAAGCGTGCGTTGTGCTTCAACCGCTTTTTTCTTCAAATGGAAGCACAAAAGTAAACCTTCCCGCAAATTGCGTTTTGTTGGAACGAAAGTCGACATGTTCACAGAGAAAAAAATATATGTTGTTTACACTTCAGTGGAATGACACATACTGAAAAATGAAGCTTAGACAATGTGCTTTGAAATGAATATAGTCACAGGTGTGCCCGATGCCATCTCTTAGAAAACCTTTAAAACTAATTCCAACCCCCAATACATTACTACATTATTCTACTTTAACTACATTAACTACATTATACATTATTCTCTTTATGGATGCTAAGCACTCAAAGCTTTTTAGATCTATATATAAAACATTAATATTAAAATCCATTTATTAAAGAAAATAATAACAAAGAAAATAATTAAAGAAAAAATTATTGAACTCTCTGGCTTTCAAGTTCTTACAGTTGTAAATCAGAACCTTCTTGGTATTAATTAGGACTGATTAGACCAGTGCTCACATATGTTAAGCCAGACGGACGGGACCTGGCTCCAACTTATGCCAGGCAAGACGGACGAGTTCTTGCTCTGAATAATCGAGTTCCATTCCATTGTGTGTGGACGTAGATAAATAAAGATTAGAGCAAAGCTCACACATGCAATTCTACACGAACGTGTATGAAAGACAAGACGGACATGGCCTCGCTCTGTATAATCCTGTTAAAGTCTACTTATTATAACAAAGTAACACACAACCCCTGCATAAAAGAGTTTGTGTGTTAGCTCTTTTATACAATGTCCCCATTCTTAACGAATATAATAAATTTTCTTTTAAATATAGTTAAACTATCTATGTATTTTGCCTATTCGGGCAATGTATTAAACAACTGTAGTCCCTTGTAAAAAAAGCAATTCTGAAATGAACTGAATTCAAGCTGCTGCTGAAGTCTAAAGTTGTTAAAATTCCTGAAACTATACGACTGTACATCCCTCATATATCGCACTTTCTCAGTTAAATATTTTGGCGCCTTTCCATTTTCGAGCCTATATATTGATAACGACATACTCAATTCTATTCTTTGCCGCACACTTAACCATTTGAGAACATCCAACATTACACAAATCGATGTATATCTGCTACACTTGATGCTCGTCATGCCTTTATTGTGTAGCTTTTGGGTTTGATTACAACATGAAAACAACAGAGAAGAACAGTTTTTAAAATGAGGTTTTATCATGACATTGTAAATTCTAATCGCTGTTATAATACTAATTCTATTACGAATCCTCTTAAAGAAACGCATTTTTTCCTATTTATTTTACACATACATTTACTCTACATGTTCATTAAATTTAAAATTCTTATCTTATATAACACCTAAATATTTAATTTACTTTCTTGAAAAGTACTTTTCCTTTACTTTTTCTATGACTTCGCCTTTAATTTCAATACTGACTTCACTTCTCATATTTATTTATATCAACTTGGTTTTTTTCGTTTAGTTTGAGTTAATTCATTTTAAGTCATATATTTACTTACTCAATATCATTTACAAGCTTGCTTTTGCACTCTTCCTCATTTCGACCCTTGCTATTCATTAACGTTTCATTTGCGTATAACACAAATTTACACTCACTTATTATGTTTTGTAAGTCGTTTATGTATATTATAAACAAAAGTGCCCCTATAATTGACCACTGTGGTACACCTATGTCAATCTCAACATAGTCAGATATATAAGTATTAACTTTAGTTCTTTGTGTTCTGTTTTCCAGATATGTTTTAAACCAATTTAATTTTTTATTTTCAATACCATATCTTTTAAGTTTTTTAACAAAATGTCCCTATCAATTGTTTCAAAAGCCCTTTTAAAATCTAGAAACAGGGCCATAATTTTTTCAGTTTGCCACCCTCTTTTCAATCACTTACTACGTAATTTGCTGCTGTTTTACATGAATAATTTTTTTCTAAACCCTGATTGATATTTTGAAAATAAATTGATGCTCTCCATGTATTCTTCTAATTGTTGTTTTACTACATTTTCTAATATTTTTCCAATGCCTTTAATGAATGCACAGGACGATATTCTTGAAATTTTTTTGTATATTTTACTTTTTCTACAGGTGTCACCAAAACAGTCTTTCCATGAATTTCTTACAATATTCCAGTTATCTATTATCATTTTTGGACAAACTTTATTGAAATCTGTCTTATTTTTTAATTCTTTACATATCGATTTCAATTCTATGTTTACTTTACAGAATCAAAACTTCATTCAGCCTGCTCAATGCATTTAATATATTGTATCGCTTCTATTGAACTTCTTATGTGTTGCACTTTTAATAAAATATTTATTAAAATTATTATCTATTTCTAAATCATTATCATATTCGACTTCTTTAAGCATAACATTTTCTATTTTACTCTTCTCTTGTTTCAAAACGAGACTTTAGTTCACTCCTCATTTGCTTTTGACTATTTGCCTGATTTATTCTATTATCAATGTAACTATGTAACTTTGTTTTATACTGATTTCTAATCGTCCTATCCTCTTTCCAGCTATCGATTGTATTTATTAGTCTTGCCTTTTGGAATAGTTTTCTTTTCTTTTTTCTAAAAAATCCCAATACCTTTTTTTAAATGCATATTTTTAAAAACATGGAACGCATCTCGTTTTTTATATTATTTTTCTTCAAAATGTTATCTCAAACATGAAAATTAAACAAAAACTAACAGAGTTGTGATTTTTTAATTTTCGAAAAAAATGTAATTTTTTCCTTGTTGTGTTAAAAAAATCGCAAAAATCCAAATTGGAAAAAATTTAATTTTATTTTTAGGAAATATTTTATTAAACAATATTTAAAACATATAAAAAATTGTGGGATTACGTTAAATAACCTGGTCGTTATGAAATTTGTTAGTTGAAGTGTACCTTTTGGAAATTTCGAATTTGGGTATTTTTTCGAAAAATATCCCCAAAAATTTAAAAATGGACATTTTGAAAAAAAATACAGAGAACTGGATTAGGGATAATTTTGAGCTATTTTGTGCAAAAAATTAAAAAAACGAAAATTCGGATACCAAAGTTACAGCTTTTGAAACTTAACTTTTTTCCAAAAATTCTCAGTGCCTGTTTCTGGCATTTCGAACACAAAAAACTCATACAAAAATCTAAAGAAATAAGTTGCTCATATTAAATGACTCCAATCATTTTAAAAATATAAGTGATTAATAAAAAAATCCAAAGTAAAAAAAACAGCAACGAAAAAAGTATGAAATGGAGAAATGCTGAGAAATTGACACTAAAATCTCATCGCCTCTGTGGTACAGTGCGCTAATGCGCTGGCACGACGTTCCACGCCCGGATTCGATCCCAGGTGGTGGCATCACAAAGATTTCTGATGAATCCTGTAGCAGGGCCGAAATTGCAATAAAATCAGCTAGTGATGTTTACCTTTTCACATTGAAAAATGTTGTTGTTGTTTCTTTGAAAAAAATTCGTTAGAACAATTAATTGTTCTAACCTGACCTAAAAAAATTAATAAAGGATTTTAAACTATCAAACGACTAGAATTTGTATTTAAAATCAATAATGATTTAAACTATCATATAGGTCATATAGAAAACTTTCAATTCTAAATAATTTTAGCTAGAACAAATTTTTTAATTCCAGGAAAGCCAACATATTATGGTTTTAGGGTAAAAAATATTAAAAAAACTCCAAGAACCAACAAATTTAATTTTCACTGCTGCTAATTGTCAATTCTCTGTATATTGTGTTAAGCTTTCACTATCTCTCGTTTATTTATTTGAACTTAAGATTTTTTGTTATTTTTTGGTGACTTTGGTGAAATGTTAATTTTAACCAAGCGTTTACGTAAAAACCTATAATAAACGCACAAATATTTCTTCTTCTGGTAAAGTGAATTTTGACTGTTGTCTAAATAAATAAGTTTTTAGACAGTGTAGCGCCAACCAGTGAAAGTTTTTGGTTTTTTCATTTTTTTATCCTCTTAAAACCAAGGTATATGTTGGCATCCTTGGAATTCCAAAATATTTTCTAACCGTCATCGATCTAACCGAATCTATCGTCATCGATTCCAGCTCTTTTAAAAGATGACCAAATCTTCACTGACTCGGCTGATAAAGCAAACCTATTGGCTAGATTGTTTGCACAAAATTCCACTCTCTCGGATAGCAATCAGCCACTGCCCTTTGTTGGGGGTGGATCTTCTGCAATGCAGGAGATATACTTTCGAACGAGAGCAGTTAAAAGGGTCCTTACAAATCTCAACGTAAACATAGCCTCTGATCCTGACGGCATACCGCCAATTGTGCTTAAAATGTGTGCTTCTTCGCTGGCTCGGCCTTTACGCAACCTTTTCAACATCTCATACAGAACAGGAGTATTTCCATCTTGTTGGAAGGTGGCAATGTCCAGCCGGTACCAACTGCTCAGTGACCGTCAATATGGTTTCCGTAGGGCTCACTCTACTGGTGATCTTATGGCGTTCTTAACCGAAGAATGGAATAAATGCGTTCACTTTTTCGGCGAGAGCAGGGTTGTTGCTCTATATATTTCTAAGCGTTCAACCGAGTGTGGTATAAAGCGCTCGTGTCAAAACTTGTTGCATATGGTTTTGGTGGTAACTTTGCTCGATGGATCTCGTGTTTCCTCAAGGACAGAACGATTCGATTCGTAGTTGACGGTATTCCGTCCGAGGAGCACGCCATTAACGCAGGAATACCGCAGGGTTCAGTTCTATCGCCATCCTTGTTTCTGGTTTTTATCAACGACCTTCTGTATCCTTGTGCAGCATTTGTCATTCATATTCATTTAAAAAACGCCCAAGCTCTATGGAGATTGAGAGAAAAACACAAAATATGAATGACACACTTCTAAATGATCTACAAAAAATCTCCAAGTGGGGTTTTGCTAATATAGTAGAGTTCAATGAAAGCAAGACTCAGTGCTGCTTGTTAACCTACAAGCGAATGGATTGCCCCTTAGCACCCCTCAATATGAATGGTGAGGATCTTTTGGAATCAACCGCTCTTGACGTTCTGGGCATATCAAATCTGATCTTCGTTGGAATGATCATATTTTCGATGTATCGAAAGAAGCGGGCAAGTGCCTAGGTTTTTTAAAACGGTGCAAAAATATTTCACCTCAGATGATCTTCGCATGATCTACACCTCATATATTAGACCGAAAATGGAGTACAATTCGCATATTTGGACAGGGGCTTCAAGATCTTATTTGGAGCTTCTGGATCGAATTCAACGTCGTGCGATATATTTGATAGGGGATGAAAATATTTCATCCTCTCTCAACTCTCTTGGGCATCGACGCAATGTTGGTTACCTAAGCCTTCTGTATAGGTATTACCATGGGAAGTGTTCAAGGGAGATACATGGCCTGACGCCACCAGTTCGTGTGTTTTCCAGGTCCACTCGGGCAGCTGTCCAGGCCCACCCCTTTACCATTGCATCAATGTCCAATAGAACCTAGCATTACTGTGATAATTCGTTCCTTAGTCGCAAGGTTAAGTTGTGGAATAATCTCCCTGCGAGCGTGTTTCCCGGCAGTTTTGAACTGTGCAAATTTAAAACACATATTCACCGAAACTACTCCATCTATCCACCGACCAACTAACTATCACCCACCTGTCGAATCAACACAATGCTTACGCATTTATAGGGGGCATCCCCTGAGCGTTGGTTCAGTCTAAAAAAAAAAACAAAATCAGTTATATTTTTTAAAACAATTAAAGTAATTTAAAATAAGAAACAAAGTTTTTTTAAATTTTTTATAATTTTTTTTTTATGTGTTCGAAATGCCAGAAACAGGCACTTTGAGAATTTTTGGAAAAATGTCAAGTTTTAAAATCTATAACATTGGTATCCGAATTGTGTTTTTTTTTTAAATTTTTTGCACAAAATATCTCACAACTATCCTTAATCCATTTCTCGGTAATTTTTCCAAAATGTGCATTTTTAAATTTTTGGGAATTTTTTTCCTAAAAATACCTAAACTCGAAATTTCCAAAAAGGTACACTGTTACCAAAAAATTTCATAACGACTAGGTTATTTAATGTAATTCCACAATTTTTTGTATCTGTTTGAAATAAAGTTTAAGGCAATATTTCCACATTTCAATGAAATTTTTTAAAATTTGGATTTTGCGATTTTTAATACAAGGAAAAAAATTAAATTTTTTTCGAAAAGTGAAAAATCACTACTCTGGTAGTTTTTGTCTAATTTTAATCAAAAACAAGACGAGCACCAGTTTTTTTCAAAATATGCCCTTAAAAAAGTTATTGGAATTTTTTAGAAAAGGAGTACTTTTTCCCCATATAAATCAGATTTTCAATTTAAGGTCGCAAGCGGCACGTTTAAATATCAATATTTTTTCTGAAAATTTCACTGCTTACTTCTGTTTAGTAAAGGAACAAAACTGTGGCCCGCAATTTGTTACTTTCGAAAAAAAAAATAAGGGCAACTCTTCTGTGCATATTAGTGATCACGTAATCAATTATTGTTTTCAAAATTTCTGTTAAGCGCGTGTATTCAATCATTTTTTTCTGCGGTAGTGTGTATTCGGGCATTGTCATACTGGAAAATCCAGTTTTAATCACGATGCTGTTGCAAAAATTCTAGTAAACTGCTTTGCAACACAGTGATGTAGTCGGCACTTTTCATCTTAGATGACGTTAACTGGATTTTCAGCGCTCCGTGCGCTGTAAGCGCTCACTATATCATTACTGACCAACCACCAAAGTTCCGCTTTGAGAAGTAGCGAGGTTCTTTTCGCAAATCTCGACAATAAAAGTGTGAGACATCTGGTCCATAAAGGTTCCATTTTGTTTTAAAAGCAAATATGACCTGCAAACAGAAACATAAAGTTTCTGCATATAACACCATACAGAACCAAATTTCAGTCTTGGTGTCTAATGTCGTTTAACCCTGGATAACCAATCATATTTTTAATACGTTATAACCAAAGTTAGTCGATTCGACTAACACGCTCCAAAACTTGTTTTATAGGAGCTGTTGGTGCATAAAATACATTAAAAGATGTTGAAAATGGAAAAACTATGTATATTCTACAAAAACATAGTGACTGCAGCATGTGCAAGCGCTGCACTATTTTTGATTGGTTTGTGGAACGAAAACAAAACAAAAAGATCACTCAATTAAATATTGTAAAATTGAGTGAAAATAAATAATGGGGAGGAGTTACTAAATTGTAAGAAAATTAATAGTTTTTTTTAATATCAAAACCCAAAAGATTTCAAATAAAATTTAGATTCTAACGAGACACCAAATTAGGCATCAACAAATTAGGCATTGAAAAAAATGTTGTTAAAGTTTTAACCTTTTAACAACAATTCTTTTGACAAATCCTTTACATGGCGATCCTGCGTAAATTACATTTATTACGATAAATGTTTATTTACTCTGTAAACACCGATCCAGATCACCATCAAGCCTAATCCTAGCCAACGTTACAGCAACAAATACATGGCAGATTTTGATGCACTATTCGAAAAAACACTGAGCAACGCGGCGAAATATTTTGAATTCGTGCCAGAGCCAGTACAACTACAGGAAGCAGCTCCGATATACAGTGTTGCGCAAAACAATAGCAACAAAATAAGTGCTCTGCAACAAAATCGTGTATGTTTTTTAATATTGGGGACACACAAAAACGATTATAGGAATCAAAGCATATATTCATACATTATATATAAAACAAATCAAATTCAAATTTGGTTTTGTTTTTTGATTAAATTTAAAATTAATGTGACTACATTCAATTTGTCTGAGAGCAAAACAAAAGCAACAAAACTTAAAAAATTTAAAAAGGGAACAGAAGTTCCAAGAATTACTGGTAAAAGTTACGTTATTGTAAAGCACGTGTTGTTTGTAAGTCATAAACATTTTGCGCTAGTTGTGACATTGACTGTTCCATTTATAATGGTACGTTTTAAATACTGTGAAGCTCTTAAATTACAAGTTATTTCCGAATATAAAAACGAAAATTCGCAAATATCTAACGTGAAACAGTTTGGTATTAATCGGTCAATAGTTTGCAGATTAATAAATAAATACTATCACAAAAGACGTAACAACGTTAAATTAAAGAGGGCGACCGCGGAAGACATTGCTGAGTGATGACAGAAACATTTGTGGCGTGTTCAAACGAAAAGCATTTGCCTCATCGAAAGAGATTGTTCGGACACTTGATTTAGATATCCATCACAGCACTGTTCGAAGACGAGCCGTTGAGAACGATTTAAGAAGTTACAGACCGGCAAATAAACCTTTGCTTACAGCTAAGCATAAAAAACAAGGTGAGGTGTTACAATTCAAACAATTCTGACTGAAATTGTGACAACAAGTTGCAATTTATTGTTTTTTAGACCCAGTCTTGCAAAAGAGCACTTAAATTGTACCGTTCAAAATACGAAAACTGTTTTTTAGCGATGAATCAAAGTTCACCTTGATTAATTCAAATGGGATGTGTACGGTACGGCGCCACCCAGGTACACGACTTGAAGCCCGAAACTGCAAAATAAATTTTAAACACGGAGGCGGTTGCATTATGGTCTGGACTTATTTTTGCTATAATGAAGTTAAACCACTTCAAAAAATCGATGGAATTATGGATCGATTTGTGTATAATGACATTTTAGAAAGCAAGATGCGACCACATTCAGAGTGGAATATGTCGCTTCAGTGAACGTTTCAGCCCGACATCGACCCGAAGAACACTTCAAAGATTACATTAGAGGCAATGGCATTCAAGTCCTTGATTGGCCGGCACAGACACAATGACTTGAATCCCATTGAAAATCTTTTTGGGATTTTGAAGGTAAAAGTTTCTGGTCAAAGGTTTTCCAATAAGACTGCACTGTACGAAGCCCTGAAACTTAATTGGGAACATATACCTAATACCAAAATATCTAATTTAATAGAGTCGATGCCGCTCAGATGTGCAGCGGTTATCAAAAATAATGAATCTTACACCAAATATTAATTATGTTGCTTTTGTTTTGCTCCCTGACAAACTGACAAACTGAGCCTGCACAGCGAACATGTGAAACAACACTACGCTTCAACACAACAGAAAAAATCAAGAGGCGGAAAAAGGGTTAAAGCGAGACAAGAAGTGGCAGAACTATACAGAGTCGCAGCACTTACAACCGGAAAAGAAAGAAAAAAGCTCCTCGAAAAAATTGCCAACAAGAAGACAAACTACGGGCGACAAACGCTAATGGGATGGTTCGGAACTAAAGAAACCATCACTACAAACAATAACAACAACAGCAGCAGCAGCAGCAACGACGCAAAACATTATAATAAGTTTCATTTCAGTTTGTTTTATAATAATTGTATTAATATATTGGATAAATTACCATTATAAAAATTATGTTAGGAAACAGCTCATTAGGAGCGATAATTTAAATAATAATGTTTGAAAAAAAAACCGATATAAAATGCAATATATATAAAGAAAATTTTTGAATTATTATGAAATTACTAAAATGTTACAATTCGGAGTCATCAGCAAATATCAAGGATGTTATGGCATCTTGTTTAAAAAACACTGTGCTGTATGTAAAAATAAAATAATTGACATAGGAAAAATAATATATGTTTCTAATAAAGGAAAATCATGGCACCGTGAATGTTTCCGATGCGATATTTGTAAAGTCAACCTGATTAAAGTAGGATTTGTAGAAAATAAAGCACTATTGTTATGTCAATATTGTAGTAAAATAACAAATAAATGTCACTAAACTTTTAAGTAAGCAAAACACATTAAAACTTTAATAAATGGAAATAAAATTACTAGAGGAATTACTATCAAAATTAAAAAAAATTACCAAATAGACAATATAGTAAGGGATATATAGAAAGTAAGCTCGCAAAAATACATACGTTGAAGCAATCACTGCAACAGGATTTATATAAGAAAGATTTCAAGGATAGACTTCACAGATTTAATGAGTTAGAAGGGAAAAATAGAGGATTTTTAAAAGAAAAAGAAATAATAGACGAGAATTCAAGTAGTCAAAAGCCTAACAATAATATCATAAACAAAATGGCAACCTTTCATTTAGAAGTAGCTTTAAAAACCAAACCAATTTTTAATGGGTCCTATAATGAATTAGAATTATTTCTAAAAATTGTTCAGTTACTTTACAATTCATATGGTGAGGATGCTAAAAAATCCCTGCTAGATTTTGTAAGCACTGTTAAGTTGAGTGCATCAGTGAAGACAACACTACGGTATACCAATGAATTTACCACATTTGACAATTTAAAACAAAATTTATTAGAAAAATTTAAAAGCAACCAAACGACAGCACAAATATATACGCAATTATCATCTTTCACGCAAAGAAATTCATCAGTCACAATTTATAAGGACAGAATTTTTAAACTTATTTCAGACTTGACAAAACTACAGATTGAAGACTTAGGTGCAAATGCAACATCCGAACAAAAGTCAGTAATTGGAAAGGTAAACGAAAAATATGCTTTAACTATATTCAAAAATGGTCTGGATGAAAACCTCAAGCAGTCTTCGCAGCACAACCTACAGATCTCGGAAATGCTGTAAATTTAGCTTTAGTACTTGAGAAAAATAATAGCTTAAGTAATAGTCGAATATTAAATTACAATACACAGAGAAATTTTAATCCCAACAGAAACGATATGTACAGAAATTTTTCAAATAACAACAATCAAAACAAGTACAGAAATAATCAAAATAACTACAACACAAGAAACTCGCATCATACTAATACCAATAACACGTTCAAACCAAATAACAACTTTAACAGAAATAATTTTAGACCAAACAATAACACATTTTCGCATAATGCGAACAGAAACAACAACAAAAATTACAGATCATATAACAATAACAACCATAGGAATAATAATAACAACAGATACAATAATAACAATGGAAACTACAGACAAAATGCCAATACAAGACATATGCGAGTAGTTAACCTTCAGGGAAACGAAGAACGCCCGGGAGACAATTTACAGCTTCCGATAGGCCATCAATAAAAAGCAATCAAATTTATAAAATATCAAAGAATCTCACAAATTATATTACTCTGAATTGTCCACAAACAAAACAGAACCTTACATTTTTAATTGACACCGGAGCGGACATTTCGATCTACAAATACGTAAATGAAAATCTTAATATAAACAGTGAGAACAGATGCAAATTAACGGGAATTACGAAAGAAGAAATTCATTCTTTAGGAACAACAAATTTATCCTTATGGTTCGGTAACAATAAAGCCACAAATGAATTCCACATGGTTGATGAAAATTTCCCCATTACGACGGACGGTATATTAGGTAGAGATTTTTTAATAAATTTTGCATGTAAAATTGATTATGAAACCTTTATATTAATGGTAAGGTTTGAACAAGAAGATTATGTTATACCTTTAAATACAAGACATCAAAATAACTTTAGAATACCACCTAGATCAGAAACTATTTTCCCTATTAAATTTCATATAACAGAGGACAGTATAATTTTAAACCAAGAATTAGTAAAAGGCGTATTTTTAGCGAATTCTATTGCACCAGCAAAAGGTATATGCCACATAAAGATAAAAAATGTCAACGATACAGAAATCACATTAAATGAAATCAAGCCTAAAACAGAGAGTTTAAAACACTACACAATAATGAGAACAAGTAAACAAACAAATAGAATGAGTGACGACAAACGTTTTGAAAAACTTATGGCCGAACTAAAATTAAACGAACAATCTAAAACTGAACTTACTAACATTTTTAAGGAATATCAAACAATTTTTCACCTCAAAGGAGAACAACTTTCGACTAATAATTTCTACACACAAGCAATTAATCTATCAGATCCAACACCGGTATACATAAAAAAATTACAGACTACCTCATACGCAATATGACGAAATACAAAATCAAGTAACTGATTTAATGAACAACGACATTATTGAACATTCTATTAGCCCATACAACGCACCATTACTTTTGGTACCCAAGAAAAGTGAAGATGAAAAAAAAAAATGGCGTTTAGTAGTGGATTTTAGGAAATTAAACGACAAAATAACTAACGACAAATTTCCTTTAACCAGACTAGAAGACGTTTTAGATATGCTAGGAAGAGCTAAATATTTTTCGACTTTAGACATGACGAGCTCATTCCACGTGAAGCAGTAACAAAATACCCAGTACCAAACAGTGCAGATGAAGTAAGAAGATTTGTAGCGTTCTGCAACTACTACAGGCGTTTCATACCAGATTTTGCAACAATCGTAAAGTGTCTTAACTCTTTACTCAAGAAAGGAACACATTTCATCTGGTCAGAAGAATGCGAAAAAGCTTTTAACACTCTGAAACAAAAACTAATCAATCTACCTGTATTGCAATACCCAAATTTTGAAAAACCATTTATTCTTACTACTGACGCATCTGATTTTGCACTAGGAGCAGTACTACCGCAAGGAGAAATAGGACATGATTTACCTATATCTTTTGCAAGCAAATCATTACAAAAACATGACATAAATAAACCCATAATAGAAAAAGAATTGTTAGCAATTCATTGGGGCATAAATTTTTTAAACTATATCTGTTTGGGAGAAAATTAATGGTAGTAACCGACCACAGACCGTTAGTATCATTATTCTCACACAAAAACCCATCGTCAAAAATGACTAGAATACGTTTGGATTTATCAGACTATGATTTTTAAATCATATACAAGCAAGGAAAAATTAACACAAGCGCCGACGCATTATCACGCATAAAAATTTATAGTGAAATTTTAAAAACAATGATTCCCACATTGGTAGATGGAGAACAAGATATAAAAGTAGTCACAAGGAGCAAAATGAAAAGTGAAAAAAAGAGCGCAAGGAGCATAGAGAATAAAATAAGAATTAATGCGAGTGAAATTAAAGATAAGGGTACCCGCCACCTGAGTCAACACCTCCAAGGAAGTGTTAAAAAGAACAACACATCTCATAATGAGTCTGATCAACTCTGTATTTGGGAGTGCACATCTTTTAATGACGTAAGGAAATTGGCAAAATTTAAATTTATTATTAAAGAAAAGAGTAGCGTTACTGTGAATATAAATAATAATGAAGTGCACATAACATGTAGCGATGACCCTTCGAAACTAGATTCGAAGAATGCATTAAAAAAAAAATATGAGAAATTAAAAATGAATAGATCCTCGCCCATAAAGATATTGCTTTACAGAGCTTCTATACAAATAGATAGCATGCTACAAAAATACAAACTAATTGATGAATTTCACACTTCGAACATATCAGGACATATGATAATAAGAAAAACAGTCCTAAAACTAAAACAAAGATATATATGGAAAAACATGAGACAAATGGTGAAAGAATTTATAAACAATTGCGTGAAATGTAATAAAAATTAAACTACTCGGCACATTAAAGAAAAACTAATCATAACAGACACACCACAAAAAGGTTTCGAAAGCATATCGATTGACACTGTAGGCCCATTATGATTGTGACCTCACGAAATTTGTCGTAGCACATCCAATTAAAACCAAAGATGCCAAAACAATAGCCTCAACCCTGGTAGAGCAATTCATACTGAAGTAAGGATGATTCAGAACACTTAAGTCTGATAGAGGGAAAGAGTTTACAAACGAACTAATGACAAGCATATGTAAACTATTGCACACACGCCAGATATTTTCAACCCCCTACCATCACCAAACGATCGGCGCACTTGAGAGAAACCATAGAGTTTAAAATGAATATCTACTTTCGTTTGCGGAAGATAACGAATGGAACAAATGGGTGTCGTATTACACGTTTGCTTAAAACACGACCCCAAACGTAGACTCACAATTCTCACCATATGAATTGATTTTCGGAAAATTACCAACTCTGCCTAGTGACATAGTAGAAACCGGAAACAAAATATATGACAGATAATTATGCCAATGAGCTAAAAATAAGATTAAAAACTTCAATAGATAAGGCAAAGAAATTAGTACAGCTGGTTAAGAATAAGAGAAAAATAGTTTTTGATAGAGATAGTAATGAAAGCGCTTTAGAAATAAGAGATTTAGTATTTATAAAATTATAAACTAGACGAAATTCAGAGAGCCCATATCATGGTCCCTATGAGATTATAGAAAGAAAAGGAGTAAATTCAGTTGTAAATATAAAAGGCAAAAATAAAAAAATACATAACAATAATCTTAAGAAATTTAATAAGACTTTTAATTAATATATATAGAATAATTAAGCGTTTTTAATAATTATATAATTAAAATGGTATCCCAATGCATAATTTATTTGGAAAAAATATTTTCTCATGTAAATATTATAACGCAATACCAATATTGTTAATAAATGATTGTATATTTCTAGATGTAAGTTATCGACAAAACTTCCCCACCATTTTTACAAAAAATCATTTTAAGTAATAATTTTTTGCTTAAGGGTAAGGGTGTAGTGGTATTATCATAGCCACCACATGCCACCACAACATAACTTATTTTTATTATCTTTGTTTCAGTTGTTATTTGTTTCTTTCTGCCGCTCTCCACGTCACGTCTATCAATGCATGTTGATCGAAAGCAGGTCAAGTGCTTTGAGTAGATGTCACAACCACGGAAATATAAAATTTGCTTGCACGCTGACCTAGTGACTGCAGCATGTGCAAGCGCTGCACTATTTTTGATTGGTTTGTGGAACGAAAACAAAACAAAAAGATCACTCAATTAAATGTTGTAAAATTGAGTGAAAATAAATAATGGGGAGGAGTTAATAAATTGTAAGAAAATTAATATTGTTTTTTTTAATATAAAAACCCAAAAGATTTCAAATAAAATTTAGATTCTAACGAGACCACAAAGTCTTATTTTTAATGTCATATTGACGACACAGAGCGGCATTTTTGCCATAGTAAAAAACAGCCGAATTAGGCATCAACATCATTTCATTTTTTTGTTTGATGAAAAAAATGTTGTTAAAGTTTTAACCTTTTAACAAAGTTTTAACATTTTAACAACAATTCTTTTGAGAAATCCTTTACACTCTTCTATCATTATACAAATAAAGCATTATTTATTCTTATTAAAATAAAAAAGTTTAAATCAATTGTTTAGCACAAGAGACACAATTCGCTGCACCACTATAAGAAAACTTATAACCAAAACACTATATTCCTACAACAAAGGAATTAACTTCGACTGAACCGAAGTTAAAATACCCCCACATCCGTATTTTGGTATAAACGAAGTTTTCAATGTTCTATAATGTTGATGACGCCTCTTTTAGGGGGCGTGGTTTTTATCCAAATATACAAAATTTTAAACTCAGAGTTCATCCCAATTATCAAAGCTTATGTGTAAAATATTAAGTTTTAACCATAATTTTTTTCAATTTATGAAGGTTTTGTATTATAATGACGTCACTTTGAGTGTGAGGTGGGCGTGGTTTTCATCCAATTTGACAAATTTCAAATATGTGGTGAATATTTTACTCCAAAGCTAATGTGCAAAATTCCAAATTCGTATATTTATTTTTGTGGCATTTTAAGAGATACCGTTTTGATAAAGTCACTTCTTATGGGAGGTACGCTTGGTGTTCATCCGATTTTGCTCATTCTCGAATTTAATCTTTGTTTCTTTAATATAAGCATATACTTTTTATTTCATTACGATAGCTTAAAAATTGTGGCTGTAATCGTATCGACAGACAGACAGAAGGATAGTCGAACATAGCTTAATCGACTTAAGAGTTGATGCTGATCAAAAATATATAAACTTGTCTATACCTGCCACGTCTTCTTATTAGCGCTACGAACGAAGTGACAGAGTTAATATACCCCTTACGCAATACGCGTGGGGTTATAAAAAGTTACGTTAAAGCCAATGTTAGTGGCTTCGACGTACACTACATTTATAAAAAGATTCATGCATTTTTAACAATATTCTAACATATTCTTAAGAAAATTTGCGAGCACTCGTCGGCTGCATTCAAGTTAACTTAAAATTTCGCTCACTGAAATGGTATCAGAAGCCCAAGCCAAAATTTTTCCTCTTTCTTCCTCTGCCAAAGTTTACCACGCGGCATATCTAGCACATATAAAACACTGTTAGCTGTTATGATTAAAAATACTATACTTAATACAAACATATTTTTTATTAGAAAAAAATGCGACTGGGCTATAATTATGAAACAATAATTGCACCAGCTTACCCAAACAAATCAAACGTTTTGTTGAAATATAACGGTATTTTGAAGAGCATGACAATACAGGGCTGCCATCGAAAACTACTAGCCTTACAGTACTTACTATTTTGTTCTTTGTTGGTAGGATACTAATTTCTTCATTTTTATAATGTATTGGGTGGGTTATAAATATGAAACGCACCTTATAAATGACTAACAGGCCACTGTTGTCCGCGGCTTCGCCACGGACGTTTTTTTATCAATCTCATTAACGCCTTAAATACGGAACAATTTTTTCACATGTGCTAATTTTTATCTAATTTTTATTTTGACTAATTTTTATGTGATACAGTTAGTTTTGCGACATCCGACTTAGTGATGCGATATGGCATCATCGCCCTTATTGGGTTAGGACAATACATATCAAAGAAATAAAAAATTGTATTTTTTCTTTTGTTTTGTTTTAGAGAGCTGATCTGCATTTATATGTATCTCACTTGCTCGAGGCTCATCAGTTTTTTTTTTGTTACGCTGTGCTAGCTGAGCACGAAAAGAAAGAGAAAAGAGCAAAATTAAGCTTATTAAAACTCTCGCAGCACAAGCGCGTCAAAAGACAATGAATAAACAATGCGGGGCCGCTGGGATGATTTCTTAAAAACTTAATGCTTCTATTAAATAAATAATAAATACTTATTATTAAAATTTAGAAAGAAAAATACCCCTAAATAATCTGTAGCACAAATATATTTTAAAATTATTTTAATAAAAATCGGCCCAGTACTTTTGGAGTAAAGTCGTAATTTTAAATTTTCACTTCAGTTTTTTATAATAGTTAGATATTATAGATAAAAAAAGAAACTACAATTGAATTAAACTAACATACAATTGTTTTGAGTCACTTAGGCGTGTCTTGGTCTTGCCTCACTCGATCCCTAAAGGGGTTTGTGTGCTCGCTCTTGTCAGCGGTTCTCGACCCAGTCTTCAACTTAAGGGCAAACTAGAATGTAAAGAGAAAAGAAAGAACACAAGTGGGGATAAAACTACATAGAAATTTTACTCCTTACATCCTACAGCTGCGTTTGCCAATTTTCTCTAATAAAAATTTAAACATTTTTTAATAAAGATGTGATTAATTAATAAAGATTATTCACAGAAATAAGATACACCTTTAACAAGCGGCAAAAGTTTGCTAAATAAGAATAAAAATAAGCCTATAAATCCTTATATTGTTCAAGGCATTCCTCCATCGTAAACAGCTTAATTACGATACGTTTAATTTTAATTTTTACTCTGGGATATTCTGAGCGCAGCATTCGAAACGAAGTTATTTTGTTGTGTTCTCTCAAATTCCTACAGAAAAAAACTAAACTAATTTCCAGTGGAGTAGAATGATAATTTTAAAAAACTCTTGAATTAAGGTCAGTTTCGTTAAAGACAGACAGCTTCAAAGTGCGACTTCGAAAGTACGATTTTATTATGTAGTCTCTTTTGTGTATTGAGTTCATTTTAACGAGAACTCTCTTTTTATTTCTAATAAAGCAGCATTGATGTATGTCACCCTCTGTTATGGTTCGTTAAAGGGGAAATTAGTTTGAACACACTTAAAAATTTGCACTGAATTTTCAAACTTTTCGCAAAAAATCTCTTAAACCAAACTTAGGCTTAGGAGGCCCAAACACATTAACAGATGGACTCTGTCGCGGTAAGTAACTTACTAACTTAGTTGGCGCTACAACCGTATGTCGGTCTTGGCCTTATCTAAGAATTTGCGCCAGCCATTTCTGTCCTTCGCTTGCTGGCGCCAGTTGGAAATTCCAAGCTTCGTCAGGTTGTCCTCTACTTGGTCTTTCCAACGATGATGCGGTCGTCCTCTTCTGCGTTGACCGCCGCTGGGTACCTAATCGAATGTTTTCTTCACTGGAGCATCGTCTTTCATGCGCTGAACATGACCAAGCCAGCGAAGCCGCTCGATTTTAATGCGCTTGACTATGTCGATGTCAGCGTACAGCTCATACAGTTCATCATTCCACCGTATTCGGTACTCGCCATTGATGCAGATTGGTCCGTAAATCTTACGAAGAATCTTTCTCTCGAATGATCCTAAAGTCTTTTCATCTAAACTGCTCAGCGTCCAGGTTTGTGATGCGTAAAGTAGGACGGGCAAGATGACCGATTTATAGAGCGTGATTTTCGTTCGTCGAGAGAGAGCTCTGCTTCTCAATTGCCTACTGAGCCCAAAGTAAAACATGTTAGCAAGTTATTCTTCGTTTGATCTCAATGCTGATGTCGTTGGTTGAGTTTATGCTGGATCACAGATAAACGAAGTCCTTCACAACCTCGAAGGAGGTATTGTCAACGGTAACGTGGGTTCCAAGACGCTGGGACTATTTGTTTGTTGACACCAAGTATTTCGTCTTATCTGCATTCACTGCCAGACTCATTCGACTTGACTCTTTTTCTAATCTGGAAAATGCTGCACTGACTTCGCGCGTATTATGGCCAATGATATCGATGTCATCAGCATACGCAAGCAGCATAACACTCTTGTAGAATATTGTGCCACTACGTCTCAGATCAGCAGCTCGGATGACCTTTTCCATCATTAGGTTGAAAAAGTCGCACGATAAGGAATCACCTTGTCGGAAACGTCGTTTGGTAACAAATGGTGGGGAGAGGTCCTTCCCGATTTTAACTGCGCTGCTTGTGTTGCTTAGTGTCATCCTGCAAAGTCGTATTAGTTTTGCAGGAATACCAAATTCAGACATGGTGGAGTACAGGTGCTTCCTTATTGGGCTGTCGAAGGCGGCTTTGTAGTCAACAAAAAGATGGTGGGTGTCGACTTGTTTTTCTTGAGTCTTCTCCAAGATTTGTCGTAGCGTGAAAATCTGTTCGATGGTGGACTTTCCAGGTCTGAAGCCACACTGATAAGCTCCGATCAGTTCGTTTACAATACGCTTCAATCTTTCACATAAAACGCTCGACAGGACCTTATATGCGATATTAAGAAGGCTTATCCCACGGTAATTGGCACAGATAGTGGGATCACCTTTCTTGCAGATTGGGCAAAGCACACTGAGATTCCAATCGTTCGGAATGCATTCTTCCGACCATATTATGCATAGAAGCTCGTGAATGCATTTAAGTAGAGCCTCGCCTCCGTTCTTAAACAGCTCAGCAGGTAAGCCAGCAGCACCCGCGGCTTTGTTATTTTTAAGCCGAGCTATAGCTGTCAGAACTTCATCGTAGTCGGGCAGCGGAACCTCAACGCTGTCATCCAAAATTGGGGTTTCCGGAATATCATCTCTATGGGCGGGATTGTTGTCAGCGGCGCCATTTAGAAGCTTAGAGAAGTGTTCCCTCCATAACGTCAGTGTACTCTGGGCATCTGTCACTAGATTCCCGTTATCATCCTTGCAGGAATAGGCCCCGGTTTTAAAACCATCGGCAAGGCGTCTTATTTTTTCGAAAAATTTTCGGGCCTCATTCCCGTCACCATACATCTCAATCTTCTTCTGGTCGCGCTTTTCTGCCTCTCTTTTTTTCCGCCTGAAAATATGTCTCTCTTCCCTCCTCTTTTCTTTGTATCGCTCCTTAGCAGCGCGCGTTACAACCGACTGCAGGGTGGCTTTGTAGGCGGCGTCTTTCTCTGCAGTGGCGTCGCGACACTCCTGGTCGTACCACTGGTTTCGGCGAGGGCGGTGGTAGCCAATCACCTCTTCAGCAGCCGCACGCATGGAGTTGGAAATGTGTGTCCACTGCGCGCATATATCATCGATTGGAGGAGTGCTTTGAAGCAGTGGCGAAAGCATCGGCTGTCTGTTTCGATTGCAGCTTGTCGACGTCTAGCTTTCTCTGTGTAGGGTTGCGTGTATTCTTAGCTGCGCACAGACGTGTACGGATCTTGGCTGCAACAAGATAGTGATCCGAGTCAATGTTTGCACCACGGATAGTGCGTACATCCAATACACTGGAAGAGTGCCTTCCGTCGATCAAAACGTGATCAATTTTATTTTTGGTTTTTTGATCAGGGGACATCCAGGTGGCTTTATGAATATTGAGATGCTTGCATCTAGTCGCGGTAACGCTAATCTTATTACCGAAGAAATTCACCTTATGGTAACTTTTACACCCTTTTGGTATTCTGCAACTAAGCGTTACAAATTGATGAATATTAGGGGTATTCACGATTCAGAGCACTTGCCTGTGCAGTTGAGGACTTGAGGACTTGTGCACTTTACAAAAACAAATTGTACGTACGTCAAAAATCTGCACAAGTGCTTTTCTACTATTACCTTCAACTTGAGGACTTGAGAACTTGAGCAGTTGTGCACTTGTGTGCATTGAAAAATGTTGACAGCTTTGAAATGGTGATGTTGGTGTGTTCACGAAAACCTAACTGCACAACTGCACAAGTCCTCAACTGCACAGGCAAGTGCACTGAATCGTGAATACCCCTATTGTTACCATCTCTTTAGGTGGTAACAAGCAAAACAGCTGGCATTTGTATAGCTTGCAGCTGCTATGAGTGGCTGCGAACAAAATTAACATAAAACTGCAGCTGTGCTGGCGTAGTTCGTTCTTATTTCCTGCTAAGAAAAGCAAATATTATTTTAAAGTTAACAAAATTCAATTAATTTGCACTTACTTCTCTTTTTTATTTTTTTTTCACCACTCTCACACAGAGCTGAGAGTGCTTTATTTCAATGAGGTGAGTTTACGACGCTTGACAGCGTTACCGAGTGCACAGAATACCGATTGCTAAGACCGGTAACGAATTTCGGTAACAAGACAACTATTACCGGTAACGCACAGAATCGATCTGTTAATAGAAATAAGAACAAATATTTGGGTCCGGGCCACAAGGTAAAATTATGCTAATAAAAATACAAAAAAAATATTTACGCGTGGGCACTGAAGTAAAATTATTCCGAAATTTGTACTAAAAGGGTGAAAATTAACCATCACTTTTCATTTCCTGTCAAAAATCACATAAATTTCGTGATTAAAAAAAAAATGTTTGGAACAATTGAAGACTAATGAAAACTCAAATTTTTAAATTATTTATCATGTGTATTAAGGCCTTTTTAGTCCATTTCTGGACTTCATTCAGGCCGCTTTCAAGTCTTTTAGAAGTTATAGGGGTCCAAAGTTGTAACATATGGCCTGAAAAACTAGTGATTTTTTTATTTTCCTAATACAAAACTAATTATTATGGGGAATAATTGCAGTTTACGGCAAACGCGTACATAATTTTTTTTTTATTTTTATTACGTATTTGGGCCTCCTTAGTACAAAAGTGTAAAAATAAAATGTCGGTTTCGAATGATTTAGGAGATAAAATTCATGAAAACTTGAAAAATTACAATTTCAAGCTTGTTTTTAAAACTCAGTACAAAAATAATCTTATCTGTTAAATTCCAAATTTAATAAAAAAAACTAATTGTATTCAGTTTTCTTTTAAATAGGCGCTGCTTAAGGATAACAACCCTCAGTAAGTCCAACACCGGCTTCGCTGCCTACAGTACTTCTGGATAAAATTATCTTATTTGATAGGATTTCATATTTAATATAATTTTTTTTTTTTTATTTTGTGCGATATTTCATTCTTTATTTCGGGCTTCATTCGACACACTTCATATTTTTCACTGAATTTTGAAGCTTTCGTGAATTTAATCTCCCGAGACCGATCTTATTCGAGACCTACATTTTTGCTCATTTGGACTAAGGAGGCCCAAATATTAAGTAAAAATAAAAAAAAAATATTTACGCGTGGGCCGTAAACTGCACTTATGCCATATCTTCAAAAGTAATGCATGGATTTTTAAGATAGATAGCTCATTGAATAGGTAACAGGATAGCCTTTCTTTTGATGCCCAAAAACAAACCTTTGTTGGAAAATAAAAAAAGCACAAGTTTTTCCGCCTAATTTTTACAACTGTACGATTTCATGGTCATTGAAAGTTACTTATTTCAAGGCCATGACGTCAATGCATTTGTTGTCACTAACAGGCTGGGCATTGCACTAGCAGCATAAGCATTTTTAACTAACGTACGACTTTAGCTAGCATCCATCAAGTTTTAAGTTGGTGCGCTTTTGCTGATTTAAAAGTTTTCGGTTTGTTGCCCTACTTTCAGTGTGAGTTCAGTGCATACCAAGGTTGGTTAAATTATTTATATTTTTTGTTATAAATCAGTTTATATTCGATTAAATACTATTCATCCGTTTAGCCTCCCTCCAGGAAATGTGAGTATTCCCGGATGTAACCAGGAATGTAGGAAGCATTCCCCTTCGTTGCACACTATATTGCTTTTTTTACATAGCATATCATTAGAGGAAAACATTCCTCTCCGCTGTGTTAAAAAGTCAAGTGCAAACATTTCTCTCTGCTGTCTTTAAAAGTGAATTGGATTGGAAGAAGTCCTCTCCCCTGTTCTGAAAATTAATGTGGAAACATTCCTCCCCCTTGTTAAAAAAATGCCAGGCCAGGATTCGAACCCGGGACCCCTGAGCGACAGTCAAGCGCGCTACCACTAGACATCAAGACCGCCCAGTAAAACATAGTAAACATAAATTCTATAATAAGTGGTCAGGAAACAATGATATTAATATTTTCTGTTGTCATTGCTTGACAATAAGTAAAAGTTTCCACATGCATTTTTAAAAAAACCGGTTTGGAAACAACATAAATTCAAAACTACCAATATAACTCCAAAGGATATGATGGGGAATGTTTATTCATCACTTCCATATGTAAGACTTCCAATTTTTATAAGAGGGAAGCGGTTGGAAACAACATATATACAAAACTACACTTAAGCTTCCAAAAGATACGGTGGGGAATGTTTCTTTATCACTTTTAGATAGAAGTTTTAAGATTTTTCCTGGAGGTCTTTTTTATTAATTCCCAATACTATTATATATATGTGGTGTCTGTATATAACATACACAAGACACACATACGCATACACCACTTACACAACAAAATCACTTTACAAAAATAACTGAGTTTCAAACATGGTAGAATACAGGTAGATGCACCAGATGAGAGCATACGGTCGGAAATGTCAAAACGAAGCAAAAGTTTTTATTTCTTTTGTTTCCATTCGCCATACAGCTAATTTTGACAAACGCGGCAGTATGGAAAGAGAGCACAGTCAGCGCTGCAGCTACCTCTATCCTTATACGATGGTTTCAAAAATATAATTTTTATGTTTGTCAAATTTATTTAATCAAAAATAATTTCTTCATTGAAATTCATTCTGATAATTTTTACTTTCAAATTTTTTCCAAAAAATTTTGTTCTCTTTAAAATAAATTGTTATAAAATAAAATCATTGTATTAAAAAAAAATATCAATACCTACATTGCACTATGGCCGAAATTGCGATTTTAGCGGCAAAAAGTCAATTTTTCAACTTTAAATTTTTACAATTTTTTGATGTTGTTCAATACCCAACATATTGATAAGAAAAAACAAAAAACTTTTACTGTTGGCAACCCTGTTTATGTACAAACAGCTGTTAATGTTTACATATGTTTTAGAACGTGTTAATACAAGTGAAGCAGCAAAATTTTTATAAAATTAAAAACTTTATTTATAATTAAAATATATTCTTGTAAAAAAACTTTGTAAATATGAGTTCTATTACTCGAGGTGAGTATTTTTACTATATACAAATATAGTTTGCTTAATGTTTGTATTTCGTACTTATTTTAGGGGTTTTTTGTATGTATTTTTTGTGAAATTCTGAAGAGTTTTATCGTTTTTCGTGGAGTAAAACTAAAAATATTATGAAGTGTCATTGGAACTATTTACATGTGATTGTTTGTAGAAAACTCAAGTTTAATGTCATGGTAAAAGTGTATGCGTTTGACTGCTAATGAACAAATTTTTAATATTTTTGTAGAAACACTCAGGTTAAAAAATTCTGAAATATTTGAGTTTTGGTAGAGAAACAACAGGAATGTTTCGAATTACATAAAAGGAAAGATTCCATACGAAATTGAAAGTGAATTAATTAAGTTAATATGTACTTAAGCTCGGAACTTATCTAATTTTATTAAACTAAAATGGAGTAAACAAACCAGAAATGAGAATGCATTTAGAAAATATAATAAGGAATGGTTGGATCGAGAAACAGTTTTTGTTATACCGAAAAAGATTAATGCTATCGGGCGACCAAAAATGACTTATGGTGATAGCTGCGAAAGAAATAAAACGAGATTAGCTTCCGAATTAGCTTCCCAGCAAGGAGACAATTCTCAATTATTAGTTCATGCTGCCTCTATATCTGCCAAAAAATCCCACGCAACGTATTTGAAATTTGTCCTAAAACAAGTTGCTAAATCTCCAAATCGGTCATCCAAAATTCGAGAAATTCTTAATACTAGCCATAAAGAAGTTACGCCAGTATCACCTGATGAAGCTCTAATGTTTTTGTTAGAAAACGGATTAACTAAAAAGCAGTACTCTAATTTGCGTCAGTTAAACATAAAACACAATAGTAGTATTTATCCGACTTATGATAAAGTTTATAAAAGCAAGTTGAAATGTAGACCGGATGAAAGCTCTGTCGAAGTATCGTTGCAAAATTTGGTAGACCACACAGCTAAAAGAATTCTTGCATATCAAGATGAAGTATTGTGTACAATGGATGTTGAAGAATCGATCGTAATTTTGAGCTACGGGTTTGATGGTTCTAGTGGTCACAGCTTGTTTAAACAAAAATTTGTGGAAAATACTTCAGAAAGTTTCTATCAGTCCCTTTTTGTGACATTAGTCATTCTAATAAAAATAATTTCATCAGCAGGTGATAACATTTGGGTAAACCGTACACCTCAGTCAGTACGCTTTTGCAGACCTTTAAAAGTGGAGTTTGTTAAAAAAATAACAGATCACATTTTAACTGAAAACCACAACATAAATAAACAGATTAAGAAGTTGGAACCACTACAATACACACTAAGTAATGGGAAAAAAATTAAAATAAAATATAATTTATATATGACATTAATAGATGGGAAAGTCTTAAATGTGTTGACAGGAACTAAAAGTTTACAGCAATGCCCCATCTGTCATGCCGGTCCAAAGCAATTTCGAACTATAAGAAACTTTGATTCTCCTCATTTTGAAGCGAAGGACGACGCTTTGAAATATGGAATAAGCCCTTTGCATGGATTCGTAGTTTGGAGTTTATTTTAAAACTTTCATGCAAGCTAGATTTGAAAAATGTCAGACTCGTGGAACAGAAGAGAAAAGAATCCTGACAGAAAAGAAAAAAAAAATGCAAAAAGAGTTTTTGCTTCAAATGGGGCTTCATGCATTTTCTCGCACGGATCTTTTTGCATCTATTATTTGTATAAATATTGATTTTTTTAAACATTTACACATAATCTTAATTGCTCTCTCCTCTGAATTTGAAATTGATGCTCAAAGGTTTCGTGCTTTATACACAATTATTCGTCACAAATAATTGAGGCTTCAGTAGTACCCCTAGGTTGCCTTGCAGAAAATGCACCTGAGGCGCGAAACAAATATTATAAAAAAGATCAAACTGGTCACGCTCGAAAGGATTCAAGAAAGCACAAAATACTTGAGAAGTCATTGATCTTTTTAAAATGCCTGAATTACCACCAAAACTGTTATTACCTTCAACATCTCAAGAAGCCTCCAGCTGCAATTATTCTGATTCTGATGTTAACTTAGAGTCGTTAAATAATTATTCATTGGAATTAGAAGCGGATGAAAACGAAGAAACAAACCATGATTAATTAAGCCCATTAATAATGTATCCATTATTTTGTTATTTTCAGATTAATCCATAAGCATTTACAACTTATTTAAAATTATAAATTTATGAATTAAAAAATAAATTAATTTCTTGGTAGCATTCAATATTTGTTTAATAGTGGGCGTGGACCGCCCATTTTTTCTCAAGTTTTTTTGTCAGTAGAAGTCCGTATTCAAGCTTTTTAGTAAGTATTTTTACCGACTATTTGGGTTTTGGGTATAGGAAAAAAGGGGCGTGGCCTGCCCATTTTTCCTCAAATCGATTTTTATCATTAGAAGTCTACACACCAAATTTGGTGAAGCAAGCTTGTCAGGAAGTATTTTTTGCCGCTAAAATCGCGATTTCGGCCATAGTGCATTGGCGATCCTAACTGGAGTCTTAACCAAATTGAGGAACAATTCAATTCTTGGATCAACCATTCAGACATTCAATTCATCATTGATAACTGTCTTCTACTTCGAATTACTCCGCTGTTGCTGCATCAATTCAGACAATCAATTCATCACTAAAAACTATCTTCAGCTACCAACTTGTTTGATATTACTACATCTGCAACTGCAGCTTCTGCAGCTGAATGTTATTGCAGCAATTCCCCAACTTTACTTGAGCAGTTAGAATTAAAAACACTAACAAGTACACAGTTCAAGGCAGATTTCGTCATTCACCCCCACATCCCACCCACCCCCTCTCACTTTGAACTCAACGCTCTCAACACGGAGATGGACACACGACAAACAAGTTGATAGATTTAGAGTCCGAACTGGTCAATCCAAACGAAAGATCTGAGCATCGGTAAAACTACCTCTGTTTTGGACAAATTGTCCAGAAACGTGGTTTATACACGCCGAAATTCAATTTCAGTCCAAGTGAATGGACTGAAATTGAAAAAGAGAAAATTGGACTGAAATTGAATTTCGGCGTGTATAAACCACGTTTCTGGACAATTTGTCCAAAACAGAGGTAGTTTTACCGATGCTCAGACCTTTCGTTTGGATTGACCAGCATTATCTCAGCATTTACAGAAACCATTAACAAAATTATTTTCAGTCGACAACAAATACACAGAATTGGTAAAAAAATGTCCATCACTATTAACAGAACCCGATTACGCTGCACCTGTCAAACACCAAACAGTACATCACATATTCACCGAAGGACAGTTACCATTCACAAAACCGCGACGTCTAGACTTACCCAAATTAAAAATAGCTAAACATGAATTCGATTTTTTAGTTAAATCTGGTATTTGTAGACCGTCGAATTCAAAAACATCTTCTCCACTTCATCTAGTATCTAAACGCGAACCGAACGACTGGAGACCATGCGGAGACTACCGAAGACTGAACACTATAACAATACCAGACCGCAACCCATTACCACATATGGGCATTTCCACCAAAAGGTCTACCGCGACTGAAAAATAAAATGTAACTGAACATTTTTTAAACCTTCATAACAGAGAAAAAAATTTTAAATTTATATTGAGTACTGAGAGCTGATCTCAATTTGAATTTTGAAAAAATGACAACAAACATGATGAATGGCAACAAAAGTAGAAAAATGGTGACAAAAGTTGAAAAATTTTAACAAAAGTAGGAATTTTATAAGTATAATATATACTCGTATAATACAAAGTTTAATTAAATTTTTTTCAGTTTTCTATTTTTACGGACCTGAATTACACTTTATATGATTTTTAAGTTCAATTAAATAAATAAAACTACACAAAATTTTTACTTCTTTAAAGGGAAAAATCTACATCGTAACGGATGTATCATAACGTATTATGTTATACTTGCATAAAAATAATTAAAAAAGATTTTCCAACGGAACAATTATGAATATATAGCATCATCATTCCAGAAAATTTTAAAATATTTTTAATAAAAAACTCTTGCACACTTCCGAGATTTTTTGATTTTATTAATGCAGAGAAAAACCACTTCCATTTTTTGTATCGTAACGCGTCCTCTTTTTTTATTTATTTATTGGCCAAACAAGGCAATGCAATTTACTTATTCTAACTTGTTCTAACAGGTTTTGTTTACTTATTACTAAGTTTGGATTACTAAGTTTTTGGTTTTTCTTCTCCCCTTTCCTTGTTTTTATTTTATTTTTTATTTGGTGCTCTTAGTGGGCATACTCCGCCTACCGGATTGACATGATTTCAAAAACCATGTCAAAACTTAGAGAAGAGTAGGAAAACAAGAGACACTATATACACACTTAAGATACGATGTATATATATTATTCTTAAAGACTATAAGGACAAAAGGACGTAAATGGGAGATTTGGAGAGGGATGTTAAAGAATTTTGATTTATTAAACTAAATGCTTATACATATAAATCCATACATGTATGTAGTTTATCTGAGGCCTGGGTTAATTCTGATTACTGAGTGATTTATATAGGGTTTGCTTGAAAGAGGATTTGGACATAGAAGGTGAGTAGTATATAGAGATATTATTAAATTCTCTGCAACAACGATTGATGGGTTCATTATTTGCATATGTAGTTTGGTGCTGATATTCAGTTAACAATCGAGTATGCCTAGTGCGCCTAATTGGATCGTTAAAGGAAATCATATTAGAAATATATTCGCTGTGAATAGCACGATTAATTACATCAAATGTGAAGCATGAGCCCAATAACGATCTTCTTGTTGATAGTGGCATCAAATTTAAAAGGCTGAGTCTATGTTCATATGATGGAAGGCTACAATAATCATGGGAGTTGTACATATCTCTAAGCGCGTATAGTAAGAACTGCTTTTGAATAGACTCAATACTTTCTCTATGGGAATCGAAAGATGGATTCCAAATTATGCATGCATATTCAAGTATTGGGCACACTAATGCACGGTACAAGGATGTAGTGACCCATATATTCTTGAATTCATTTGCACGTCTTTTTATAAAACCGAGCTGTTTGCTGGCCCTGGACACAATTTTATCATAGTGCAGATTAAAGCGCATCTTGCAATCTAAGACAACTCCAAGATCAACTATATGGTTGACCCTTTTTAGTTCGGTACTATTGAGGTGGTAGGTATGTAATGTTACGTTGTTCTTACGGGAAAAGCTAATAACATTGCATTTATTGACATTAAGATGTAGTTTATTTTGAAAACACCATTGTTCAAGAGACAACAATTTTGATTGCAAAAAATTTACATCTACATCTGATTGAATTTACATTTTTAAATCATCTGCATACATAAGATGTGGGATATCGTTAAGAACTTCTGACAGATCGGATATGAATATGTTGAAAAGAAGAGGACCAAGATGACTACCTTGCGGAACTCCCGAGGAGACTGCAATTTTTTTCGATAGAACTCCCTGGAATTTAAGAAACTGGGATCTGCCGTTTAAATATGATTTTAGCCAACTTAGTATGGACCCCGCAACACCAAATTTTTCTAACTTATATATAAGAATGTTGTGATCAACTCGATCAAAAGCTTTACTGAAATCAGTATAAACAGCATCTATTTGGTGCCCTTTTTCCATTTTGACTAAAACATCTGATACCATAATCATGAGATTAGTGGTGGTAGATCGGCACTTTTGATAGCTTATATCTTTGGAAAATACTTTCGATCGCTTCCACCTTTTACACTAAATATAGTACTACTAGAATGCTATCCAAAAATTGAAATAGGACAAAAAAAGTTTAAATATTTCTTTGCTTTTTTTAATTTTTAGCAACAAAAAAGGCGTACGAACGTTACGTGCGTGATTATGGAAATGCTCATATACAAGATTTCGCGAACAACACACAATACACAGATATACTCAGAACTAGATCTAGTCAGAGCTTATCACCAAATTCCCATGGCCCCTGAAGATATACACAAAATAGCAATCTCTACTCCTTTTGGAATTTTCGAGTTTCTCCGAATGCCTTTCGGTTTGAAAAGCGCAGCGCAAACATT
Organism: Dichetophora obliterata; assembly: GCA_963920525.1. Lineage (NCBI taxonomy): Eukaryota > Metazoa > Arthropoda > Insecta > Diptera > Sciomyzidae > Dichetophora > Dichetophora obliterata. The sequence continues at coordinate 170,357,284 of OY986437.1, read as the reverse complement.
CCAAAGGTTCATACATGAAGTACTACGCGGGTTAAACTTCATTTTCGTTTATTTAGATGACATTCTTGTAGCCAGTAACACAGAAGAACAACATTTTGAACACTTAATACAAATTTTCCAACGACTAGACAAATATGGTTTAAATATTAAACCAAATAAGTGCGTACTTGGAACAAACGACCTATATTTTCTCAGTTAAAACATATCTAAACATGGTATTCAACCATCCGAAGAACGAACACAATGTATACAAGACTATCCACAACCAGTAGCAGTCAAACAGATGCAAAAATTTATAGGTATGACAAATTATTACCATCGGTGCATTCCAAAACTCGCACACATGTTAGGTCCCATTTATGATATGGTGACAAGCGCATCAAAAACTAAAAATAAACATTTGCAATGGACAGACACAACATTACATGGATTTGCAACAATAAAATATAGTTTTGCTAAGCAAACACTAATTAATCATATTAATAGTAAAGCAAAACTATCAGTTGCTGTAGATGCATCGAACTCCGCAGTTGGCGGAATTTTACAACAAGAACACAATAGAATACTTCAACCTTTAGCATTTTTTTTCTAAAAAACTAACACAAACAGAAACAAAATACAGTACATTCGACCGCGAATTACTAGCGAATTACTGACATCATTTAAGATGTCTGAAGAAGAAAAAAAAGAGTACAACAAAATTGTTGTTCTGCGCATGCCCGTCATAGTATCAATGCTGTTTTGGCAAGCGTTCTCTTTGCATACGATTTCTACACAGAAATGAAAATTGCATACATTATAGTTTGTTAATTAAAATAAAAGACGTAAGAAGAAATTTATTGGAACGAGAAGAAGGTACATTTATTTAGTACTCCTTTGCAAACATTATTTTTACTATTATTTTATTGCAGCCAGTAAGCTTAGTCAAGAAAAAAACTTTGTCTGAGAAACTTCAGTTTTATTTTTTCAGCATTATTTTTCGAGTTGGATTTTATAAAAATGTTTATTACGAGTTTAATTGATGTAGTTTCAACATTTCCAGATATTTTATTTCCATTAATTTACCTGTGAATTGAAAGGACAAATAAATGATAGTTCCAAATTTTTAAATAATGAAACAAATTTTGTTAAGTTAATATATTTTTGTATTTTTGTTTTTGTTTGTGTGCGTTTTCTACAATTTCTTGGTTTAATTTTAGTATTTATTGCAAACATCAGGTTTCTGAAAAATATTTGTATAATAAAATATTGTGACGAAGTCAACTGAGCAGGTGGTTGTCAAACTCGATTAACAGAAGTAACGGACCTGCGCAAAGCGCAATCTCTTATTTTATCATTCTTGTATCTGATGCACTATCGAGAAGCGAAATCGAAGAATTAAAAACACCCGATATTGACCTGAAACAATTACACAAAGAACAACAAAATGATACAAACTTAAAGAATATTACAGACAACAAAACATACAAACTTAAACTCATTGGCATTCCTTTTCTAAACATTAATATCTGGTGCGAACATTCCATAGACAATATACGACCATACATTCCACAGACATTACGTAAAAAGATATTTGAACAACTACACAACATTTCACATCCGGGAACAAGAGCGTCCAGACGTCTCATCACACAACGTTACTTCTGGTCCAGTATGAACACACACATTTATAAATGGTCCCAAGAATGTATGAACTGTCCGAAAGCAAAGGTACAAATACACACCAAAACACAACCTCAAAAAATACACATTCCACACGGTCGATTTGAACATATACAAATCAATTTAGTTGGTCCACTACCCATTTCAAACGGTTACAGATATTATTAACTACCACCGATAGAAATACACGTTGGCCTAAGGTGTACCCACTAAAAGACACAGAAACTGCCTCAATTATATTCAAGAGAGAATTCGTTCCACGCTTCGGGGTTCCGCGCGAAATTACTTCAGATCGCGGACCTCAATTTACCTCCAACACGTTTAAACAATTTATTAAAAGCATAGGTGGCTACCTACCAAATAATGACCTCCCCGTATCATCTACAAGCCAATGGAATTTTAGAACGCTTCCAGAGGCAATTAAAGGCATCACTCATGGCAAGCAACAACCAGAAGAATTGGTATTCAGAAATTCCCATAATTCTGTTAGATCTAAGATCAACGGTTAAAGAAGACATCAAAGCATCTCCTGCCGAAATGGTTTTTTAGGTCTGAGACTGCCTCGGCAACTAGGAGTACATAGCAACCCAACGGGCAGCGAACGTTTTAACGCCCCCCACGAATTTAAATTATTTGCTGCCCACGGATCGCATATTGCGACTTTCGGTTCCAAGAGTCTCCTTGGACCTAGGCCTTCGTAGGAGGTTTACTTGGGATTTCATTATAGCGGACGCCATCCAATTACGTATGTGCAAGACTTCACGCACAAACTACATGGAAAGAAGATTTTAGATCTGCAAAGAGCATATCACCAAATACCGGTGGAGCCAGCTGACGTCCCGAAAACAGCAATTACAATGCCTTTCGGTTTGTACCAATTTAAGTACACCTAATCCTGATTTTACACGGTCTTTTTTTACACGATTTTGAAATAACACGGGCGACAGAAATAAACTTATCCTGTTTTTACACGTTATTTTTAAAATAACACGACAAAACTTATCCTGTTTTCACACGTTTCTTTTTAGACGGACAAAAGAAATCTGATTAGAATTTGGCAGTTCCTTTGTTTTTTTTTCTTTGATTATATTATCCTTGAATATGAGATTATTTTTTATTTTTAAATTGTGTTTTTATTTCCTGAAAACTTTAAAATGATTTAGTTTTTTATGTTACTTGAAGATGTGATTTTTTTTTAATATTTAGGTTGTGTTTTTATATCTAAAATGTGTAAATTTTTTAATTTTTGTTTTTATTTCTTTAAAATTATAAAATGACTTTTATCATTTCTCCCTGCGGGAGTTTCATTATTCGGTCTGTATTTCAAATTTTTTCTACATTTATTCAAGCTCGAGACCATTTTGAAAATTTAATATGAAGCTAATAAATGAAAATTCATATTAGAACAAAATGGTCTTGAGCTTGAATAAATGTAGAAAAAATTATAAAATGATTATAATATGTGAAATAAAATGAATATGATATACTGAAGAACAAAATATGTGTTTGTTTTACCGAGTTATTAATTTTTGTAGTCTTTTTGAGGTTGTTGAAACAATCTAATATTTTTCCATTACGGTGTGTCTTTTTTTACACGATTTTTTTTTACACGATATTTTCTGGAACGTATGTACCGTGCAAAAACAGGATTAGGTGTACATGACTTTCGGCTTAAGAAACGCTGCTCAAACTTTTCAGGGACATATTAACCAAATTTTAGCTGCTGAATCACACTACGCATTCGTGTACATTGATGACATCTGCGTAGCCTCTGAGAGCCCGCAGCAGTATGAAAAGCATTTAAGGCGAATTTAACAATTGTTGCGTGAAAATGGTCTCGCAATTAATGTCGCTTAATGCTTATTTGGCCAACCGGAAGTCAAATTCTTGGGCCACAAAGAAAATAGCAAAGGCATCAAGCCGTCCGACGAAAAAGTCCAGGCCATTAAGGATTTCAGCAAGCCACAGACAGCAAAAGAAATAAAAAGATTTTTGGACATGCTTAACTATTACCGTCGTTTTATCCCAAACAGCTGCCACTCAGGCAATTTTACAAGCGATGATAATCGGCAATAAGAAAAATGACACAGCGCCATTGTCATGGTCAGCGTTAACAGACAACGCGTTTAACGAGTGCAAAGAAGAGTTAGCCAATGCCACTTTGCTGTTCCATCCTGCACCGCAAGCCAAACTTTCGAAGCCGATTTTATCATAGAACTACGAGAAGCTATGCAAAAGATTGCACTTGCTTCTGTCAAACATCACGACAAGCCGAAAGTATTCGTCCAGAACGAGTTAAGTAATTGCACTCATGTTTTCGTACGCAAAAACCAGGTGCAGCGCCCGCTTCTGCCACGATATGATGGTCCATATGAAGTCCTCGACAGAAACGACAAATTTTTTACCATCAACATCAAGGGCAAATCAGCGAAAATTTCAATCGACAGGTTAAAAGCAGCATTTATACCTAAAGTGATTGACGACCTCGAACCAGAGCGATCGCCCAATCGGCAAAAAAAGGTCGTGACTTTTTCCGACTCGCCGCTGGACATCGGGCTCTCGTCCAACCGCCAAGATACAACGCCAGCGCATAATCGTCAAGGTAAGGTCGTGACTTTTTCCGACCCACCGCTGGACATCTTGGGACCCATAACAATGGCTAAACTTGGGACGCAACAGACTGGTGGAAGAACCGACGCAAAAGCTGCGCCACCATATTGCCAATCGAAGAAGTTCGCCCAGCTTTCATCGCTGGTCCATACACGAATCGGTAGAAGAATTTGCAGACCGCAGAAATTTGCTGTATCGCGCCTTAAGCGCTAGGGTGGAGTATTGTGGCGGAACCGTCAGCTACGCCAACCCCCGTTTTGCAGCTCTTCAAGCTATCTAACGACTCTTCGTCGCTACGCAAATGATGCACACATAGTTGCCCACACTCTAACTAATTTCATTTGGCTTATCACACAAGTGGTAAGCCAAGTAAAATATTTGTCATACAGTTAAGTTGCCGCTGAACTTATATTTCAGCAGGCATTTGAGCTGTTTAGTTTAGCTCAAGGAAACGTGCTGACTTTCTCGCCATCTGACGTTGTCATAAACGACAAACCGTCAAGCACAGCGATCATTTTAATGTCGCTGAGTAACGACTCACTGTGGCGGTCATGTTACCGTTTTAATATTGTTTATACATTAAGCGATCGTTGCCTGCCTGTTTGACTAGCTACCCAACACGAAGGCCATCCAGTCGCCAGCAAAAAGCCGGTATGCGCAACGTCAGCGTTTTCTTATCGCTCCGTCCGTCGCGTCATTAGCGCTGATGACGAGTCGGACGTTTAGTAATATTTTAATATTGAATTAAAACAATGAATAACATGGAAATAGTAGTGATTTCTATGTGTGTGTTTGCGACGCTGTACATAGCGTTTCAGCGCATTTTTAATGCGTTATGGTGGTATGGGCTATGGCCCATGCTGCCATGAAATAATTATTTAGTAGAATTTAGTACTCGCTCGGTTTCGGCAGCATTACTCCTGCATATATATTCTTGTTTTATTTTAGCAGCATTACTGCTGCATATATAATCTTGTGTAAATAGTGTAAAATAAAAGTAGCATTAAAACTAACTTTTTTATGTGTTATTTTGTTATACTTGATAACCATAAAGCCAAGTCTTTAACTAATTAATAATACTTTTGAATCCATAATCGGTAAAATAAAGGCTTTTACTATACATTTAAATGAAAGTATAAGTTTTTGCGTGGATTTAACACGAATTTACTTCAAATAAAGTTTGTGTCGATTTTCTGCTGTTGCACTTGCTGTCTCAAATAATGTTACCGTTGTTGTTGCTGCTCTGTGCTGAAGTCTTCCTTACTGCTGTTGCACGCCATTGTTATATTCTGCTTTGCATTTTCTTTCGTGCTAACCTTGAACTGTCGTTGAACTTAATAATTTAACATGGCACCAACAAAAATTATCAACTGTGGAGTGTGCAATAAAAGCGTTGGAAAACAGCAGTCCAGCATTGGATGTGGCCTTTGAGGAAATTGGTTCCATATCGCACGTGTGGATATTAAAACTGAACAACATGCATTTTTGCTAAAAAACCGTGCTTTATCTTTCACATGTGCTGAATGCAAAGAAAATCCTCAGAACCGAGATAAATCTTTAACTTCTCTTCGTGCTGAATTTCGTGCTGAGCTTCGGGATGGACTGGCTGATATTAAAGAATATTTCGGTGCTCTATTTGAGAAAGTCAGGTCGAAGTGGTCTACTACCTTTAATGATCTCAAGTCTGATATTTCACATTGCAATCAAATGATCAAACTTGTTGACTCTGCTGCCAACAACAAAGTGAAAGAGCTGGAAAATGCAAATAATATTCTGCAGCGCCGACTCAACCGTGCAGACATTGTGATTATTCATTTTATTTTATTAATTTATTTATAATCTGCAAGCCAATAAAGGCCAAAACGATTACAAGAAATTTATTATTTGTTTCAATGGCATAAAGATAATGACAGTGGCTAAAATTAAATAAACTTAAAAATTCAATATAAGCTTTAAACTGCTGTAATTAAAATAACTCTTCTTTGTAATAATAATAATACTTTTTAATGATACTTCATCAATGCTTAAACTACCCGCCCTGCACGAATAAGAGGAAGTACTAAAGTAAGAGCTTTATTGCGAAAAAATTAAATAATGCAATTTCTAGCAATAAAATTAAAAAGTTTATAACAAATTTAGATATGACTTTGAACAATCAGTTTAAAAACCTGTAGGCTATTTGAAAACCCACTTTCATTATATGTCAGCAAGGTGTTCCAAAGACGTGAAACTCTCTTTTATTAGTGGATTAGTGGATTGCCGTCAGAAATCTACGGGACAACATAATAAACCAGTATTTTAAAACAAGGAACCTGAAATTGTGCGATTTATTGGGAGGAGAGGTGCAATCAAGAGTTTACCTAAATGATCACCATACGCCAGCTGCAACCAAACTAAACTTTATATGCAGAAAACTTTTAAAGGAGAAAGAGATAAAAAAATATAAAAAAATATAAAATTCTTATCTCTGATACTCCAAAATCAAAAATAACTATGCTGGACGGTAGTGATAAAGTTTGTTGCATTCAATAATGCACTGCGATTTTTGAATCAGCTGATCTTGCTACTACAGGGCCTGGTGCTCTCCCCACTGTTTCATCATGTCCGCTGGATGGCATTCGTGGAAATTCATTAACGGAGTAATTTTTTAGTTTTCTTATTCTTTTATTTAAAAACATATTTTCTTTGAAATCTTATCAACCAAGAATGTTCTCTTTTTTCATATTGATCGACTTCGAAAATGAATTGTATTAAACGAATTTGATCTGTTTTATTGTTATTTAAGTTTAGTTATAATGTATTGTACCTTATTACGACTTCCCTACTTATTCTATGAATTTGGAATCACCTAACTGAAATTTAGGTCCCATTGTAAGCGATAACTCTTTTTTAAAATCAATGCTGCATAAACATAATTTAAATCTTAATGTTGGTCATGTTAATTATCAAAGCTTTAAGCCATCTTTTCAATCATCAAAATTTGATGAAATTAAATGCATTCTTAGTGGTTGTTTTTTGGATGTTTTTGGTGCATCTGAAACGTGGCTAAAACCATATATATCGAATGCTGCAGTTGATATTCCAGGACATACATTTTGCAGAAGTGATCGTCCGAATGTAAGAGGTGGTGGTGTAGGTCTTTTTATATCGAAGAAAATCAAATATAAAGTTGTTTTCCGTTCTACTGAATATGGTGTCTGATCCAAAATAATTAATTGGTGTTGTATATTTACCTCGTGGTGATATTGTGTCCTTTGATAATTTGTTAGGTTATTTGTTCGTGCGATACTCTAATGTTGTTGTTGTTGGTGATTTCAATCATAATTTCTTTGATATGACTAAGTCAACCAGTCTTCGATCCATGGCTTTACGTTGTAACTTGTCGTGTATTGACAATTCGCTTCCAACTCATTACGATTCCCATAATAACTCAAGGTATCTAATTGATTTTATTCTGATTAATGATCCAAACATCGTGAAAGTTTCAGGACAAATGTTATCACCAATAATTTCTCACCATGCCCTTTTATTTGTTTCTCTTGAGTTTCCAATTGTTCGCGAGCATAAGTTTGTTGAGTATCAGAATTATGGAGCGATAAGTTATGAGCATTTAAATTTATTCATAACTGTAATTGATTTCAGTGAAATGTACTCCACCAGTGACGTAGATAAACAGTGTAGTGTATTGAATGCAGTTTTAACTGAAGCTTTTTCTTTTGTCCCTATAACTAAATATAAAATTAAGTATACTCAAGGTATTAAGTTGAATTCTAAAGAGATTATTTTCGTTAAATCTATGCGTGATCATGCTTTTAAAGCATATTAACAAGATACATCGGAGAACATACCTGGAAAACTTTTTGTAATCGTGCTAAGTCCGTTATACGTAAGTTTAAAAGGTAGTCTGGAGCTCGAATGTTTGAGGGTCTTAATTCAAAACAAATGTGGAATACCTTAAGAAATAGTGGTTGTTTAAACTCAATTGAGACAAGTGAAGAATTTGATATTGATTGTTTAAATAGTTTCTTTGTTAATAATCAGAATAATTATACGCCAACCCATTCTATTTTGAGCAGCATTTGAATAGGGAAGATAGTTTCTTCTTTAAGAAACTTTAGTGTTAAGTCGAATGCTATTTGAAATAATAACATTCCCTATAAATTCATTAAAATAATTCTCCCCTACATTCAAAGTCATTTGTTATTTTTCGTCAATAGTATTCTTACGTCCTCCAAGTTTCCTTCACTTTGGAAAGTGGCTAGAGTTGTGCCGATTCCCAAAAACAATTCTTCTACGTATATAGAGAACCTTAGGCCGATAAGTACATTACCTGTGCTCTCTAAAGTTGTTGAAAACATAATAAAAAATCAAATAATGGAATATTCTAATCGGCATTCTCTAATTATGGCTGCCAATATGGTTTATTATTATTGCCAATATTAGACATAACGTCAATGCCAACAAAATAAGTATTTTGATGTCCCTAGACCCATCAAAGGCATTTGATACAATCAATCACTCGAAGTTAGCAAACAAACTAAAAACCATGTTTAATTTTTCAAATATTGCGTGTAGGTTATTGTTTAAATATATATGTGATCGTAAACAGTTTGTTGTGTGTAATGGTTCTGCAGCCAGCCTGCTTAATATTGTTTCTGGGGTCCCACAAGGATCTGTACTTGGACCGTTACTCTTTATTTGAATGATATCGTTAATGCTGTTGATTTAAATGCGTTTAAGCCCTTTATTTTTGCTGATGATATCCAAATTATGTTTACGGGTGAGTGTCAGTTTAAAGATGTACTCAAGTCCTTAGTCAACTATAATCTTTCTAATATTTCCTCCTGGATGTCACAAAATTATTTAAGTTTAAATGCCAGAAAAACCAACTTCATACAATTTAACCCTTCTAGGCTGCTTGAAGACCATCTTAATATATAAAAGGCAAGCACGCTGCTCCGTGTCCAATATTTCTCAAACTGTCCCCTGAAAGTATGCACATCTTAACACAAAAATGGCAAGCATGCTGTTCCGCACACAGTATTACTCAAATTGTAATTATTTTTTGACAGTAAAGTAATTTTACAAGACACCCTGTTCTCAGAAATGTTCAGCCGGAAAGTATGCACAGAAAATATATTTGATACTTATCAGTGACAATATTGGGTTTTTACAATAGTACCTACGTTTTTGATTTAACTACCTCTTTTTTAAAGATATGTATGACGAATTTAATGAAATTATTTTGATGAATTGTACCAAAAAAATAAAATTGTATCAGCCGCAAAACGACACATGAGTTACTACGTATGTGATGTTTGCAAAGCCAGTTTGCTAAGTTGTAAAGTATTATATAGTTAAGCGCTTAACATTAATTCTCCCTGTATGGTCGACGGAAAATGTGCAAAAAAATTTCCAAAAGTTTTCCAGATAGAAACTTTGGCAAATTCTGACGGATATCCTAAGTATCGGCGACGAAGCGATGGCACAGAAAACACTATCAACGGCAAAATCATTGACAGCAGATGGATTGTTCGGTATAATCCATACTTCAGTTTGAAATTTAATTGCCATATTAATGTGGGAAGCTGCGCTTCAATTAAAAGCGTTAAATATCTTTTTAAATATGTGTACAAAGGTCACGACTGTACCAAAGTTCAGATTGAAGAGCAGAACACTTTCATACACGATGAAATTAAAACGTTCATGGATGCCAGATACGTAAGCGCACCTGGAGCAGTTTGGAGGCTTTTTGCATTCAAAATGCACGATCAGTCTCAGATGATTATACAACTTCCTGTTCACCTTCCTGAACAGCTTCCTGAACATAAATGTTTTTTTACTGAAAATAACATGCTCGCGGCAGCCGAAAGGGCAGTAATGCGCGACACTTACCTAACAGCTTGGTTTAAATTAAATCAAGAAGATGAAGCAGCAAGGATTTATCTCTATGGTGATATCCCACACAATTATGTTTTTGATGAAAAAAATCGAAGGTGGAAACCTCGCCAAAAGAGGCAGGACAAAACTATACGTCGTGTGTATACGGTGAGTTTGAGTGCGGATACAGAACGAGTTTACCTAAGGCTTCTTTTGTTGCATGTGCCGGGAGCAACTTCTTTTGATTTTTTGAGGACTGTTGCGGAGTTACATATTCCAATTTTAAGGAAGCAGAGCAAAAGCGTGCTTTATTTAATAGCGATGAAATTTTGAGTGAAACTTTATATGAAGCTGCAAATGAAAAAATGCCACAGCAAATGCGAGAATTGTTCGCGTACCTTTGTGTGCTTGCCGCACCACCAAATGTTCCTGAGCTATTTTTCAAGCACAACATCAACACAGATGTCATTCAGAAAACTGCATTACTTGCGAAAATTTTGTCCTTCAACAAATTCAAGCTGTTCTTTTAATTTATGGTAAAAAATACTCTGATTTTGGACTGCACACTCCTTCAGCAGAACAAATTACGTTCACGACTTTATATAATACTCAGTACGAAAGGGAAAAATGTGAAGCAATGAAAATTTCTTTAAATGAACAACAAAAGGTAGCATACGAAAGGATAATTTCTGAAATTGATGATGAAGAACGATCAAGTAGATGTTTTTGCTTAGCTCCTTAGCAAGTAGATGGTCCAGGTGGTTGTGGAAAAACTTACATATACAAGTTACTACATAGTACTATACGAGCAGAAGGAAACGTGGCACTTACTACAGCATCAACTGGAATTGCTGCAAACCTTTTAAATGGAGGCAGAACTTTTCACTCACAGTTTAAAGTACCTGTTCCTGTTTTTGAAAACTCTATTTAATTACTAAAAATGAACAGCACTGATGCAGATTTGATCAGAAAGGCAAAAGTCATAATATTATATGAAGCCACAATGGAGTCAAATAATTCGATTAATTGCATTAAAAAAGTACTCCAAGAAATCATGAAAAATGAAAAGCCTTTCGGTGGTAAGGTCATAATCTTTGGTGGCGATTTTAGACAAACGCTTCCAGTCGTGCCTCATGAAACACGATCTGCAATTGTGCAAGCATGCATCAAATACAGTGATGTTTGGAGTGAATTTCAATTATTAAAATTAAGCCACAATGTTCGGTAGAAAAACCTGAACATTTTGTTTGTAGATGTTCGCTTATAAAAGAGATATTTGCCGAGTCTTTGAGTCCCCATCATATCAAAGAATATTCCAAAATCGCTATCCTGTTCCCAAAAAATTCGAATGGGAACGAAGTCAACGAGCAAGTTCTCAATATTTTAATTGGTGACACAGTGACATATCTGAGCATGGACTCAAGTGATGAAAATGATAAACAAAATTACCCTGTCGAATTTTTAAATGAATGTTTTCCCTCAGGAATGCCATTGCATAAATTAAATCCAAAAATTGGAAGTATTATTATACTTCTTTGAAATTTAAATACAAAAAGAGGTCTATCCAATGGAACGCAATTAGTTGTGAAAAACCTGAAGACTAATTTCATAATCGCACAGGTATTGTCAGGCACTGCCGAAAATGAAATTGTTTTCATTCCCAGAATTGATTTAGCACCGACAAACTCAGAGTTGCCTTTTACTCTCCGTCGGCGTCAATTTTCCATCAAATGCCAGATTTTCAATGACCATAAATAAATTCTAAGACCATTTACACTAGAAATGTTGTATATAAAGAAGTTTTATAATTTAACAACACATTTATTCAATAAAAAGTGATGTGTATAAATCCAAAAAATGTTTATTATATTTTTTTTCCCTAAATGCTTCCAACCCGTCGTAGGACGGGCTTTTATACTAGTTTGAATATAAGTCTACACAATGAGAAGATACAATTTATTAATTGTATCAAATGCCTTGGTGTTTTCATTGACAACAAGTTACATTTTGATTCCCATATTAATGCGTTAAGTTCTAAAATAGGTTTTACTTTGAGGAAACTTTACAATACTAATTTGTATCTGCCTTTAAGTGTAAAATATAATATTGGCCATGCTCTTCTTATGTCCAGTATAACATATTGCGTCGAGATTTATTCTGGTACGCTAGCTCTTAACGTTAAACGAGTTCAAGTCAATGTCAATAATATTGTAGGTTTTGCCTCTGGTCTTCGTAGACGAGAGCCCATCTCTTTGTATGTCGTTTAGTTTTTAAATTGTTCCTTTCATCAATATATAAATAATAGATTGATGTTGTGTTTTTATAAGCTTGTGAAAACTAACGTGCCACAATACTTGGCTCAGAAATTTGTGTTTAGTCGCTCTACTAGGAATCATCAGATAATATACCCTAGAATAGATTGTTATACGTTTTAAAGGTCTTTTCTGGTACGATCAGCTCGTGTTTGGAACAGGCTCCCTATTCATATTCGTATTTTCACATGCACCTTAACCACCTACAAAATTAAGCTCAAAGAATTTTTTCATTCAACAGTTTAAATATATTACTTTTAAAAATCTTTTTTGTTGACCATTTTTAATTTTTAAACTATCTTTTTTCCTCTGGTTTCTTTTCTTTCCGCTAACTTGGGATCTTTTAATTCTAATTCTAATCTTAAATGAATGCTATCAAATAATATATACTGTTAAGGGAGATTGTATATAAAGTTACATTTATTATTTAGTTAAGTTTTCTCTCGAATATGCTACTATTAAACTGATAATATGTAAATTGGCCAATAAGGCTTTTGTATTACTTACAATGAAATAAATAAATAAATAAAATCAGATCAACTGTACATACCTCAGGCGTTGAGCAGTTGTTAATTTTGCATTTATTCGTAATGATTCCATCAGGCACACACTCCAAAATCCATACGACGACCCTTTCGAAGTGGTAGACGAAACACAAAAATACTTCACAGTTTTAAAAGGAAACAATACTATAACAGTTATCATAGACAGAATAAAACCAGCATTCTTAGATTCAGAAACTTCAGACACTCTCTTCCACACATACACATACACCTCTTACACAACAAAATCACTTTAAAAAATAATTGAGTTTCAAAAATATAATTTTTATATTTGTCAAATTTATTTTATGAAAAATAATTTCTTCATAAAAATTCATTCTGATAATTTTTCTTTGAAATTGTTTCCAAAAAATTTTGTTCTCTTTAAAATAAACTGTTATAAAGTAAAATCGTTGTATTAAAATAAAAAAATAAAATAAACATAAATAAAATAAACTGGCCATTTCAGCCCTTGGAAGGGCTTTGACCTAGCTTCTATTGATCCTTTATAAGAACAATATTGATAATAAAGACATCACTGTAATACCAGAGTTAGAACAAATCAGTGTCATTTTAACCAGAGGTGTCGTGGCAATGAGATAAATTACAAATTAAACAAAAAATAAATTACAGCTTTGATGGTGACGAAAAAAATTAAAAACAAAAACAACATGGGTACGCTGAGCGTAAAAAATTCTTAAAAAAAAATGCAAAAATAGTTTTTAAGCATTTGACGAGGCCCAAATGTTACACGCGTCCAGTAAATCAAACAGTAAAATTATAGTTAGCTTTCGACACGAGCAAACAACAACAATGTCATGTACATAATTCCTCGAATTACAACACACACGGTAATATTGAAGTTGTTGTAAGTGAGCTTAAAGAAAGAGCTATGGGATTTACAACTCCATTTAAACTAACGTCTCAATTTCAGAAAGTTACTGCCAAATCAAGTGCTGGTAGTAGCAACACTATCAAGGTTTCCAAACTTTAATCACTTCAGGTGTTGATTTAAGAACTTGGCCCTTGGCATTTTAATCAAAACAGGTTACAAAGCAACAACTTTGGACCCCAATAATTTCTAAACTACTTGAGAGCGGCCGGATTTGGACTTAGAAGGTCATAATACATATAATGAAAAAAACATGTAAAATTTGAGTTTTCACTATTCTTCAATTATGCCAAATATTTTTTGTGCAACCTTTTGTTTAGTTTGGTTTATTCCATGTTTTGGTTGATTCCAGTGGCATTATGATTCCAAAACTATTAAGTCGAGCGATCTGTCTGTTTATCTTATAAAGTTTCTACATTAAAATATGATCAAAGGGCATAATTGAAGAATAGTGACAAATCAAATTGTGCATTCTGTTGATGAAACGCAACGTTTAAACACAGACAGCTGTTTAACAACCCTGCTGTTGCTGACAGCTTCTGTTGCAATTGATTCCCAAAAACAAAAGAAATAAACTCAACGATGTTTCGTTGCGAATTTTTAGTGTTTATTTCACTGAAATTTTACAAAATAAATTTAATAGCTTTAAATACAAGTTTAAAAAAAGGCTCGACTTACATTTTGTTCTACGCTGTCGTTAATTTAAATTGCGAATGAGAGTGAGGAATAAAGAAAATGCAATTACAATAAGTCAGCGTTGAAAAAGTTATCGAAAAAAGTGCATAAATAAATCGTACAAATAAATCGTAGTTGTTTTCGTAGTTAGGGTTACTGAGTCGGCACAACAGCTTCCTAACAACCCTGTGTTTAAGAAACAGCGAAAACGAACAAGAAAGCGTCAATTTTTGAATTCATTCGAGAAGCAACGGCCGTGAATAAAGCTCACAAAAAACACAAAATTGAAACAAACCAAACACTCGATACAATTTTATATTAATAATATTAACCATATTAACTAATTTTTCTATAAAATAATAAAAGTAATCATTAACTTTAATCTTAAACACGCCGCCTTTAGTTTGCCTTACATTAGTTTTCAATCTTTTGTGTGCCGCAATTCGCGGAAAAGTTGTGCTTGCAAGAAAGGTACTTGCAAATGTAATACAACCTTTGTCTGCGGACAGAGTAAACGCTGAAGCAGGCAGGTTTGCTTACTTGTCCCAGTGCGAGAAAACTCGCTTCATACGATTTCATATAAACCTGCTCGAAGTGTGCAAAGTGGAAGCAGGCAGGTCAGATCAGATCAGGTTGTTGCGAGAAACCAGGCTAACGCAGGTTTCTTGCAACAGAATTTGTTATTTTTGTGTTGTTTTTTTGTAATTTTTCAAGGAAACTGCGTTTTTTATTATCTTTAGAAAACAAGACCAATTACAACAAAAACATTCAACAACAACAACGCGTTGAACGAAACAAACAGCAACGACTGCGCACATGTTTATGTATGTGCCCAAACATGTTTTGGTGGGTATTGGCAAATTTGGTTAACGTCAATTAAGATTGTGTTGTTGTTGGTGATAAGTTGTGCACGCGAAAATGATAGATTGATCGAATGATCAATTGTTGGGCATGTAAGAAACAAAAGAAATACATATAAAACAATAAAAAATTTAATTGCTTGCTTTTGCAATTTTTTTATATTTTGAACAGTGTAGAGAGTTAATCATAGGGTTCTTGGTTTGCACTATCACGAACTGTTCGTGATGAGTGTTTGGTGTTTTTGGAGCGCACCAACGCTCAGATACTATGGCTAAAAGCCGCGCTTATGAGAAGATTAAAAGAATTTAGTTAAGCTTGTGAGCTCAGTTAATGTCAGATAATCTCTGCCTTTATTTTCAAATTCAAATTCTTAAATACTAAAAAAAACAGTATTTTCTTAAAACTAATTTACAATTATTTTGACACAATTTCCAAGTCTCCTCCTATAATACAAAAATCAATAATTGGATTGGTTAACAAGTAGTCATATTGATTTGGGTTGCATAGGCATTTTTGTCCTGTTCTATTTATGTTTAAAAATGCTTAAGGCGTGTAGAAATGAAAGAGATGTGTAGAATAATGCTGTCGCTTCGTCAGTCTGTCACCATCGTCAGCTACGCTGCTACGAAGCGTCAGTCTGTCGTCATCGTCAGCTACGCTGTTACGAAGCGTCAGTCACACTTCTGTTGGTGTAACATGATGCGTTTGTTTTGCTGTTAGTTGTAGAGTGCAGTTATGAGTTCAAGGTGAATTGTTTACTCTGCTGGTCGGCATGTTTGAAATAAGAAAGTGAGTGTGTAATTTATTTGGGTTTAATTAATGTCATGAGTTAACTAGTTGTTCTAACTGGTGGTCTTTATGTTTATAGGAGATGATTGTCTAAGTACACTACAACAGTAAAACCAGGGACTAATATGTTGGCAGCCCTCAAATTCCAAAATTCTTGTAATACAAAAATCAAAAATATTTAAAAAAGCATTCATTTTAAAGTCATTCCAAATGAGATATAAGGTTTTTATGATTTTTTTTTTTGTGTTCAAAATGCCAGTAACAGGCACTTTGCGGATTTTTGAAAAAAAAAAATCAAGTTTCACTAGCTATAACTTTTTTCTTAGAATTTTGGTTTTTTTTTAATTTTGTGCACAAAATAGATCAAGACTATGCTTTAAGCATTATTGTTGTTATTGGTTACCTTTTTGCATTTTTGGATTTTTGAGAATTTTTTCGTAAAAGTACTTAAACTCGACATTTTCAAAAGGGTACACTTCTAATAAAAAATTCAACAACGACCAAGTTATTCAAATTAATGGCATAATTTGTATTGAGTGTTGTTTCAGAAAATTGTTTAACAACATTCCATTGCAATTTTTTAAAATTTGGGTTTTTACAATTTTTTTATTATTACAAGAAAGAAAATAGAATTTTTTCGAAAAGTAAAATATTACAACTCTGGTAATTTTCATCCGATTTTTCTCACCGATGACACGTTGTAAAGGTATTTGAATCTGCTATTGATTAAAAGTATAGAATGATTTAATCAGTTGACAGAATTTTAATACACATTTTAATGACGAAACACCTCATTTTTGCTCTTTATACAATTGTAATGAGATTAAATCGCAATGAGCCTGTATTTATCGGTGTCCGATTTGGATAAAATTTATCTTATCGGCCAATGGAACATTTCTAGCCACCGTAGGAAACGCTAATTTTAGTTTGAAAGTGGCACAACATATCGCACACCCTCTTCAAAAGAGTCACAACTCAAAATGTTTACATATGATGAATTTCATATCAAAACCTATAAAAAAGGGACATTTTGAACCCGACCCTCTCAGATTTTAATGAAATTTTGCACACAGCTACATTTTACCTATAGAAACACTACCTCATTTTTAGAAATTGCATTTTTGAAAATATGTGGGCGTGGCAAGGTATCGAAATATTTGAAAAATGACGGTAATAGGTACTTTTAAGCTGTGATTACTATGGAATGACTCAACCGATTTGAAAGATCTTGGTGCCATTAGAAAGGTATATAAGTCAGCTTTCGAAAACATACACTGTAAAAATTTATTAATACACTGAAAATTTTTTTTGTCAAAAATAAAATTTT
This sequence comes from Dichetophora obliterata, assembly GCA_963920525.1. Classification (NCBI taxonomy): domain Eukaryota; kingdom Metazoa; phylum Arthropoda; class Insecta; order Diptera; family Sciomyzidae; genus Dichetophora; species Dichetophora obliterata. Next base: position 170,339,734 of record OY986437.1, on the reverse strand, counting down.
AAACTTGGAAAACACTTCCAAGATAAAGTTTTTTTTCCAAAAAATTTTTTTTAGATAGCTCTATTTAATATAAGGTAAGTTACCCAAATAAGGCCAACCTAACGGTTTTTACCAGACAGAAGAGAAACGGGTTTTTTAAACTTATTTTTGCAATTTTGTATTTTTGTTTATTCAATTCTTTTTTCAAAAACATAAAAATAAAGCATGAAAAAGTAAAAAATATATCCAGCTCAGAAGGTTTTAAAAAGGTCTGATTTTTGCCATATTAGGACCACCATGTCTAAATAAGACCCAATCTATAATGGTTTAGAAACATAACAAAACAGTCAGAAAATAATAAAATAAGAACACATATTGTTATTAAAATGGTTTACATTGATACTAAACTTATATGATATGCGAGCACAATATTACATCAACCACGTTGTTGACGCTACCGCTGACTTCGACTGTCACTCGCTTCACACATGCGCAATCGAAGTAATTTTTTATGCATCGTGATGCAGATATGAACATGTTTAAACGTGCAAAAATCATTTTGCAGGGAATGCAATAAATGTGCGTATTAGAAATTGGGCCTTATTAAGGCTTGGGCCTTATTTGGCGAAGGGACCTTATATAACATATCTAAAAACTAAAATGGGGTTTTTTTTATTTTTTTTTTTTACATTTTTAAGTAAATGCATCTCTTGTTAACTTCCTTATATTTTGATATCTTTGTGTAACAAAAAAGAATTAAGTAGCTATACTTTGGAAGTTATACAGATTTTTTTGGTAATTCTTATAGATTAGAACAAGAGTCGTATTATCAAATTTTTTAGACACCCCCAAAAATATGGACTTAACCTTGATCAATTTTTTTTTACTTTTATTTTTTTAGATTTAATATTTGCTAACATTTAGTAAAGTTTCATCTAAAGGCATAAAAGTATGGAAGCTTTGAGTTCCTGTAATAGTTTTAGCATTTTTATACCTTGAAAATAACTCTTCTTTTGTTTTGTTGTAATCGTCAGCGTCTGCATAAGCAACTTCTATGGAGGTCTTAAAAGTTTGTGAAGCCCAATGATAAAGGTATTTCGCCGTTTGAATTTGGTTTTTATTTGCTATGCTATACATCCGAGCGCCTCTTTTTAATGCCCCACCTATACCATCACATACAGATTTTCCATGGCTGGTTGCGTAGAAGTGCCATTCAGCGAATATATCAAAATCAATTTTATGATGACATAAATTAATTAAGTTGTATTTGTTTTTGCATTGTGCTCCTGCACCATCTGACACGTAGATAACTTTCGTAATTGAATTGCTTATATTGGTCTTAACAAACTTAATCATTTTTAAAATATACAGATGAACTGCTATGCTATCATGGATATTACAATCGGATACTATGGCAAAGGTTCTATGAATTAATTTTTCGTTATATTTGTAATAAACAACGAACGGATGTATCGAGGCTTGATTATTATTCCAATGGTATCCTTGAACGGCATCTTGTATAACAAACGCATAGTTTTCAGCGAAATCCATTTGAATTAACATTTCTCCTTGCAGCAATGTAATTTTTTTTTTCACTTGCGGGACTGGCGCTTACCCAGCAAAATTTTTGTTACAAATATGACATGCATTCTTAGGGACACTGCTTCCAGAAGACATTCTATAGATCCAATTGTGTTTCTTCTAAGCCTTATCAAGAAGTGCTTTCAAGAAGCATTCTCATAAACCACTTCTCAAAGACATTCAAATAGCATTTAATTTCAATTATTTTTTAATTTTCTGTGGGATTTTTCAAACATCCAACAAAACGCATTCACTTCCTGCTTCAAACGGGAAAAGGGATATTTTACGTGAATTTTTTTAAACCCCTAACAAAACCCAAACACTTCTTATTTCCAACACACACATTGCGAGAAAATCGGGAAAAAGGATATTTTTCGTGGAATTTTTTAAGCCCCCCTAACCAAAAAAATCCTTTCATTCCATGGAATGCCTTCTAAAAGTTCTTCCGGTAAACACCAATTAGAATCCTTTCATTGAAGGCCTCAAAGAAATCTTCCATTGAAAAAGTTCTGGAAGCACTTCTAGAGAAGACAAAGGAAAGCATTCCTCCTAATGACATGCATATGTTAAAAAAATGCCTTCTGGGTATGAAAGTGGAAGGGATGTAATGCAAGACTTTCCCTTCCACTTTACCTTCTTTTGGAAGCACTTTTTTTGCTGGGTAGCTATGAAATGATGTGGCACCAGCTTATTCATGCGTTCTACAAAATCGGCAACAAATGTGTCTGTAGTAGAGGAAATGATTTCGAGATTACATCTGAGAATTGTGTTAAAATTTTTGTTAATGACTTTTTTCAATTCCATTTTTTTCGTAATATCCCAACATCATCGTTTTAAGGTTTCTTAAATTATCGTAGCACCGACCACACATTGATACGCAACACTCGCTGTTTTCTATATTCTCATTACAAACAACGAATTTAATAACATCTTTATAGTTTATTTTATTTATTTCATGAATATAGTCGAAGCCAATTAAGGCCAACATGATTACAACTAAATGACTGTACAAGTAACTTACTTACTTACTTAGTTGGCGCTACAACCGTATGTCGGTCTTGGCCTCATCTAAGAATTTGCGCCAGCCATTTCTGTCCTTCGCTTGCTGGCGCCAGGTGGAAATTCCAATCTTCGTCAGGTTGTCCTCTACTTGGTCTTTCCAACGAAGATGCGATCGTCCTCTTCTGCGTTGACCGCCGCTGGGTACCGAACCGAATGTTTTCTTCACTGGAGCATCGTCTTTCATGCGCTGAACATGACCAAGCCAGCGAAGCCGCTCGATTTTAATGCGCTTGACTATGTCGATGTCAGCGTATAGCTCATACAGTTCATCCGTATTCGGTACTTGCCATTGACGCAGATTGGTCCGTAGATCTTACGAAGAATCTTTCTCTCGAATGCTCCTAAAGTCTTTTCATCTACAGGGTTGCCAATATTCGAAGCGCCCATCTGGCAACACTGTAACTTTCCGCAGTGATGCCAAATCGACTAATGACATACCGCGTTTGAAGCGTCATTCCAAGCAAATGTTTACAATGGAACAGTACACGCCACGCGAACGCTCTAAAATTTTTGAAATTTACATTCAACAAAACTAGTCAATAGTAAGAGCAATTTTGGCATAAAATTATCATGAGCGATGAAGCTCATTTTCAGTTGAACGGAACGGTAAACAAACAAAATTGCCGTATTTATGCCACTGAAAATCCACAAGAGATTCAAGAGGTACCTCTTCACGATGCAAAAGTCACTGTTTGGTGCGGCGTTTGTGCTAAAATGCTCATTGGGCCGTTCTTTTTCGAAGATGATAATGGCCACAGAGTTACTGTCAATCAGGAGCGTTATCGCGATATGATAACCATTTTTTCATGCCAATCGTTCGTCGAAAGCGTATCAGGCACTACTGGTTTCAACAAGACGGCGCGCCACCACACACAAGCCGCACTACAATCGAGTTTTTGAAGTAATTGTTCCCTGGCCGTTTGATGTCAAAAAATGGTGATTTCGATTGGCCGCCAAGATCACCAGATTTAACGCCTCCAGACTTCTTTTTGTGGGGTTATTTGAAATCAAAGGTTTACGTCAACAAGCCAAAGACCCTAGAAGAGCTGAAAACCAACATCCGTCAAGAAATAACCGCCATTCCCATCGAAATGTTGAAGAAAACCATGGAAAATGCTGCAAAACGGGCACAATATGTCGTAGAGGCCAATGGCGACCATTTACGAGATATCATATTCAAGAAATAATGTAAGCAAATCTACTTGAACCCAATTAAATGATATTCATGACGAACAGACAAAAAAATTGTGGTTTCTTTGATTTATTTAAAAATAAAATGGGCGCTTCGAATATTGGCAACCCTGTAAACTGCTCAGTGTCCAGGTTTGTGATGCGTAAAGTAGGACGGCCATGATGAGCGATTTATAGAGCGTGATTCTCGTTCGTCGAGAGAGGGCTCTGCTTCTCAATTGCCTACTGAGCCCAAAGTAACACCTGTTGGCAAGAGTTATTCTTCGCTTGATCTCAATGCTGATGTCGTTGGTTGAGTTAATGCTGGATCCCAGATAAACGAAGTTCTTCACAACCTCGAATGAGGTATTGTCAACGGTAACGTGGGTTCCAAGACGCTGGGACTATTTGTTTGTTGACACTAAGTATTTCGTCTTATCTGCATTCACTGCCAGACCCATTCGACTTGACTCTCTTTCTAATCTGGAAAATGCTGCACTGACTTCGCGCGTATTATGGCCAATGATATCTATGTCATCAGCATACGCAAGCAGCATAACACTCTTGTAGAATATTGTGCCACTACGTCTCAGATCAGCAGCTCGGATGACCTTTTCCATCATTAGGTTGAAAAAGTCGCACGATAAGGAATCACCTTGTCTGAAACCTCATTTGGTAATAAATGGTGGGGAGAGGTCCTTCCCGATTTTAACTGCGCTGCTGGTGTTGCTCAGTGTCATCCTGCAAAGTCGTATTAGTTTTGCAGGAATACCAAATTCAGACATGGTGGAGTACAGGTGCTTCCTTATTGGGCTGTCGAAGGCGGCTTTGTAGTCGACAAAAAGATGGTGGGTGTCGATTTGTTTTTCTTGAGTCTTCTCCAAGATTTGTCGTAGCGTGAAAATCTGGTCGATGGTGGACTTTCCAGGTCTGAAACCACACTGATAAGGTCCGATCAGTTCGTTTACAATGGGCTTCAATCTTTCACATAAAACGCTCGACAGGACCTTATATGCGATATTAAGAAGGCTTATCCCACGGTAATTGGCACAGATAGTGGGATCGCCTTTCTTGTGGATTGGGCAGAGCACACTGAGATTCCAATCGTTCGGAATGCATTCTTCCGACCATATTCTGCATAGAAGCTCATGAATGCATTTAAGTAGAGCTTCGCCTCCGTTCTTAAACAGCTCAGCAGGTAAGCCATCAGCTCCCGCGGCTTTGTTATATTTAAGCCGAGCTATAGCTGTCAGAACTTCATCATAGTCGGGCAGCGGAACCTCAACGCTGTCATCCAAAATTGGGGTTTCCGGAATATCATCTCTATTGGCGGGATTGTTGTCAGCGTCGCCATTTAGAAGCTTAGAGAAGTGTTCCCTCCATAACGTCAGTGTACTCTGGACATCTATCACTAGATTCCCGTTTTCATCCTTGCAGGAAGAGGCCCCGGTTTTAAAACCATCAGCAAGGCGTCTTATTTTTTCAAAAAATTTTCGGGCCTCATTCCTGTGACTAAACATCTCAATCTTCTCCTGCTCGCTCTTTTCTGCCTCTCTTTTTTTCCGCCTGAAAATATGTCTCTCTTCCCTCCTCTTTTCTTTGTATCGCTCCTTAGCAGCGCGCGTTACAACCGACTGCAGGGTGGCTTTGTAGGCGGCGTCTTTCTCTGCAGTGGCGTCGCGACACTCCTGGTCGTACCACTGGTTTCGGCTAGGGCGTTGGTAGCCAATCACCTCTTCAGCAGCCGCACGCATGGAGTTGGAAATGTGTGTCCACTGCGCGCATATATCATCGATTGGAGGAGTGTTTTGAAGCAGGAGTGAGAGTCGAGTGGCGAAAGCATCGGCTCTCTGTTTTGATTGCAGTTTGTCGACGTCTAGCTTTCTCTGTGTAGGGTTGCGTGTATTCTTAGCTGCGCACAGACGTATACGGATCTTGGCTGCAACAAGATAGTGATCCGAGTCAATGTTTGCACCACGGATCGTGCGTACATCCAATACACTGGAAGAGTGCCTTCCGTCGATCAAAACGTGATAAATTTGATTTTTGGTTTTTTGATCAGGGGACATCCAGGTGGCTTTATGAATATTGAGATGCTTGAATCTAGTGCTACTTACGACCATGTTTCGTGTTACGGCGAAGTCAATCAGCCTCATTCCGTTATCGGAGGTGTTGTCGTGGAGGCTGAACTTTCCGACTGTTGGACCAAAAATATTTTCCTTGCCCACCTTAGCGTTGAAGTCACCAAGCACGATTTTTACGTCGTGACGGGGGCAGCGCTCGTAAGCATTTTCAAGGCGCTCGTAGAAAATTTCCTTGATCTCATCGTCCTTGTCTTCTGTCGGAGCGTGCGCACATATTAGGCTTATATTAAAAAATTTAACCTTGATGCGGATTATGGCAAGTCGTTCGTTCATAGGTGTGAATCGCAGGACGTGGGGCCGTACGTAGTCTCTTGCCAACTACAAATCTGCATCCAAACTCGTGCTTCTCCACATGGCCGCTGTAGTAGATATCACAGGGTGAATGCCGAATGCAACCCTGTCCCTTCCATCGCATTTCTTGGATAGCAGTGATATCAGCTTTGTATCTTTCCAAGACATCAGTCAGTTGGATAGAGGCACCTTCCCAATTAAGGGTTCGGACATTCCAGGTGCATATCCGTAAATCATTATCAGTTTTTCGTTTGCGGTAGTCGTCATCAGATTTGGGGATCATTTTTCTTCTTTTCTTATTTGTTTTCATTGAAATTGGTTTTTACGGGTGGGCTTCAAACCCGACGCACAACCTATTTTAAGTCTAGGGAGGCCCGTCGCTCAGATTAGCCGCCAAACTAACGGTTGTCAGTTTTGACGTTGCCCAGGAAACACCACGTGGAGGTTGGAGTCGACTTAAAGCGATTTCACAAATATTATGCTGGCCTCGCCAGGTTGAGACAGACATGTTACATTGTTCCATCGCTCCCAGATTCCCTTTTATACACTGAGTTAAATTTTACTAGGAGCGATTTTTTATCTATATATATAAAATAGGATGTGTGTATGTATGTAACGTATGGACTCCAAAACGGCTGGGCCGATTTTGATGAAATTTTCAGTTAATGTTCAACTTGGTACAGTGGGTAACATAGGCTATATTTGGACCCGATAGGTGGCGCTGGGGTGGACTTATATCGAAAATTTGAATTTATGGACCAATTTAACTGAAATTCAGAATGTATGTTTGTTTGATCATAAGAAAATAATTTGTGTATAAATGGACACGGTAGGTGGCGCTGGGGTGGACTTATTTCGAAAATTCGATGGCGTCAAAAATATATAAATACTTTTAATTTTATTTTATAACGAGGGCAGTAGCGAAGCACACCGGGTTCAGCTAGTTGTTAATAAAGCAGCAATGATTAATATCATATTCTGTTAGGTTTACTCCTAAAGCTTTTCCAACATTTATTACACAATTATTTAGGTCAGCCAGAGGAATTGGCAGACCAGATATTATGATGTCTCCTCGATTGAGTCTTTTATGTAGTGTCTCGTTCTCAGCTTCCAGGGTTGAAATCTTATTAGAAGTAGATTCGTCAACCAGCTTTACCATTTTGGTACAATTAAGGATTTCATTCTTAACTTCATTTAGTTGTTTAGACAAATCGCTCTTAAGCTGTTCAATGATTTGGTCACATTTTGTTTGTACGTTGGCCATGCCCAAGCGCAACTCCTCTCGAAAACTCAATTCCTCATTAGTAGCTTTTTTTGGGGGTCACTAATACAAGTTTTGCAAGTAAATCCGAATGAGCCTTTACTTTTAATCAAAAAACTCATTTGTTCAGCACCACACCACCTTTGTCCACAAAGTATGCAACCAACACTCGCTTGCCCTCTTGATATATTTTTTTTGCAAATGCAGTGACTACCAGATTTAGATGACATCTTGAACAGGTCAATTAAACGTAGCGGGCAATATGACAGCACCAAGAAAAGTAGCTAAGGAGCAGGAACAACCGATACAACAGCACAGAAATTACAGCGAGCGGGAACCACAGCATCAGCAAAGTAAAGCAGTGTAATTTAACACTGGTAAGCAGACAAAGACAGCGAGGTTATGTTGACACCCACATTGAGATGTCAAGAAGTTTTAAGATTTTTAGAATTTAGCACTGCAATAATCATGAACAGGAACCACAGCGATATGGAGTAGATTAGTGTATTAAGTTTTATTTAGGCGGAAGCAGTGTTTTATGAGAAACAGTTTTTCTTCACTATAATTTATTCTGTAATAGAACGCACGGCACATAAATAGTGAGGTTATGTTAACCACGCTTAGACAGAAAAGTTGTAATTTAGACAATGTCATAAAGTTTACAAGGATATTTTAGAAATTTTTCAGGAACTTATGATGTTTATTAATCTAATAATATATTATTTCACATTTAATAGTTTTTATGCCTTTTATTTAATTACTTCAGCGATATTTCTAACCGACCAGCAAATTTTGCTTACTTGCGCATCGCGTTGCCAACAATATTTTGAAATGAAATTAAAATTAAATGAAATAGTTTATGAAATTATGTTGACCTTCAGTTTCCATCGATTTCAAACCGGATTTTTTGAACATCAGTTTCATATTCTGATGCAAAGTGCACACACAAACATTTTGCTGATTTCCATCTCCAAGTTTGATACAATTCTTTGGTCGCAACATTGTAAATTTTGTAAATCCTATTTGAAGTGAAGGATGTCTTTTTCTAAATTCACAGTATGTTTCACGAAGTGATGACAGCATTAGTCTTTTTTTAACCTTCTCGCGTAAGTTCCCTTGTCTTACTACAATTGAGTCCTGTGACCCTGGCATGATTCGGCTGATTTCATGATCTTCATAAAACAATTTTACTGTGTTTAAAGTTTGTTCATATAACTGTTCATAGAACTAAATAACCTTTGATTTTATTTAGTTCTTCTGATAAAGTTGACAGTGAAGCACCTCCAATTGAATCTGAAATACATTCCACAATTTGCAGTGTTTTTTTTTGCAGTATGTATCCCTTTCTAAATATTTTCGCTTCATTGGTGATGGATGGCTTCCAAGTTGAAGAATAACATGTTCATTTATATTGTCGACGAGTTCGTTGCGTTCAAGTGATTTAATATGGCTGCTGCATGTTGGATCTTCATTATATTCTTCACACAATTCACCGCTAGTCAGATGATGTAAATCATCACTTAGGATTTCATTGCTAATTTTTTTCATTTCAGTAGAACGCTGATTATCATTAATGTTGACAGCCTTCTTTAGTTTAAACCGACAACTTTCGCGAAAACGGCAACGATCAATGTTGGAGACTGCTGAAAAATATACAGATATCAGCGCTGCTTCTTTTACACTGATTTTTCGAAGCTGAGAGGAACATTTTTTTGATAGATGCACACATCTGTACATAGTTGATTCCATATTTATTTATATGCTTGTTCACCTGCTTTAAGACTTTCACGTTTAACTCTTCTGAAATCTAGTATTCAACTGAAATTTGACTCAGAGTGTGTGCACTATCACAGAAAAAGAATAATGACGTGTTAAAAAATGAGCGAGCAAGAGAGCAATGAGAGTGTTGGTGGCAGAGGTGAGGCAAAGGAAATTGTGTCTATAGCGTATGTACTAACATAATAATGTATGTATGTACATATGTCTGATGCTGTTGTTGTCTCAGATGTAATCTCGAGACTATTTCCTCTACTACAGACAAATTTCATGACGATTTTGTAGAACACATGAATAAGCTGGTGAGATGCACTTAAAAAATTAAAAAAAAAAATAAAAAAACCAAATTTTAGTTTTAAGATATGTTATATACAGTGGTGGTCACGAATTTAGCACACTTGTTAGTAACTCTAATTTAAAATTTTTTACAGCTTAGCTTGAGAACTGTAATCAAATATTTTTTCTTGAGTATTGTTTATGAAGTTAACTCTATATACCGTTAGTTGGTTTCTTAGTTATTCTTAAATTTTCTGACATATTTCAAGTAGTATGAATCAATGTGGTTTTAATGCTGAACACGAATTTAGCACAGGTTAGAATTACTGTTCCATATCGTATTTTATTTTCGTTAATTAATCTTTACTAGTAAGATATACTAAATTTATTAAGTTTCTACTTGAGTTCTAACAAAAAATTGCAGAAAGATATGCCGAAAGGCTACTGATGTTCAGAGGCATTTGATTCAGCAAATGAAAAATGGTGGAAGCACAGTTTCAGAGATTGCTCTGCTTCTTAGGTGTTCGTGAAAGTTATTATATAACGCATTACAACATGTAGAGCAGTATAAGAGCATTAAAAATGTAAAATAGCGACCAAGAGCGCGAAAAACAATAGCAAGAGAGGACCATTTGATTTATAGAGCTCCGCTTAGTGATCCTTTTAAGACCTCAAATAAAATTTAAAATGAAATTTCATCAAAATATGGCATAAATGTATCCTCAAAAGGCATAAGAAGACGCTTGAATGAAAACAATTTCCGTAGCTTTATAGCCCAACAAACACCACATGTCTTGATGCAGTCTTGCGTTTGCAAAAGAGTATTTAAAAAGTCAACGAATTTTTAGAAAAATGTGCTTTGGAGGGATAAATCAAAGTTTTGCCGGTTCGCATCTGACAGCAAACAATATGTGTGGCGTCCTCAAAACATGCAACACAATCCAAAGTACACGCTCAAGACGATTAAACAGGGTGGCTGAAATGTTATGGTATGGGCGGCGTTTTCTTGGCCAGAGTTTGTCCGATTGTTAAAATTTACCAAAAAATGGATCAGCACTATTACAAAAACGTACTTGTCAATACCATGATACCGTTTCAAGAGGATAATTTGCCTCTTAAATGGCGTTTTATGCAAGATAATGATCCAAAGCACAGTGCTCATATAGTTAAGAGTTGCTTGGAAGACAAACATATTGATATTTTGAAGTGCCCATCGCAATCATCGGACTTAGGTTAGGTTAGGTTAAGCCGGGTGCCTTCGTGAAGGCTCACATAGACCAATTCAGGTCCTTAGTGGTACCGGTAGCGAACAAAAGGAACCTTTGTGTTTGTTTTAAAAGTCTTTAAAGATTTGCGTTGAGTTCGTAAACCTTAGGAGGGATTCTAGAGACACCCTGGCTACATCTTTAAGCGACGGGAATGTCGATGAGCCTAGGTATTTTAGTCTCGATCTAAGTAGGGCGGGGCATGTGCATAGAAGGTGCTCCAGGGTCTCCACTGTGCCCGATTCCTTGCACTTCCTGCAGTTGTCATCCGTGGTGATGCCAAGCATCCTCGCGTGGGCTGCCGTCATGCAGTGACCAGTGAGCATGCCCACTAGTGTCCTGCAATCTTTGCGCGGGCGTGCCAAGATGAACAGAGTTCGTTTTTCGCATTGTGCATTGCACATGATTTTCGAGATTTTGCACGATGTCGTATCTCTCCATCTACGATTCACTGCTTGTGTGGCTCTTCTTTTGAGGTTCCTGTACAACTCTTGTAGCGGAGTAAGTTATGTTCGGCGAGTTCTGATTCCAGCCCAGCGCCTTCCTTTGCTAAACCATCTGCCATCTCGTTTCCCTCAATTCCCTGGTGGCTAGGAACCCAGTAGATTCGCACTCTCTTCGAAGCGCATAGTGCATCTAGTGCATCTCTGCCCGCCATGACACTTTTGGACTTGATGCTAGCGGAGCGCATGGATTTGATCGCCGCTTGACTGTCAACGAAAATGTTGATGTAAGAGTGTTGTGTGTCCATGCTGAGGGCTATCTCAGCAGCCTTCCTTATGGCAAACATTTCCGCCTGGAAGATACTGCAGTGGTTCGGGAGTTTATATGACTGTCTTATATTAGGCTCTGCGCAATACACCGCCGCACCTACCCCCGTAGGCATTTTGGAGCCGTCGGTAAATATGTTGACCGCCTGCTGTGCTTGTTCTATACCTTGTCACCAGTCATTTGGTACCAGAAAAGTTCGTGCTTTGGAATTGACTATCGTGCGAGGCACCATGTAGTCCGTGCTACTAGGTAGATCCTTTCCGATTGTACAGTGTCCAAAATTTTGAATGTGCATGTTGCCTGCCGCCGTAAGGTGTTGTGCTGTTTTTCCGGCTATTAGTTTTGCGTGTATGTCCAGGGGGTCCATACTTAGAATGGTGTAAGCGCTTTAGTTGAAGTTGACTTCAGTGCCCCCGTGATGCATAGCGCTGCCTACCGCTGAGTTTTCTCCAAGTGCCTGAGGAATGTTGATTTGTTCACAACCGGCCACCACACAATAATCCCATAGAGTAGAATAGGACGCACTACCGTTACATAGATCCAGTGCATCAGAAAGGGTGAGAGACCCCAGGTACTGCCTAGCATCTTCTTGGATGTGTATAGCACAATGGTGGATTTCTTCACCCTTTCTTCTACGTTGGATTTCCATGACAGCGTGCTGTCCAGGACGACTCCTAGATATTTTGTGTGAGTTTTCGGTATGAGACGTATATCGTTCAATTTCGGTGGTATCCACTGTGGTACCTTTTCGTGAACAGAACCAGATCCGTTTTCTCTGCATTAATACTAAGACCGACTGAATTTGACCATCTAAATATATCTTTGAGTGTGCTCTCGATTATGGAGCTTACTGTAGATAGACATTTCCCTACTATAATTATGCTTATGTCGTCTGCATAGGCAGTTATCCTCGGGCTCTACCTGCGAACTTTTCTAGTAGTTCATTAACTACAAGATTCCATAGTAGTGGCGAGAGGACCCCTCCCTGGGGAATCCCACTGCGAGCTTCCCTTACCATGGGTTTAGTGCCCCACTCAGCCCGCACCTTTCTGCAGCTTAGCAACTTGTCTAACAATAGGTTTATTGCCGGTGCCTCTATTGCGCGAAATCCTCTAAGGATTGTGGTGGTTGATACATTGTTGAATGAACCTGAGATATCTAGAAACGCCCCGAGTGCGTATTTCTTGTGGTGGAGGGCTTTTTCTAGGGTTACTACTAGGGAATGTAGTGCCATTTCAACTGATTTTCCTGTCGAGTATGCGTGCTGGTTGGTTGATAACTGGATTGAATTGTTTCTTAGGTACAAGTCAATCAGTTTCTCGAGCTTTTTGAGTACAAAGGAGGTCAGACTTATTGGCCTGTAGTCCCTCGGACAGGGATGGCTGCTCTTACCTGCCTTCGGTAAGAATACAACCCTCGCTGTCCTCCAAGCCACAGGTACATAGTTTAGCCTGATGTATCCGTAAAATATATTCTTCAGCCATGGGACGACTCGCGATTCAGCCGTTTGCAACATGGCAGGAATTTTACCGTCTGGTCCCGGAGATTTGTATCCCGAGAACGAGTTTATAGCCCATACGATTCCGTCCGACGTTATTAAATCGTGTGGAACCTGTAGCGGGGTTGTCCTGTGCCCTCGTATTGTAGCAGTGCTTGGAGCTTCGGTACAGCCAGGAAAATGCGCCTTTAAAAGCACCTTGAGGGATTCCTGACTGCTCTCCGTCCACTGGCCATTGTCTTTGCGTAGCTGGCTCTGAATGGAGGGCTGCTTTAAGAGTACCTTCCTGAGCCTTGCTGTCTCCGCAGTTTTTTCTATGTTTGAGCAGAAGTTCTTCCACGAGTGTCTTTTTGCTCTGCGTACGTGTGTTTTAAAAAGTTCGAGCCTACATTTGTATTCCCCCCAAATTTCCTCTTGGTCAGCTATTTTAGCTAGTTTAAAGAAATCTTTTAGGTCGCGTCTTTGCTCTGTAAGATTCGGACTCCACCATGGTGGTCTGATTTTACGCTTTGTTCGCGTGGGCTTACAAGAGGCATGATAGGCCTTAAGAAGATGGGCCGAGAGAATCTTCAGGGATCTTTCAATGCCCTCTTCCGTATTAATTTGTTTAGTAGCTGGTAATTTGGTCTCAATGATGCTTCTGAAGCGGTTCCAGTTAGTGTTTCTGACATCTAAAGCTCTTTTGAGCTTGAGTGTAGTTAAAGCTTATACTAAAGCTAATATAATTGTGGTCAGAGAAGGAGGGCTGTGCTAGCACCCTCCAATTTGTGACCAGAGTGTTGTTGTCTGAGGATATTGTTAGGTCTAACACGTTCGACGAGGTGGGGCCTACATACGTGGGCTCCTCGCCGATGTTAGCTACGCTAAGGTTATATTGTAGAATAAAGTTATGTAGGGACTCACCTCGATCGTTGATATCTGGGCTGCCCCATACTGGGTGGTGTGCATTGGCATCTGCTCCGATGGCAACTGCTTGGTTCTTCCCGCCGGCGATTGCTACCATTCTTTGTAGCTCGTCTGGTGGTGCGTCGACGTCATGCGCCATGTAGCACGAGGCGACCAGGATCGGCTCGTCCGCGTCGCCCTCTAGCGCCACGACGGTGAGATCGTCAGTGCTGTAATGAGACATTACATAAGTATAGATGCCTTTCCTTATAAGGATGGCTGTTCTTGTTCTAGTTACTGTTGTTGCGAAAAACGTGTTGAAGTTTTGTGATTTTAGGCCAGATACCGCGTTGCCCGAGGCAACCCACGGCTCCTGTACTAAAGCCACATCGTAGCCTCCTTCCTCCAATACGAGAAGGAGTTCTGTGCTGGCGGTTTTGCTTTTATGCAGGTTTATTTGAAGGACCTTCAACTCCATTAGGCTGAAGGTTCCTTTACGGGGTCAACTTTTGTGAGTATGCCTCCATCACCCGCATTTTCCAGACTGAGTCGGTTACGGCTTCTAGGCCGAGGTCTTTTTCCTCCTCTCCGGACTCTAGTGTGTTGCTGTTGTTGTCCTTGGGGTGGCGCTTTTTGAGGCGCAGATAAACACTACCAACGCCCCACGCCATCTTCCCGTAACGCGCGTAGAGGATATCCTCTGCCTCCTTGTTGATTTGTAGGATGTAGTGCTGCCCCCGCTACTATCAGGTAGTAGATCAGCAACCTTCAACACCCTCCAATCAGCTGTTGGCACGTTCGGATTTTGCTTCTGTAGAAGCTTCAGTGCGGACTCCTGCGGCACTACTTTTGGGAAGAGTACCTTCGCTTTTGGCAGGGACGGGATACTAGTCCTGTCCACTACTTCCAGTTGGGCACCCTCCAACAGGCCTTGGAGTGTCGGGGTTACTGCTTTCACCCAGTGCAGAGTTGGATCGTCGTTGCACTTTAGGATCTTAACCCCATTGAGCCAGCCTGCTCCATCGAATGTGGGCATGGGAGCGTCAGGTTGGGCTTCCAACCTCACGAACATCACCTCGAGAAGCTTCATCTCTACGGATTTCTATCTCTCAAGGGTCATTTTGCCTTGGGGATCACTCCGGTCGATCAGTGCTACGATCAGGTGTCGTTTAGTCACGTCATTGGCCTTGGTTCTTACCTCCTGTTTAGGCTGCGGGATTGTGTTTGTGGTCGGTTTCTGCTTCTGTCGTTTGCTTGCTGGAGCTCCGACTTTCGCACTTTCCACCGATCTTTGGCGTTTTTGAGCAGCCTGCTCTTCTACTTTGTTCGCGAACTGCGAAGTCGTAGGTGCAAAGCTTGGTCTGCTCGCGAAGTGTATGCGACCCTCTTCCACCTTCAGCTTAGCCCAGGCGAGCGACTCCTTCTCTTTGGAAGAGAGATCAATCTTGCCTGACAGCCGGCTGCAGATTTTAAGGGCCGCTTTGTAGTTGGCCTTGGCCTTCAACCCCTCCTTTGACTTGAACTTGGGCCCTTCCTTGCGAGAGGAGCTGGAACCCGCTGACTTATCCGGAGAGAGGAGAAGCCTGTCCTCAACTGAGTTTGCGCTATCGTGGTCCGAGTCTGCAACGACTATGGCACCCCTGCGCAGTAGTGTGGATTTTTTGGCAGTAGTTGTCTTTATACCCAGGCCTGCTCCCGCCCCGGTGATATTTTTGGCAGTAGCTTTGCAACCGCTATGGCCTGCTCCAACCATAGGGGAGGTGTGACTGCTGGCGGCACGCAGTGAGGATTACTCCTCACTCCTTTCCTTATAAGGATGGCTGTTCTTGTTCTACTTACTGTTGTTGCGAAAAACGTGTTGAAGTTTTGTGATTTAGGAGGATTACTCCTCACTGTGTCCACCGGCGGCCGCTGGTGCTTTTTGTTTGTTTTTATTACTTTGTTCTTCCATATAATTCCCACGAGTGTGGGACAAAGGAAGGTCCACCCCCACAGAGGTCCCTGTGCGCGGGTAAGTCTGGATAGTACCGGAGGGCGCCTGGTATCGGACTTAAACCCGATTGAGAATCTATGGAGGGATGTCGAGCAGCAAATACTAACAGTAAAATCCAAAAATTTGCCAGATTTGTTTAGGGAAATCCAAAGGATTCGGTATAGTATTCCAAAGTACCGTTGTGAGGCTTAGGTCAAAAGTTTACCAAGAATATGAGATGCAGTAATTAAGAATAAGGGATTTCCTACGAAATATTGAGTTTTATGTAATCAATTTTGATTATATTTTTCATCCTAGACATTTTTTCGCTCGTGTGCTAAATTCATGACCAAGTCGAAATGCTTATTTTTAATTTTTATTTGATTTAAAGTCCTATAAGAAAAAGTTTTGAAATAAAAAAATGTATATAAGAAATAAAGAAGACATAATATATACACTAAAAAAAAAGTTAATTAAAAATTTACAACAAATAAATGGAAAATATAAGTATTCACTTTACTTTTTTAAGTGTGCTAAATTCGTGACCACCACGACGAATAGACCTAACTAAAAAAATTTTTTTTGGAAAAAAAAACTTTATCTTGAAAGGTTTTTCCAAGTTTAAACTTTTATTTTTGGCAAGAAAAATTTTTAGTGTAATATAAGTGTAATATAAAGCTGACTTATATACCTTTCTAACGGCACTAAGATCTTTCAAATCGGTTGAGTCATTTCACAATAATCGCAGCTTAGAAGTACCTATTACCGTCATTTTTCAAATATTTCGATACCTTGCCACGCCCACATATTTTTAAAAATGCAATTTCTAAAAATGATGTTGTGTTTCTATAGGTAAAATGTAGCTGTATGCAAAATTTCACTACAAACTGAGAGGGTCGGGTTCAATACATATCGGTTTTGATATGAAATTCATCATATATACTTTTTCGTGTAAGACTATTTGTAGTGATCATATGTATCGGCTATTTTAATTTTGTACACATATTCTTAGTCTTTAATTAAAAAAATTGGTTTTGTCTCTTTTTTTTGTATGGAGTCCCTTGAAGAAAAAAATTGGTTTTTGCTCTTTATTTATGTATAGAAAATAAAAATTGTTCATAAACGCCGTTAGCGTAGGATGCAAAATAGAAAGAAATAGGGGAAAAAATAAATAACTAACTTTTTCTCGCACTGATCTGATCTGACCTGTACGCATTCACTCTGCACGGCTTATTTACTAAGCAGGTACCTGCCTGCTCGTATCAGCGTTTACTCTGTCCGCAGACTAAGAAGCGGCTGCGATAAGGATACCAGAACAGGTTTAAGTGGAACAGACGAGTTAGATACTACAATTATGGAGCAATCTGTGTCAGGAGTCACTGCAGAACAAATGTTTGCAATAATTAATAGTATCAATGCTCTTCAGACGTCTGTGGAGGGACTTAAACCTACATTTTCAGGCCATGCTGAAAAATGGCCACTTTTCAAAGCAAACTTCACTGACACTACAGTCGCGTTTAGATACAGTGACAGACAGAACCATATGCGGTTGCATAAGAGCTAAGCAGGAGCTGCAAGGGAAGTAGTAGCTTCCATGCTCATATATCTGAGAGACGTGTCGAAGGCCATAGAGGAGCTGCAATTTCGGTTTAGTAGACCGGATTTGATGGTACGTTTTCAGCTTCAAAAAATTAAAAATATTCCGTTTATTGCAGAAAACAAGCTGGAACAAATAATTCCTTTTTCGACTACAGTACGCAATGTAGTTGCATTTTTGATGTCAGCTGAGTGCAAGCAGCATTTAGCAAATCCGTCGTTGCTAGACCAACTAGTATCAAAGCTGCCTGCTAACAGTTTGATTGGGCGAAACATGCTGCAAACAATAAGCCATATCCAACGGTTGAAGATTTTTTTATGTGGCTGTGCGATCTTGCCAAAGTTGTTTGTTTGATGCCATCCTCGGTTTCGATGCCACCCAGAAGCAGCACGTCACAATATCAGCAACCGCGTCGAATTATGCATATGAACTCAGTTACTGCAAAGCAAGAACTTAAGTGTTATCAGTGTGCAGAAGGGCATATCGCTACCTTAATATAGAAAGGCCTTAACTTATTTTTTCAAAATAAATTTTTTTTACAGAGTTTTGCAATAAAAAATTGCTATAGAAAAAAATTTGCTGCAAAAACATTGTTACAGCACTGAATTGGTAAGTGTCTTAAATAAAAAATTCATTTCAAGAAAATTCGGACCCGCAAAATTATGATTTTTATTAAGTTTTTCCAATCTCCTGTAAAGTAACAAAAAATGAGTTAGGGCCTTTCTATATTAAGGTAGCGATATGATTGCTGATTGCAAAGTTTTCCAGCGGTCGCTTACCGTTCAGGAGCGCTGGCAAAAGGTTAAAGACCTACAATTGTGCTTTGCTTGTCTACGCAACACATTTAACTGTCATTTAACTGTCGAAATAAAATAGTTTGGGGCATTAACAATTGCCACCGTTACCATCATAAGTGTCTTCATGAGGAAGAAAATTAACATCAAGTCCATTCCGAGAATGTCATCATATGCCGCTGCTCAGTCATCAAACAACGTTGTCGCCAATGAGAAAAATATGAGTTATAACCTTTACAAACCGCCGCCAACCCACAACACTGCCATACAGCCAACACCGCATCCTGTCGCCCAGCCATTTTTGAACTGCCAATTGACTCCTACATCATGCAGACAGCTGTTTAAAATTTTCCCAGTGACACTTTTCGGATCAAATGGAAAAAGAGATGTCTTTGCAATGTTCGACGATGGATCAGCAATAACTATTTTGGAGGAGAAGGTCACTAGTGCACTTGGTCTTAAGGGTCATGGCCATCCACTTACACTTCAGTGGTATGGCCAGGGAGTCAAAACAGAAATATCGATAAGAGTCAACTTAGAAGTAAGTGGTGGCAGTGAGGATATGAAATACGTCTTAAAAAATGTTCGCACCATTCGGGACCTGTGCTTTCCTGTCCAGTCTTTCAATAAATGTAATTACCTTCATTTTGAGTGCTTGTCGTTGCAAAATTATACGAATGTGAAGCCAGTTTTGCTCATTGGCTTAGATTAAGTGCATCTCATCTCATCTAATCCAACAGCTACAAAAACCAAACTGGGATGGGTCCCATATGGTCCTTCAAAACCAATATAACCATCACAAACAATTGTTTTACATATTAGAGAAGAACAAGCATTAGTTGATTTAAATAAGGTTGTTGCAGATTACTTCGAAAACGACAGCTTCAGACTTGATTGTTCGACTTCAGTACTGGAATCCGTAGACAAAAAGGCACGTAATATTTTGGAAAATACTACGCGACGTATTGGTAAGCAGTTTGAGACTGGTCTCATTTGGAAAGAATTTCCGCCGGAGTTACCACCAAGCTATGAGATGGCTGAAAGACGATTGGTTGCCATCGAAAATGCCATCGAAAACGCGACAATAACTTTGCTGTAAGGTACCAGGCAGAGATGATGAAATATGTAGGTAAGGGGTATGCCAGAAAACTTGATAATAACGAAGTTGAGGGGAAAAATCACCCAGTTTGTTATTGCCCATTTTGCAGTTCATAACCAGCATAAGCCAGAAAAAATGAGAATTGTGTTTGACGCCGCTGCTATTGTAGCTAAAACATCACTTAATTCTGTGTTGCTCAAAGGGCCGGAACAGGCAAAGCCGTTGTTGTCGATTCTGTTTAAGTTTTGAGAGGGACCTGTAGCAGTAGCAGCTAATATCCGCGAGATGTTTTCTCAGGTGAACGTTTCCTCCGGCGAGATGGAAATTCAACTCAGCCGCCACAATGTTTTGTCATGTCATCTATGATATTTGGAGCCATATGTTCGCCATGCTGAGCGAAATACGTAAAGAATAAAAATGCCGAAGATTTCAAGGAACAGTATCCAGCTGCCGTAGCCGCCATAAAGCTGCCGTAGTCGATAAACACTACGTGGATGATTTTGTTTGCAGTTTCAAAACCGAAAAAGAAGCCAAAGTCATATGCCAACAAGTAGTTCACATTCACGCTGAGGCAGGGTTCGAGCTAAGAAACTTTGTATCGAATTCACATCGAATTAAAAATGTTATGAATAAACAGCCGACTAACAATGTTAAAGGTGTTAACATGGAGAGACAAGCGACTCCCGAGAAGGTGCTCGGAATGTTTTGGGAGAAGACTAATGATGTTTTTAAGTTTCAGACAATATTTCATCGCATTCCACCGCACGTTTTGAATGGTCAGCAAGCTCCAACCAAAAGAGAGCTGCTCGGGATTGCGATGGCCGTCTACGACCCATTCGGATTACTTGCAGATTTTTTGAAGTGCAAACTCAAAGAAATGTTTCAAAGAAACATGGAAGTGCAAAAACAACTGGGATGATCCAATTCCTAGGAATTTGCCTAAAAAATGGATTGCCTGGTGGGTTGAGTTTCAGAAAATGAATACCTTTGAATTCAATAGATGCTATTCGCCGTTGTTGCACAAATCTGTCGACGTGCAATTACACGTTTTTGTTGACGCTAGCCAAGATTCCTTTGCCTCTGTTGGATACTTTCGTATCGTTCATGAAGATATCGTCGAGGTCGCCTTTGTTGCCGGAAAAACTAGTTGTGCGCCACAGAAATTGGTCAGTGCCCAGGCTCGAAGTTCAAGCAGCAATACTTGGAGCACGTCTTAGTAAACTCATCAGCCGGAGTCACATTATTAATACTACAGATATTATATATTGGAGCGACTCGCAAACGGTTCTGCATTGGATTTATTCTACCGAACGTAAATTCAAACCGTTTGTGGGAATCACCATCACACCTCCGTCTGAAGCATTAGAAGAAGAAGTTAAGCCTTGTCTACATCTACAGTGAACATTTATAAGCAAATGAACATTTATAAATTTTAATAATTTTTCCTCATATTTCAAGTTAATTCGCACGATGGCCTGGGTCATGCGAGCAGCCAAAATATTTTTGAGACGAGTACGTAAAACATCGCCAGAAAAACAACTACTTACCGTCAGCGAAATACACAAAGCAGAGGAGTTTTTTTGTCGAATGGTACAACAACACGTTTTCAACAAGACGCGAAGCCGGTAGCAAAGCAGAGTCCGCTGTTTGCCTTTTCACCAATTCTCGACGAATGTGGTTTGCTTAGAGTTGGTGGCCGCAACGATGAAGCGAAGTGCTTGCCACACAGCGCCAGACGCCAAATATTAATGCCACAAAAGCACACTGTGTCGGAGCTCATCATGCGTCGCTATCACGAGAAATGTCACCACCAAAACTCTGCCGTAACAATCAACGAGCTACGCCAAAAATTGTGGATCCCGCATGTCAAATCAGTTTTGAAAGCCGTTCAACGTAGCTGTTTAAGTTGCAAAATCAAAAAGGCAAAGCCTGTACCATCTTTAATGGGTCAGTTACCTGCTGACCGCGTCACCCCGTTTGTACGGCCATTTACCTACACGGGTGTGGATTTATTTGGTCGGGTTTATTTGGTCGGTTATTTGGTCAATGTTGCTGTGGGTCACCGCAGAAAGAAAAGGTGGGCAGTTATATACACGTGCCGGACGGTGAGAGCAGTGCATTTAGGAGTAGCAGAAAATGTATCCACTGATGCCTTTCTGGTTACGTTGCGCAATTTTGTCAACAGGCGCGGGACTCCAGTCAGAATAATAAGTGACAATGGCACGAACTTCATTGGTGCACAGAAGGGACTGAAAGAATCTGAGAAATTGTTAGATTTTAACCGTATCAACGAAGAGGCCCTGACACGTAATATTAAGTGGGTGTTTAATTGTCCCGCTAGCCCTAGTTCGGGTGGATGCTGGGAACGGCTTATAGGAATTATAAAACGACTTTTACTCAAAACGCTACAAGAAGAAGCTCCATTATTAGAGACGTTGCGTGCAGCTCTTATTGAAGCAGAGAACATAATAAATTCCCGTCCATTTACTGACATACCTCTGTCAGCAGAAGAAGATGAACCGCTGACGCCGAACCACTTTCTGCTAGGGTGTGTTAACTCTACACAGACGCCCCATAAAGAAGATGAGCTCTGTCTGCGGAAGCATTGGCATATTGCCCAAAATTTAAAAGATCGATTGTGGAAGCGCTGGTCACTGGAGTATTTACCACAACTTTTGTGCCGACCAAGTGGCATGAAAGAGCAGAGCCCATCAAAGTTAACGACTTGGTACTTGTTTGTGATCCTAGTCAGCCACGCACCCAGTGGAGAAAAGGGCACATTACAAAAACATTCCTATCCGAGGACGGCCAAGTACGCTTTGCAGAGATAAAAACCGCTACTGGAATCTTCCGTCGCCCTGTATCAAGATTGGCCATTTTGGAAGTGAGTGGTGAGTCCCCAGGGAATTCACGGAGGGTGGAGTGTTGATGAAACGCAACGTGTTAACACAGACAGCTGTTTAACAATAAGGGTGCTGACAGCTTCCTAACAACCCTGTTTTTAAGAAACAGCGAAAACGAATAAGAAAGCGTCAATTTTTTAATTCATTCGAGAAGCAACGGCCGTGAATAAAGCTAACAAAAAACACAAGATTGAAACAAACCAAACAACTCGATACAATTTTACATTATAAATATTAACCATATTAACTCATTTTTCTATAAAATAATAAAAGTAATCATTAATTTTTATCTTAAACACGCCGCCTTTATTTTGCCTTACACCCACGTTTAAAAAACGTAATAGGGGTATATTAACTTTGTCACTCAGTTTGTAAAGCCGATAAGGAAGCGTGGCCGGTATAGAAAAGTATATATTCTTGATCAGCATCACCTCCTGAGTCGATTTAGCCATTGTTCGTCTTTCCGACTGTAGTCACGATAACAGCAGTAATTATTTAGCTATCTTAACGAAATTCAATATATGAGCTTTTTATTCAAAAATGGAGGTCAAGTTCGAAAATGAGCCAAATTAATGAAAACCACGCCTACCTCCCATACAAAGTGACTTAACTAAAACGGTAAAATCTCTTTAAAATCCACAAAAATTAATGACTTCAAATTTTGCACAGCGTTTTTAATACTTATTATAAACTTGAAGGAAGAAATTTGTAAAAATGGGATGAAAAACACGCCTACCTCCCTTACAAAATGACTTACCCAAAACGGTAAAATCTCTTTCAATTCCACAAAAACTAATCTAATGACTTACAACTTTGCACATAGGCTTTAACCTTTAATATGAATTTTTTGTATAAAATTTGTAAAAGTCGAATAAAAATCACGTCTACCTCCCATACAAAGTGAGTTCACCAAAATGGTAAAATCTCTTTCAATTCCACAAAAATGAATCTAATGACTTCAAATTTTGCACAAAACCTTTAACAATTAATATAAACTCAAAAAATCAGTAGTTTCCTTTTCAGATTGAAAATGTTGTTGTTTCTTTGTAAAAAATTCGTTAGATCAATTAATTGTTCTAACCTGACCAACAATTTTAAACTATCAAGCAACTGAAATTTGTATTTAAAATCAATAATGATTTAAACTATCAAACATTTAGAATTTGTATTTAAATCATAGAAAATCAACACAAATAATATAAACTTTATTTATTTATTTATTTATTTCATTCATTCATCATTCAGAGTACAAGGCTCTTATAGACTACGTTAATAAAATATAGTTACAGCAAATATTTAATAACTTAGTTACAATTATATACAAAATTAAAACTTAAAAAATTAAATAATCTTAATAAATAGATTAGAATTTATTTGCTACTAACAGAACATGTAATAAAAAAGACCATATTATCGTGTGGATACTAGTATTTCTCATTGAGTATCACGTGCCATAATGCTAAGAATGAGATGATCTTTAAAGGATTTGCGAGAGACCTCTCTAAAGATGTCAGACATATTTAAGATTTTATTTGTATCATTAATGCAACGAGTTATTGGCTTATTTAAATTGTAGTTTGTCCTTTGGACTGACTCTCTAAAATAAAATTTGCTACGGACATGTCGAACTGGAGTGTAAAAATTTAGCATAGCCAGAAGTTCTTCACAGTTTATATTGTGATGGATTAGATCCCATATAAACAGAGCTGAGAAAACTTTTCGTCTTATTTCAAGAGGATGAAGATTAATAAGGGCACAACGAGTCTCATAGGAGGGAGTTATTGGCAGATTCCAGTTGAGCTTTATCCACACGTATCTTGTAAAATTTCTTTGAACAGATTCGATTCTTTTTGATGGTTGGAGAGAGAATGGGTTCCAAATGGTGGAGCAGTACTCCAATTGGGGCCTTACAAGGGATGAATAAAGGGTTTTCAGGGTATAAGGGTCTGAAAATTCCTTTGAGTTGCGTTTTAGGAATCCTAACATTGAATCCGCTTTGGTTACAATGAAATCGATGTGATCCTTAAAGTTCAACCTATGATCTAAGAGAACGCCTAAATCCTTTTTTGATGTTGTTCTACCTAGAGTAATTGAATTTATAGTATAATTCCAGATATTAGGAAAGGGAAATCTAGAAAATGAAAGAATCTGACACTTAGAAATATTTAGTGGAAGGTCATTAAGAGTACACCAGTTAGCTATAGAGTCAAGGTCTAACTGTAGTAGGTTAAAGTCATTAAAATCCTTTACAGATCGAAACAACTTCAGATCGTCTGCAAAGAGAAGACACTGACTATGCTTTATACATGTAGGGATATCATTAATGAAGATTAAAAATAATAGGGGACCTAGGTGGCTGCCTTGAGGGACGCCTGATGTTACATGTATAATTTCGGAAAATTTTTTATTTATTTTAACCTGTTGTTGTCGATCCAAAAGATAGGATTCAATCCACTTTAGTAGGTTAGAGTGGAAACCCAACTCTGAGAGTTTAGCGAGAAGTGTTTTATGGTTAACTTTGTCAAACGCCTTTGCGAAGTCGGTAAAAATAACATCAGTTTGGAATCCTTTTGAGAAATTGGTGATTATATAAGTACAGAATATATTAAGATTTGTGGCCGTCGATCTGCCTGAAACAAAGCCATGTTGATTTATCGATATAACATTTTTCAAATCAAAAGATAGTTTTTCGTATACAATCTTTTCGAAGATTTTGGGGATAGTTAAGAGTTTACTAATCGGTCTATAGTTGCATACATCGTGCTTAGGACCTGACTTGTGGATGGGTTGCAGATATGACACTTTCCATTCCTCCAGAAAGGTGCCAGTGTTTAAAGATGCATTGAAAATTTTAGTAAGTGGAATGGAAACCTGTGTAGCACAGGCTTTCAGCAGAATAGGAGCAATACCATCTGGACCTTCGCAAGTTTGGGATTTGAGATTAATCAGGGTTGATTCAACCTCTAATACACCTAAACAGAGGTCACCGCAATCGAGGCAGGTGTCGGTGTTAGAAAACGTGTTAGTTGGAGGCATTGAGGTGGTGTATACAGATTTGAAATAATCTGCAAAAAAATTACAAATAGTAGTAACGTCCTCAGAAGATGAACCCTTATAGTGCATAGAGTTTGGAAGACCATTCGATTTTCTTTTATCGTTGATGTACGTCCAGAAAAACTTACTATTTTCCTTGAGTTTGCCCTCGATAGTTGCTAAATGTGACTTAAATAGAAATTTATTGAGAGTTTTAAAGTCTTTCAAGCTGGCTAGATAATGAGATTTTAGTTTATGATTATCTTTATCGATTCTAAACTTTTTGTAGGATTTGTTCATTTTATTTTTTAAGTTAATTAATCTTCTATTAAACCACACTGGGTTTTTTGAATTTCGTATTCGCTTTTTTGGGACAAATCTGTCAACTACTTCGTTAAGAATAGCCAGGAAAACTGAATACATCTCCGTTAAATCTAGGCCATAGAAGACACTATCCCAATAGATTGATTCCAAATAAGAATTTATTTGAATGTAATTTGCACGGTTGTAGTCTCTTTTAAACTGCATTGAATTAGTATTGTTATGATATTCAATAGCGTAAAATTCAAGCATTAATGGCACATGATATTGGGTACTTTTAACAATTTCAAAAGACGGGCTTTCGATTGTTACAGCAAAATCATTATCTGTATAAATCAAATCAAGAATACGATCGAGATCATTAAATTTGTTAGTTATCTGAATTAAATCACATTGTGTAAAATAATCAATTACTAGTGATTCCGATTCGGTTGACACGTTAAAAGGAACTAGATAATATTCATCACAAACAGGATTCCATATTAGGCTACTTAAAATTAAAATCACCCGTTATTATCACATGTTGTGTTTGTTTTAGATTTTCGAGAAAACTCCGACAATTTTCTAGATGTATATGATATAATTCAATAGGTATAAAATTTGGAAAAATCGTCGTCCGTGGGGGTATTTTAACTTCGGCCCAGTCGAAGATAATTCCTTACTAGTTAATTATATGTATTTAGAACTTCTAAGTCTAAATCCGAAAAAATTTCAGGTTGCTCTCAAGTCGTTAAGAAGTTATAGGCGTCCAAAGTTCTAAAAATTGGCCTGAAAACTCGTGATTTTTTTTTCCTTCTACAAAACTAATAGTTAATGGTATGATGAAATATTAAAGGTGATGCTGTTACCTTTACAACAAGCCAACAATCTTTAAAATCCATGTATTACTTTCGAAGATATAATATTTTACGTATTACGCACACTTGATGGTTTACCCCTTTTACGAAATTACAACTTTCGTAATAGTTGCACTTTACAGCCCACGTCCCTTTTTTTCAAAACGTGTATTTAAAGAAAGATTAAAAAAGTGGCATTAGTGAATGTATTAGACAGATAAAATTGTGTATTTAGAGCCCCTTAATACAAATGTGAAAAAAGTCGCATCTCATCAAGTGGTTTAAGAGATAAAAATAGTGACATTTTTAAAAAGTGACTTTTTCCGTACACAAAAATCTTTTTACTTTTTATGCATAATTGAAGTTCTAAAAATGTTATAAATTAAATGTTTTATAATGTTATATTCTTACAGATAAAATTCGTGTAAGTGCAAAAAATTACCATTGGAAGATTATGAAAACACGAAGACTCCAAATGAGAAACACTTAAATATTGACCAAGATGTTTTCATTGGTGCTGGTGGCTATGTTTGTGATTTTTAAATATACTGATAAAATTAAGTAAGTTAAATAGTTACATGAACGATTAAGTTTTGAGAAATTTTTAAAACATGTACAGAGTAAGTTATACTGTTAAAAGCCATAAAATATTATTATTTTAATAAGAATTTTTGAAATATTTAGGAACTGTTAAATAAACGGTGGATAAAGAAAGCGCCGCAAGTTTTTAATAACAATTTTTCGACTGCGGCGCTTTCTTTAACCATCGTTAATGTTACTATATAATTTACTATGTAAATATCTTTTTTTTCGCCTGTGGGGCTTTTTTTATTCACCGTTTAATTAAAAGTTCCTAAATATTTCAAAAATTCTTAAAAAATAATATTTTATGGCTTTTAACTGTATAACTTACTCTGTAAATGTTTTAAAAATTTCTCGAGTGTGGCCCTTTCTTCCTCCATCATTCATGTAACTATTTAACTTACTTCGTAAATATTTCTTCATCGTATACGTTACATCGTATATGTAACTAGTTATACCTTAGTTACTTAAATTGCAATTATTCCTTTTTTGATATAATTTGGACTTCCAGCTTAATAGTGTTTTGCCCTTGTACGGAATAATGTTTTTAACACTACAAAACGAAAATATTTAAGTATAAAAGAAGTTATATCTTAAAAAGACATGCATGAATTTTAATGTTTGATACCTCGTTGAATAGGTACTCGTATTACCTTTCTTTTGATACCATAATGCTTACTTCTCTAGGAAAATTTAAAATATTACAGCATGTTTTTAAGGCCATTTTTCCTAACTTTAGACCCCTATAACTTTAAAACGTCTTAAGATCGACCTTTAATTTCTTCACTATTCGCTTTTTTAGCTTCAAATACACATTTTGAAAAAGAAAAAAAAGTCGATTTTAGCTAAAGGTAAGATGTTCCTTTTGTTTTTGCATTTTTGGACTTAAGAGGCCCATAAACGTTTAATAAAAATGAAGAAAATATTATTTACGCGTGGGCTGAAAACTGCACTTATGCCAGTCTTAAATAAATAAATAAATAAATAAACTGGCCATTTCAGCCCTTGGAAGGACTTTGACCTAGCTTCTTTTGATCAATTGTGTTGTGCGTGTTATTAAATGTTTGATCACAAATGATCGAGAACTGGACCTACGTGTTTTATGCCGACTCCGAACGGCTTATGTTCTCAAGAAGCTTTACATGGCAATTTTTACTCTCTGAGGTTTGCCATTGTCTGCAGAGAGGTGACGACCGAACAGAAAAATTAATTCAATTGAAAAAACTTTCTGTCTGAGCTGGAATTGAACCCGGGCTACCACAGTTCTTTAGCTTAGAAGCCACGCACTCTACCCACTAGGCTACGGCCGCCAGTCTTAGAAGGTCTTAATACATATAATTAAAAAAAAATTAAAATTTGAGTTTTCACTATTCTTGAACTGTGCCGATCAAAGGCTGTGCGTCAAAAGGAAACTTTTCAGTCGTGGTAGGATAGAAAATATCAAGTTGAATAAAATTTGTGTGTGTTGAAATTAATTTGTCTTTTTTGCTGTGTCAAATGGACGATGAAATTTTGACAGTTGCAAATTTTGACGTTTCACGTTTCGGTTAGTGATGGGCACTATCGAGTGATTTCAACTATCGATAGTTAACTATCGAATGATTTAAACTATCAAACAATTCGTTCGAATATTTCGTTCATTCATTTACTTTAAAAAAATATTAAATAGTGCACGAAACTATCGAATGATTTAAACTATCGAATAATTCACTCATTTATTCGAATTAAAAAATAGTAACTAGTGCAAAGAACTATCGTAGCATTTTCTAACCATCGAATAAATTATTCATTTATTCGAATTTTAAAAATAGTATAGCTAGTACACAGAACTATCAAATGATTTTTGCTATCAGTTCAAGTTTTCATTTATTCGACTTAGGAAATAAATAGATATTAACTGGTGTGATTTCATTATAATTTTCATTTAAACACAAATCAAGCAGTGTTGTTAAACGTACCTTTTCAGTTTAATTTGCAGTACTCAAGAATCGTTCAATCAATTGCAGGTAAGCAAACGAAGTGCAAATGAAAAAACAATCGAATAAAAAAAAAACTATCGAATGAATGATTTTGAACTATCGAATAATTCGAATTTTTTTATTCGATAGTTCCCATCACTAATTTCGGTCGTGTTTTATGCCCTGTTTAGGTAAAACGAAGCCTTCGTGACAAGCTTCGTTCGTTTTAGGACGTGATCGTCCTAAATTGGGTCTTTGTAATTTTTTCTTGCGTCGTCGTCCAACATTACGTTGCTTACGTTTTTTAAATACTCCAACGTCAGTACTTGTCAAAAACATTATTGCCAGATTGTAAAAGCTCAGCATTTAGCGTAAAACTGACAAAAATCTTGAAAATTGTATACATATTACTAGCATTTTTTAATAGGTGGCAATACTTTTTGCATCAGCTGTTTTGGTTATTGAATTGTTGACTTTAGGTAGAAATGAAACTGTTTTTTAATTGATTGTGATAGCTTCTGCTCTCAAATAGATTGTGTGCACTTCTTTGAGGAGGACCGTAGAATTTCACTTTAGCAGATGGCGTTTCATTTCTCATCTGCTTTTGCTCTACTAGCTCTAAATCTGTTAGTAGCAACTTCCATTTTCAGAACGATAATAATTTTGCTCTCGTCAGATTGTGACGATTCGTTCGGATTTTTTTGCTTACAAAGACAAAACTTTATACAGATGTTACGTCTTCGTTCGTTACTGAGTCAGCTGTGTTCGTTTGTGTCTGACAATCTTCATACATGGATCCAAAACAGCTGATTGCCGCCTGTTGGACGATGCGTTCGTGAAGTAGACGCATCGTTTGTTTTACCTAAACAGGGCATTAAGCGCAAATATTTTATGTAATGTGCATTTTATTCAATTTGCGACACATTTAATTCGAGCGCTTGTACTTGCAACTTATTTCGTAAGCTTATAACATTATAAACTTAAAAAACTTAAAAAATAACAAAATAATAAAAATAAAAAAAAGAAAGTGATTGAGCTTGTGTGTGCGTGTGTTTGGGCCAACGATCTCCCGGTGCATCAGTAAGTGCAGCAAAGTTGAATTGGCTTTCTTTGCTGACGAACGTCCAACAAGTGCCACCACCAGCAGCACAAGCAAGTGCAGTGCAAAATTTCTTGCTAGCCAACATCCTCCAAGTGCCATCACCAGCAGCACAAGCAAGTGGAGCTCAAATATCCTGATTCTTTTGCTTTCCAACGTTCTCCGAGATTCGCCACGAGCAGCACCAGCAAGTGCAGCACAATTCAATTGACTGGTCAACTCTCCAATATTTCAGAAGCACCATTTCAGCATGTCTCAAGCCCAAAGGCAAATTTCTGCCATTATACTCCGGCGTGAATTAAACAAATTTAAAGCGGAGAATTTGCGATTCATTTGTGCTGCTGGTGATGGCACTTGCAGGATGTTGGCTAGCAAGAAATTTTGCACTGATCTTGCTTGTGCTGCTGGTGGTGGCACTTGGAGGATGTTGGCTAGCAAGAAATATTGCACTGCAATTGCTTGTGCTGCTGGTGGTGGTACTTGGAGGACGTTCGCCAGCAAAGAAAGCCAATTTAACTTTCCCGGACTTGCTGATGTACCCTAAGACAGTTGGCCCACACACACGCAAACACAAACTCAAGCACTTTAGTTTTTTTGAAGTGAAAACTTCTTTAGGCGCGTTGAACGATTTTGGTAGAGGGTAAATCTTTGGTTTGTGTCATCGTGATTTTCCGAGGAACTCTCGTCATCGTACCAGGCGCTCAACAAATGTAGCAAGCAACCATCAATAAGTTCCTCTGCTGACGCTTCGTTCTTTCCCCTCCTTTTACTCCGCTGCGAAACATTAGCTGCATTTCCGTGGCACTAGATCAGATCAAATCTCAGTAAAACAACATTAGTTCAACTTTATAACAATTTGTCATCACAGTCTTGAAACAGCTGTTTTAAGAACAATAACAAAAGAAAACAGGTATATCAAAACGCTCATTGAGCGGTGATACGTCAAAATACGAAAATGAATAGTTATTTAGATTTGCCAACTATGTTCGTTTTGACAAAAAATGCTTGAAACTTGGCAGCGTTTTAAGATCAGAAATAGAGCTAGAAATCGAGCTGGTTTTATTTTTTCCCCTCTAACGTTGCGCAACCGATGTCATACTGCTCTTCTCTGTTCGTATTTGTAGTAGATTTGTTTGGTAATTGTTGTTGTAAATCTATTTAAGTTCAGCTACAGATCTACATATACATTGACAGAAAACCAGTAAATATCCTTCATGATTTCTTTATGAAGGAACGATTTGTCAGCAGATAAACTTATTGATGGTTGCTTTCTGCCATAGTAGAACTAGACAAGTCAGTGTTAGGGCTGAATGCATTCTCTGTCTAAGTGACCATAACTGCCAAACCCATCCATTTTGATATATTTGCCAGTTCTTGCTTTCATATTGCATTCTCATTGGTTGCAGATTTTGTATGAAATGTCAACTTCGTTTTGACAGTTTCGGTCACCGGCTCTCCGATCTAACACTACCTTGTAGCGTGTATTTGAGTTTCATGACCAACATAAAAACATTTGTAGTTTTATAAATGTCGCCAGCATATTCTCTAACTGGGACCATGGTATAATAAGTAATAAGTAGGAGTGATATTTCGTGTTTCGACCATCGAATGTCAAAAAAAAAAAACAAAATAGAGAACGTGTGTCACAATTCAGAAGAGTCACCTGTTGTGAATGGGTCATTTAATTGCAAAGGTTTCTCACTCAAATTAAAAAAAAACAGTTGCCAATGTGTGTGACACACGCACTTTATATTGTTTTCTTTTGTTTGATGGGAATCGCGGCGATTTTTAATAACAATTTTTCTTGCCTTTTAAATTCTCTTAAAATGTACTCAAATAAAGAACTGCGATCTAAGAGGGTTAAAGCTCTTGCATTTTTCGCGGTAATTTTAAGCAGTGGTTTTCGTGTTAAATTTAAGTATTATAATGTTACCCGTTAGATAAGCTGCCACACAAACTTTGCACTGAGTTATAGAACTTTGGCGAATTTTATCTCCTAAACCATTCGAGACCGATATTTTATTTTAGCATTTTTGGACTTATGAGACCCATATACGTTTAATAAAAATAAAGAATATTTACGCGTGGGCTGTAAACTGCACTTATGCCATTCTTATAAAGCAATAAGGCGGTCTGTGGCAGGATAAAGTCTTCCAGCGAACACTAATATTTTATGTATAGATTTTTGCTTCGGTCGGCAGTCTCCTCACTGCTATACTTTTTTTATTTTAATTATTTTGTTATTTTTAACTTAAGTTTTTTAAGTTTACGATATTACAAGTTAACGAAATAAGGTGCAAGTACAAGAACTCGAATTAAATACGTCGCGGAAATTTGTTTTTTTTTTTCATTATTTTTGAGTATCAAAAATTCGCTTTCGTGCTAGCCCCAGGGGCTACTACAAATATTGATAATTATATTCACCTCACAAATGCCAAAAATTGCTCTACTAACTGTCAAAATTTGATCATCCGACTGAAAAGTTCCCGATTGACACACAGCCCAAGATCAATCGAAAGCCGACCATTTTAACACATATTTGATTTAGCCTTTAATGTTAGGGAAAGGTGATCGACATTGAACTTCCACGAATTGAGTCACCTCATTGCAAGTAGAGAAAGACGATTTCTTAACAATAATATAAGATGTATATTATCTAATAATTCATTAACATCTTTAATTGGACCCAATGTTTATAATACGGGAAAACGTATAATATTGTTATAATTCTTACAGAATATTCGTACCAATTCAATATCTGAAGCGGAGCCCGTATCACTTGATCCAATAATTGGTTGACTTCGACGTTTCCCCATATTATAATGAAGTAATTAAATTTTATTAAATTTTCTTTTGTCACCTCTCAACTATCTATATTTAGGAAACACATTAAGAGTTTCGGACTAGGAATGTCGGAAAAACATTCATGCATTAGGGGCTTTCAGACCATCGTACATGTGCGATGACTTGGGCATGCTCGACGACATGTACGATCATTCGAAAGCAAATGAGACCGTCGGACCGACATGTCGGACGAAAATCAAAAATTTTTGATTTTTCTGCCGGTCGGACCGACATGTACGATGTTATGAACGCATGTCGGTCCAACTCGCTGCATTTTTTCATTTCATTAAAAGCGTCAGCGGGTGAACAGCAACGAAGCGGAAAAATATTAGAGAAAATTAATATGAAAATCGTTTGAAACATTTTATAATTGTTTATAATTAATTAAAATTGGGAAACAATTCTCTAAATATGAAAAATGACTGCTAAATCATAAGGTCATCAAAAAAGTGTTTAGCTATTACGCCGATGTGTTCTATTTGAGAGGCAGCAATGAAATGAAGTCGTCGCACATGTACGATTGTTTGAAAGCTCAACAAAATATTCCCGTTAGTTTGTCGTCGTACATGTCAGCGTACAAGCACGTTCGTCTGAAACCCCCTATTGAAAATATCGATATTTTGCTTCGCTGCATCGAAAATTATCCGCTCTATGTATAGGGGCTTTCAGACCATCGTACATGTGCGATGACATGGGCATGCTCGACGACATGTACGATCATTCGTAAGCAAATAAGGGGTTTTAGACGAACCTACTTGTACGCTGACATGTACGACGACAAACTAACGGGTATATTTAGTTGAGCTTTCAAACAATCGTACATGTGCGACGACTTCATTTCATTGCTGCCTCTCAAATAGAACACATCGGCATAATGGCTAAACAATTTTTTAATGACCTTATGATTTAACAGTAATTTTTCATATTTAGAGAATTGTTTATCAATTTTAATTAATTATAAACAATTATAAAATGTTTCAAACGTTTTTCATATTAATTTTCTCTAATATTTTTTCCGCTTCGTTGCTGTTCACCCGCTAACGCTTTTAATGAAATGAAAAAATGCAGCGAGTCGGACAGACATGCGTTCATAACATCGTTCATGTCGGTCCGATCGGCTGAAAAATCAAAAATTTTTGATTTTCGTCCGACATGTCGGTCCGACGGTCTCATTTGCTTTCGAATGATCGTACATGTCGTCGAGCATGCCCAAGTCATCGGACATGTACGATGGTCTGAAAGCCCCTAATGAGACAGTCGGACCGACATGTCGGACGAAAATCAAAAATTTTTAATTTTTCTGCCGGTCGGACCGACATGTTGGCCATGTGAACGCAAGTCCGTCCGACTTACTGCATTTTTTCATATCATTAAAAGCGTCAGCGGGTGAACAGCAACAAAGCGGAAAAACTATTAGAGAAAATTAATATGATAAACAATTATGTAAATATGAAAAATGAATTAAAATTGATAAACAATTCTCTAAATATGAAAAATGACTGCTAAATCATAAGGTCATCAAAAAATTGTTTAGCCACTACGCCGATGTGTTCTATTTGAGAGGCAGCAATAGGGGGTTTCGGACGATCCGACATGTTGGACGGCAAGTCAGATCATTCGAAAGCAAATAAGACAATCGGAGCGACAAGTCGGACGAAAATCGAAAAGTTTTGATTTTTCTGCCGGTCGGACCGACATGTTGGGTATGTGAACGCAAATTGGTCTGACTCGCTGCATTTTTTCATTTCAATAAAAGCTTCAGCGGGTGAACAGCGATGAAGCGGAAAAATATTATTGAAAAATTATATGAACAACGTTAGAAACATTGAATTATGGATATAAATAAAATTAATTAAAATTTTTCTGATGTATGGAAAATAACTGGTCAATAAGGGCATCTAAAAATTGCTTAGCTATTATGCTGATGTGTTTCGTTTGAGAGCCTGCAATGGAATGAAGTCGTCGTACTTGTAGGACTGTTCGTGAGCTCAAAAGCAACTTTAATTAATTATTAACAATTATAAAATGTTTCATACGTTTTCCATATAAGTTTTCTCTAATATTTTTTCTGCTTCGTTTTGTTCACCCGCTGACGCTTTTGATGAAATGATAAAATGCAGTAAGTCGGACCGACTTGCGTTCACATGCCCAACATGCCGGTCCGACCGGCAGAAAAATCAAAAAATTTTGATTTTCGTCCGACATGTCGCTTCGACTGTCTCATTTGCTTTCGAATGTCGTTCAATGTCGTACATGTCGTCAAGCATGCCCAAGTCATCTTACATGTACGATTATCTGAAACCCCCTTATGGCCCATATGAATTAAAAGTAGCATCTTCAGTGATTTGTAGTAACTACCAAAAAGTAAAGTGCTACAAAAATGCTTGGATTCGATATGACAAAAAAATTTTGTTCGAAAATAGATTTTGCACTTGCTAGTGCAGTTGAGGACTGAAGCAAATGTATGCTTCTGCACATTGAAAAATTTTACAGCTTAGAAAAAAGTGATAGTGGCGTGTTCACGAAAACCAAACTGCACAACTGCGAAAGTCCTCCACTCGTCAACTGCACAGGCAAGTGCAGTGAATCATGCCGATTGCCATGTTTGTAGTTTTCAACTTCAACAAATCTTTTCGCCAGGCCAAATATATATCAAAATAAATAAATTCAATGAATTTAATATATTTAAATAATTTACTACAAACTTGTAGTATGCCATTTTGCTTACTACTCAAAATCATTGGCAAACAGTACTTGTATTCATACCAATCCGGCTAATTTGCAGCAAGTTCGAAACAGCTGTTTTTTGAGGTGTAGTAAAGAGCACTTTATTCATATAAACAAACTACTTTTAAAGGTTTTTTATTTTGAATTGTAGTAAAGTCGAGTCTGATACTTTTATTCATACGGGCTTATGATTAAAGGTCTCTTCCCACTTGCGGCACGTAACGAAACGACGCGAAACCACAATATATAACTGCCACGTGTTCTTATGTATACATGCTCAGTAAGCGACGACGAAATGGCAACGACTGTTGACACCAACGAAAAAGCCGGTGGTGATCGTTGCAAAGAATGCTGACCGGCTTGTAGTTCGCTTTGTTTACAAAATTTGCAATGGCTTCCAACAGTTTATTGTCCAAAGTAAAAAATTCGCCATCGATAGGACATTTTTAAAGCATAGGATGAATCCACAATCTACGATTTTATTAGTTTTCTATATCTTCTACATATAATAGTGTATAAGAAAATTCTGCGTATATTTTTTATTGTTTTGTTTTATTCAAGTTTTTGATGCCGTTTCGTTAAGTGTATACACAAAATTGAACATTACGTTGCCTTTTTGAAGCTTTTTCACAGTCATTTCGTTACGTGTCGAAAGTGGGTAGAGACCTCTATGGTTTTACGAATAAGTTTTTGACTTGATTCAGAGACTATAAATACTTATAGACATTGCATGTGAAAGGAACGGCACGAAATGAAAAATTTGCCCGTACAAGACAAGAGACCCGACGAGTAACAAACCTACCGAGTACTCGCTTGCAAGAATTTGTGTTGCTAGCACAACATCATATGTTCCTTAAAGTTTTGTTTATGTTGCTAGAGCGTGTTGCTATATTTTATATGCATATACAGGGTTGCCCATATTCGACGGACCCATCTGACAACGCCATAACTTTTGACAGAGATGTCAGATCGCTTAATGACATACCGCGTTTGAAGCGTCAGTCCAAGCAGATTTTTACCATGGAACAATACACGCCACGCGAGCGCTCTGAAATAGTTGAAATTTACATTCAACAGAAGAAGTCAATTGTGAAAACTCAACGTGCTTTTAAAAGATTAAAAAATGTGAGAAGTGCACATTGAATGGGACCGTAAATAAGCAAAATTGCCGTATTTACGCCACTGAAAATCCTCAGGAGATTCAAGAAGTGCCTCTTCATGACAAAAAAGTTACAGTTTGGTGCGGCGTTAGTGCGAAAACGGTCATTGGGCCGTTTTTCTTCCAAAATGAAAATGGCCATGCTGTTACCATCAACCAGGAGCGTTATCGCGACATGATGACCAATTTTGTGATGCCAATTATTCGTCGAAAGCGTATGAGGCAGTTCTGGTTTCAACAAGACGGCGCTCCACCGCACACAAGTCGCATAACAATCGATTTTCTGAAGAATTTGTTTCCGGGCCGTTTGATGTCGAAAAGTGGTGATTTGGACTGGCCACCGCGTTCGCCCGATTTGACGCCGCCTGACTTCTTCTTGTGGGGATATTTGAAGTCAAAGGTTTACGTTAACAAGCCAAGGACCGTAGAAGAGCTCAAGGACATCATTCGTGAAGAAATAGCCGCTATTCCGGCCGAAATGTTGGCGAAAACGATGGAAAATGCTGCAAAAAGGGCACAATACGCCATCAACGCCAGAGGCGGCCATTTGAGAGATATCATATTCAAAAATTGATGTAAACAAATCTACTTGGAACAAGTTAAATGATTAAGATTGCCAACCGCCAAATTTTTATTTTTTTCTTTGATTTTTTTAAAAAAAACATGGGTCCGTCGAATATGGGCAACCCTGTATATATACATATATTTTTTAGATTTCGCAGTAGTGCAGCATGTCGTTTGTTTAGGTTTTTTTTGCTTGATTTGTTGTTGCTGCATTGGTTTTTTTTTTGCTGCTTTTCTTGTGCTTGGATTTTGTTCACGTTTTGGCAGCTTTTGATCTTTAGAAATAAATCATATTTTTGCGATATTGTCTATCTGAGGCGAAGGCGTTTAAGATAAATAGCTATATCTTTTTTATTTCTAATCGGATTCAAATGCTCCAAAGAACAAAATTTTAGAAAATGGATTAATCTTTCAAATGACATTAAAATTAAATTTTTTTAAAAAAAATTAATTATTTATTATCTACCTATTTTAAACCGATTTAAAACAAAAACTCTAATCTGCTGCACAGGGTTAAATTCACTCAATCCTTTTAATTTCACTTTTTTCAAGAAAATACTATTAATTTTGTTGTTATTCAAGATCGTCAGATATAAATCATATTTTTGCGATTTTGTCTATCTGAACCAAAGACGTTTTAGATAAATCGCTATATCTTTTTTATTTCTGAACGGATTAAAATGCTCCAAAAGACAAAACTTTAGAAAATTTATCAATCTTCTAGATGACATTAAAATTAAATTTTTTAAAAAAATAAACCAATTATTTATTTACTATTCTTACCTTTATCCTTTCAAATTACAGCAAAATAAAGTTTTGCAAAAATTAATCGAATTCTTTATTTACTATTTTTACCTTTATCTATTCAAATAATATCAAAATAAATTTTAACAGAATTAATCCAATTACTTATTAACTAGTTTAAAAAGATTTAAAACAAAAACTCCAAATATCACTTTTAATTGATTTTTTTTAAAGAAAAGACCATGAATTTTATTTTCATATTTTATTTATTTAGAATTAAATTATGATTTGCCTAATTTGTTGTTAAGACAAAAATAAATACTAGTATTCTATTGCCACGCAGGACAATCGGCAGCTACACGAATTGCCTTGTTGCTTTGCCTATTTTGTAGCATCTTCCAATTGGAGACATTGCATTAACTTAAACATGAATTATTATAAAATAAGTTTTGAAGTTTTTTGTGATAAATTTAAAATTTGCTTAATAAATTAAATTTTTAAATTTTTTTCCTTTTCCTTCGAAAATTTAAAAATTACAAAATAAACGAAATTTTTTAAGACTTCTCATTTGCTTTTAAATTTCAATTAATTCAAATGTATTTAAGTTTTAAGGAAATGCCATTAAAAAACAAAAATATTTACAAAAGCATGAAGGAAAACATTGCTGAATGAGGTGCACTTATTTTTAGCAATATGAGGTGCATTCAGTTTAGAGTTGCACAGTACTGAAAGGTCGGGCAATGGACTTAACTATTGTGATAGCAAACATTTCTTGAAAAAATCAATCAGACGGACTTATGGACTTCGGACAGACGGTCTAACATTTACACATACATACTAACAGACTGACAGACAAAAATGGATATGGAGAAACAGACGAAGTGACAATCGGATTATTTTAAAAAATCCCAAAACGACGAATTGACAGACAGACCTTTCAGACAGACTTTCAGACGGACAAACGGACTGCTTATGCATTTAAAAGCCTTTGCATTTTTGCATTGGCCTTACCTTGCTTTTCTCTGGATCGGATGGATTTTTTTTTTTAACTCTTCGGACGCTAGATTTTCTTTTAACCATTTTGAATTCTTTCGAATTAAAACAGTTATAAGAAAATCTAGGATGATTTGCCTATGCTCAAAGCAACTCCCATTTTCATCAAACCACTCTGGAGTTGCAAGATTTGAGTGTGCAATACAGGACTTTATTATACGATTTTTTAAATTCGGTTCGTGACAACTTTTATGAAATATACCTTTGTATATTGAAAAATGTTGTACACAAATATTGAAGAATTCGTCGGATGGATTCTTCAAACAAATCCGACTGTCACTATAGTTTTTAATGCCAAGAAAAGATTCTGAGTCGAAAGAAAACTTTTCGAGCTTCAGAAGATTTTCTTGGCATTTTTCACATTTAATTTTATTATTGAATTTTGCCCTTAACCCATACCCAACGAAGTAACGACCCACTTTTATTTCCAAGGGGCTTAAGGAAGTGGGCTCAGAAAATTCCTCTAGCTCTTCTATAGTTTCCTCATTGTGATCGGACGGACCCATTGGTGAAATAGTTGGTGAATCTTCGGATGGTTGGAAGTTCCATTCCAGCATAAGGTCATTATCGTTCTCACAATTTGAGTTGCGAGCATGAAACTTATGTGTCAGGAACTTCATTGACAGTATTCTTGCTGAGAGGTATTGGACTTCTCTCACGGATGGTTCGGGGTTATTGCCTAGTTGCGATCTAAGCACAGCAAAGAAGTTTTCAAGGGAGTCCTGATTTAACCTTCCAAGCATCACAAATCTCACATTTGGATCTTGGAAGAGATCTTCTACCAAAGAAATCATGGATCGCAACGTGTAAATTAAGCCATAAATGCATTTGTTTCTGGCACCGCTTGAAATTTTAAGTGATTCCAAGTAATTAATCAAATAAAAATCAAATCAAATAAAAATCAAATAAAAAAAATAAAAAAAAACGAAAGTTGGTGATACAATTAATTTTACCATTGATAACATACTCTGAAATTCACCAACTATTTCACCAATGGGTCCGTCCGATCACAATGAGGAAACTATAGAAGAGCTAGAGGAATTTTCTGAGCCCACTTCCTTAAGCCCCTTGGAAATAAAAGTGGGTCGTTACTTCGTTGGGTATGGGTTAAGGGCAAAATTCAATAATAAAATTAAATGTGAAAAATGCCAAGAAAATCTTCTGAAGCTCGAAAAGTTTTCTTTCGACTCAGAATCTTTTCTTGGCATTAAAAACTATAGTGACAGTCGGATTTGTTTGAAGAATCCATCCGACGAATTCTTCAATATTTGTGTACAACATTTTTCAATATACAAAGGTATATTTCATAAAAGTTGTCACGAACCGAATTTAAAAAATCGTATAATAAAGTCCTGTATTGCACACTCAAATCTTGCAACTCCAGAGTGGTTTGATGAAAATGGGAGTTGCTTTGAGCATAGGCAAATCATCCTAGATTTTCTTATAACTGTTTTAATTCGAAAGAATTCAAAATGGTTAAAAGAAAATCTAGCGTCCGAAGAGTTAAAAAAAAAAATCCATCCGATCCAGAGAAAAGCAAGGTAAGGCCAATGCAAAAATGCAAAGGCTTTTAAATGCATAAGCAGTCCGTTTGTCCGTCTGAAAGTCTGTCTGAAAGGTCTGTCTGTCAATTCGTCGTTTTGGGATTTTTTAAAATAATCCGATTGTCACTTCGTCTGTTTCTCCATATCCATTTTTGTCTGTCAGTCTGTTAGTATGTATGTGTAAATGTTAGACCGTCTGTCCGAAGTCCATAAGTCCGTCTGATTGATTTTTTCAAGAAATGTTTGCTATCACAATAGTTAAGTCCATTGCCCGACCTTTCAGTACTGTGCAACTCTAAACTGAATGCACCTCATATTGCTAAAAATAAGTGCACCTCATTCAGCAATGTTTTCCTTCATGCTTTTGTAAATATTTTTGTTTTTTAATGGCATTTCCTTAAAACTTAAATACATTTGAATTAATTGAAATTTAAAAGCAAATGAGAAGTCTTAAAAAATTTCGTTTATTTTGTAATTTTTAAATTTTCGAAGGAAAAGGAAAAAAATTTAAAAATTTAATTTATTAAGCAAATTTTAAATTTATCACAAAAAACTTCAAAACTTATTTTATAATAATTCATGTTTAAGTTAATGCAATGTCTCCAATTGGAAGATGCTACAAAATAGGCAAAGCAACAAGGCAATTCGTGTAGCTGCCGATTGTCCTGCGTGGCAATAGAATACTAGTATTTATTTTTGTCTTAACAACAAATTAGGCAAATCATAATTTAATTCTAAATAAATAAAATATGAAAATAAAATTCATGGTCTTTTCTTTAAAAAAAATCAATTAAAAGTGATATTTGGAGTTTTTGTTTTAAATCTTTTTAAACTAGTTAATAAGTAATTGGATTAATTCTGTTAAAATTTATTTTGATATTATTTGAATAGATAAAGGTAAAAATAGTAAATAAAGAATTCGATTAATTTTTGCAAAACTTTATTTTGCTGTAATTTGAAAGGATAAAGGTAAGAATAGTAAATAAATAATTGGTTTATTTTTTTAAAAAATTTAATTTTAATGTCATCTAGAAGATTGATAAATTTTCTAAAGTTTTGTCTTTTGGAGCATTTTAATCCGTTCAGAAATAAAAAAGATATAGCGATTTATCTAAAACGTCTTTGGTTCAGATAGACAAAATCGCAAAAATATGATTTATATCTGACGATCTTGAATAACAACAAAATTAATAGTATTTTCTTGAAAAAAGTGAAATTAAAAGGATTGAGTGAATTTAACCCTGTGCAGCAGATTAGAGTTTTTGTTTTAAATCGGTTTAAAATAGGTAGATAATAAATAATTAATTTTTTTTAAAAAAATTTAATTTTAATGTCATTTGAAAGATTAATCCATTTTCTAAAATTTTGTTCTTTGGAGCATTTGAATCCGATTAGAAATAAAAAAGATATAGCTATTTATCTTAAACGCCTTCGCCTCAGATAGACAATATCGCAAAAATATGATTTATTTCTAAAGATCAAAAGCTGCCAAAACGTGAACAAAATCCAAGCACAAGAAAAGCAGCAAAAAAAAAACCAATGCAGCAACAACAAATCAAGCAAAAAAAACCTAAACAAACGACATGCTGCACTACTGCGAAATCTAAAAAATATATGTATATATATATGCATATAAAATATAGCAACACGCTCTAGCAACATAAACAAAACTTTAAGGAACATATGATGTTGTGCTAGCAACACAAATTCTTGCAAGCGAGTACTCGGTAGGTTTGTTACTCGTCGGGTCTCTTGTCTTGTACGGGCAAATTTTTCATTTCGTGCCGTTCCTTTCACATGCAATGTCTATAAGTATTTATAGTCTCTGCTTGATTCAATAGCCCGTTAGAAACAATTGGGCAATTCACAGTTCATTGTAATGTTTTCATATACTCATATTTTAATTTACTAATTTTTGATAAGTGTGAGCACATTTTAAGTGAAAAGTATTCATTTGTAGTTTAATAACAGCGCTGAATTCTTTAATACGTACCTTAAATGTTTTGGATTTTATTAAAAGTTAAACAATTCAGTTTAATATTCTAGCCAACTCTTTTTTATTCACGTAAAACAGCTGTTCACGAAATAACACACTAACACTCTACAAAAGCATGTCTTAGGGCATGTACAAAAGTGGCAACATTTAACTTGTGTGTACATGAAAACAAAAACAACAAATTAACAGGCAAAATAGCACATCTCAGAACTAGCACAATAAACCCTAATTAGCATGAACTGTGAATTGCCCAATTATTGGCTCAGTTATAGTAATTAATTTTAAATTATAAAAATTTTGCAGTCTCGATCTGACAGTTGCCACGTGAGCATCGTTTTTCTCCCGTCTCTCTCTGTGTTGATCTAAAGCTTTATATTCGGATAACGGTTCTTTATTTTCTGTGCTTCCATTTATTCTTCTTTATACATATATTTTTTTTTTAATTATAACAAACAAATAAATAAATTAATTAATAAATCGATTATATTAACAATTTAATACTTGGATGCACCAATAAAATGAACGGGGTTGATCCCCCTAACCACAACAGGTTCAGCCTGCTAGACCCCTCGAAAGATAAAAGAAAACCTGCTGCTAACAAACGCAGTAGAGTAGACCTGGACTCATTCCCCTTGCTTGCCCGAGAACGGACCAATTACGACCACCTGCCCAGATTCATCGTTGCAACCGCCACCGCTACAAATAATGACACTGAAGTGAAGCCACTAGCATCGTACAACATATTTCAAATTGGAAGAGGACTAAAGTATATTTGTCGCAACCATGGCGAAATAACAGAAATGAAAAGCGGCGATTTGTTGATTAAAACAAATAACCTAGCTGATGCACAAAAGTTTTTAAATGCCAAAAATGTTGACAACGTACCGGCAAAATTCTCACTACACAAATCTCTAAACCAATCGTACGGTAAAATCTTCGACAGAAAATTAATAAACGTTCCTGAAAGCGATTTACTAGAAGAATTAAAAAAAGACTACCGTATCGCTGAAGTAAGGAAAATAATGAAAAAAGAAAACAACAATTTAGTAGCAACAGGTGCAGTTATAATAACGTTTGACGATATTCATCCACCACAATACTTGGAGCTCGGCTGGAAGACAGCATTCGTCAGTGAATACATTCCAAATCCCCTAAGGTGCAGGAATTGCCAACGTTTGGGGCACACCAAAAACCACTGCAAAAATATACAATTATGCTCAGAATGTTCACAAGTCGTACCTCATGAAACCTGCATCGGCAAATCCTGCATTAATTGCGACACAGACGGTCACACTCCTTACGACAACAACTGCCCTAGCTTCCTGAAGCATAAGTCAATAAACAAGATTAAAATTAAGCACCGCTGCTCTGTCAGAGACGCCTGGCAAATATTTAATAACAACCCATCAGCACACCTTATTGCACCGGTCCCCAAAAAAACTTTTGCATATGTAGTTAGCGGTTCTTCAGATAAATCAAAAAAAGTTACAAACACCACGCCTCAAAATATTAATAATCCAACCGCAGAAAAACAAACAGCCACCAGTCAAGCATTTCCATCAACTCCTACCACATCCAATTTATAAAAACAAACATCATTGCCCCATTTATCAGAAAAAAACAAAAACACCAGCACAACAATCATAGCATCAAAAACTACTCAACAAAATACAGATTACAACAAAGCAACTACCAGCAAAGATTCCACAGCGAACAACAATAAAATTAATCTCTCTCACGAATCATACACAAGAAGCATCTCTCCAACTACTACATTCAACAGTCCCGAACACGATGAACAAATAAACACCCCAATAACATCAGAAACCGAAGAAATGGACGAAGGAATGTCTCCCTGCTCTCAGGCATTTAA
Source organism: Dichetophora obliterata (assembly GCA_963920525.1). NCBI lineage: Eukaryota > Metazoa > Arthropoda > Insecta > Diptera > Sciomyzidae > Dichetophora > Dichetophora obliterata. The sequence continues at coordinate 170,295,077 of OY986437.1, read as the reverse complement.
AAAATTTCCAGAGCTGAAAGTCCTTATTACACCTGATACTTACAGAAATACGAAACCAAAAACTTAACTTAAATTACCTTAAAACTTTAATCTTATTTTCTCTAGATGATCTCTAATCTAAACATCACATTGCTGCAATGGAACATACAGGGGTTTTTGAATAATAAATACGCCCTAGAACTTCTAGCTGCACTACACAGACCCAATATAATAGCTCTACAAGAGACGCACATAACCAAATTTAATCGACATCTACTACACCTTCCTGGTTACCAGGTATTCCATCACAACAAGGATTATTCGTATGCCAAAGCTGGCGTGGCTATTTTTGTTGACAACAACATGAATGTTACTAATCATACTACCTCTTCTGGGGATTTTCTCTTTCAATCAGTTACGATTGATTGCGGCCGGTCTCTTTCCATACATAACGCATACAAGGAATGTGGTCTTGTCCTGGACGTTGATATGTTAAACCATATCGGAGTCACAGGAAATGGTCATCATATCTTTGTAGGTGATATTAATGCTCAAAATACAATGTGGGGTTCGGCATATGTCTCGCATGAGGGCGAGCTATGGGAAGATTTCGCTAACTCCAAAAATTTAGTCATTTTAAACGATGGCACTTCGACGCTGCTGAATACACGACGTACCTTGACTTGTGTAGATGTGTCCATGTGTGACACCGATTTGGCCCCTTTTCTTTCCTGGACAGTGCTGGATACAACCGGCACGGTAGATCATTTTCCGATAAAGATTTCGAATGATGTGCCGACCTATTGCAAAATATTCCGACCACGCTTTCTAGATGACAAAGCAAACTGGCTTTTATTTCAAGCCAAAGTTACCACCTATAATGATCAATATGCAGAATCGGACAACGTGAATAAAGAAGCAGCACAAATCAAACGTTTACTCAGAAGGGCTGCAAATGAATCTATACCTCTGAGTCGAAAACCAGGTAAGGGATACAGACCAGTTTGGTTTAACAGTCTTATAGCCAATCTCATAGGACTTAGACGAAAAGCATGGAAAACTTTTAAACGTGTTAGAAACGAAGCAAACTTTATTAACTATAAAAGGGCCTGTGCAAAGGTGAAAAGAGAATGTAAATTGGCAAAGCGACGGACATGGACACTATTTCTAAATTCATTTGACCCTTTTCTTGATGTGCGGTTTCTATGGCAGAGAGTTACTAAGTTAAGAACTTCAAGGCCAAGATGATTCGCTTCAATTTCCATAGGAAATAATATCATCACACACCCCGGTGCAATCGCCGGAGAGTTCGCTACATTTTGGAGTTCTTTGAGTTCCGATAGTGCATTTGACCATACAATTATTGCCGCCAAACAAGAACTAAATATTGACAACCTAGAGTTATCTAGTAACAATTTTGCTGACATCATTGTTGAAATAGAAACTACTGAACTTGAAGATATACTTAAAACCCTGAAAGGTTCTACCCCGTCGCTAGACAAGCTTGCCTACTCAATGTTAAAAAATTCACCATTACATTTTAAACAAAGACTTTGCCGTCTATACAATATGATTTTACAATCTAATATTTTTCCGCATGATTGGAAATCGGCTGTGCTATCGCCGATACCTAAGCCAGGTAAAAACCAAAATCGTCTAGAGGGATATAGGCCTATATCTTTGCTGTCAGTGATTTCCAAGGTTCTGGAGAAAATTCTGGCCAAACGCTTTTACAGATTAGCCTCACACAAGTTTTCTTCAAAACAACATGCCTTTTTGCCTAAACACGGAGTCCACTCGCTCTGTCATCAACTAGAGCTAGCACTACGACTAAACCTGGCAGCTGGAAAACATAGCGTGGTCATATCTGAGGACCTGGAGAAGGCGTTCGATCGTGTCATCTCCACCCAGATAGTAATGGAACTTATTGAATGGGGAATGCCAATGCCGATTTTGAAACTTATACTATCATTTCTCTCAAACCGGCGAATAATTGTCAAAGTTGATGGTCATTTGTCTGCAACCTTTCCCTTGGATAACGGCTTACCGCAGGGATCTCCATTTTCGGTGGTTCTCTATAATATATATGCGAACTCTCTCTACAGGGCAATCGGAAATACAGAGAGGATCGATTTCATAGGAATCTATGCTGACAACATCTTTGCCGTAGCTTCTGGGAGTACCACACAGGTAGAACTCAGCCTCAACGAGTTGAATGATAAAATCCAGGGATGGGCTGCACGATCCGGTGCTGTCATTCCGGTAAATAAAGCAGAACTACTACACATCTGCCGCAAACATAAATGTACATGTCACAAAATCACCCTCGGAAACATACAAATTGATGTATTGATTCACATGAGGATACTGGGGATAACTTTTTCCAAGGGTCTAAAATGGAATACACACATCAACAATCTCATTGTGAAAATTAAAAATATTAATAACTTACTTCGCTTAATTTGCTCTAAAAATAAAGGCCCTCATATCGACACGGCAGTTGATATATGCAGATCGCTGGTCACTGGCAGTCTTGCCCATGGAATTACAATATATGGATGGACCTCAAAAGCCAACATCTCAAAGATAAATGTCATCACAAACAAATGCTATAGAACGGTCACTGGCCTTCTAGCTGCTACACCAATTGACTCTTTAAGAGTTGAAGGCAGATTCGAGAGTTTCGAGAAGATTGTAGAAAATTATTCAATGAAACTGGCATCCAGATCCTTAACCCTTAATAGCCTACTGGTACCGCTAGGAACCAACCACAAAAAATGATAACTTTGTTAGCAATTTGTTTTTAAATTTCCCGCTGGGTCTTTAAAAATGTTTATTGGTGTAGGCGCCACCATTTGAGAAGATCGCCACTTGCAGCCAACTTCATTTGACACGGGTCTGGTTAGTAGTGTAACACAACCTCGAGAAAAAGCACTTTTGTGAAATCGCGAACTTTACAAAAATTATTTTTGTGTTAAATTCGTTTAAATCGAAGCTGAAAAAATATTTCCGTGATCGTTATAGTGTCTAAAAGGTATTGTGAACGTTTTAAATGATTTAATTTTTATATTTTACTAGATTTTGTACCAATTTTTAGTTGGTTCTTTGCGGAACCATCAGGCTCCGGGACTTCGAAATTATGCTTATATGAAGTTATACAGAATTGCTTATGTTGTGTTTTTTTAGTTTATTAGGCAGAAATGGCGCGAAGAATTTGTGATTTTCGAACAGATGAACAACTTTCCGAGTACGTCAATTCAATTGCGTGGTCGGAAAGCGAAGATGATGGTGATTTTTCTGCTGACGATATGGATGATCCAGATTTCGACTTTCAGTCTGCTTTTCGTAATGAAAATTTAGGATATGTACATGGAGACAGTGAAGTGTTGGAAGATATTCAAGACAATTCTGCAGTAGATGTGAGCGATTTCGAAATGGCTAATGCCGATTCAGGCAATTTAAGTATTGAAGCGAACACTGTATCAAATCAAGGTGATAATTTACAACAAAACCTATTTTTGGTCTGTATTGACATATATTTGTTATAGCTATTGTAGAAGACCCAGTTATTGTTGGTGATCGTTCCCGATGGCGAGAATATGCGACAATGTTTGAAGGCGTATCGATTGACAAAGAGTCTAATGTTTTTAAAAAACCATTGTGGCGAAAAACAAATCTTCAGTTGTATTCGAATTGTGTTAAATTTCAAGGAAATGATGACTTGACACCAGAAATATTAGCATTGAACTCACCGATTCAGTTTTTTATTTTTTCATGACGGATGATATTATTTCAAATATCGTCGAACAGAGCAACTTGTACGCGATGCAAAAAAACGTTGATAAACCACTGAATACCACGCCAGATGAGATCAAACGATTTATGGGAATAAATTACTATATGTCGGTTTTTAAGTACCCGAGCGTTCGATCGTATTGGGGTGAATATGGTTTTAAGCCTATTATAGATTGCATGACACAAAATCGTCATGAAAAAATTCGCCAATTCTTACACTTCAATAACAACGACACAATGCCGCGAAGTCATCGTGTGCAAGAGCCATCAACATCTAATCAACAGCCATCGCTGTCTGATCACCAGCCATCGACATCATCTAACGGTGCACGCAAACGCAGACGTAATCGTGTGTCCAAAGCAGTTCAAACATATGGACCCATACCCCAGCACGATTTGGGCTATGATCGACTATACAAAATTCGTCCGATCATCACCGCACTGAACAAAAATTTTAAAAAAGTGCCGAAGAGAGCAAGATTGTGTGTTGACGAGCAAATCTGTGCTACGAAGATTAAGCACTATCTGAAACAGTACATGCCAGACAAACCTCATCCTTGGGGAGACAAATTGTTTCTTATGTGTGATGATTCCAGATTTTGCTATTTTATTTATTTTATTTATTTTATTTATTTTATTTATTTTATTTATTTTATTTATTTTATTTATTTTATTTATTTTATTTATTTTATTTATTTTATTTATTTTATTTATTTTATTTATTTTATTTATTTTATTTATTTTATTTATTTTATTTATTTTATTTATTTTATTTATTTTATTTATTTTATTTATTTTATTTATTTTATTTATTTTATTTATTTTATTTATTTTATTTATTTTATTTATTTTATTTATTTTATTTATTTTATTTATTTTATTTATTTTATTTATTTTATTTATTTTATTTATTTTATTTATTTTATTTATTTTATTTATTTTATTTATTTTATTTATTTTATTTATTTTATTTATTTTATTTATTTTATTTATTTTATTTATTTTATTTATTTTATTTATTTTATTTATTTTATTTATTTTATTTATTTTATTTATTTTATTTATTTTATTTATTTTATTTATTTTATTTATTTTATTTATTTTATTTATTTTATTTATTTTATTTATTTTATTTATTTTATTTATTTTATTTATTTTATTTATTTTATTTATTTTATTTATTTTATTTATTTTATTTATTTTATTTATTTTATTTATTTTATTTATTTTATTTATTTTATTTATTTTATTTATTTTATTTATTTTATTTATTTTATTTATTTTATTTATTTTATTTATTTTATTTATTTTATTTATTTTATTTATTTTATTTATTTTATTTATTTTATTTATTTTATTTATTTTATTTATTTTATTTTATTTATTTTATTTATTTTATTTATTTTATTTATTTTATTTATTTTATTTATTTTATTTATTTTATTTATTTTATTTATTTTATTTATTTTATTTATTTTATTTATTTTATTTATTTTATTTATTTTATTTATTTTATTTATTTTATTTATTTTATTTATTTTATTTATTTTATTTATTTTATTTATTTTATTTATTTTATTTATTTTATTTATTTTATTTATTTTATTTATTTTATTTATTTTATTTATTTTATTTATTTTATTTATTTTATTTATTTTATTTATTTTATTTATTTTATTTATTTTATTTATTTTATTTATTTTATTTATTTTATTTATTTTATTTATTTTATTTATTTTATTTATTTTATTTATTTTATTTATTTTATTTATTTTATTTATTTTATTTATTTTATTTATTTTATTTATTTTATTTATTTTATTTATTTTATTTATTTTATTTATTTTATTTATTTTATTTATTTTATTTATTTTATTTATTTTATTTATTTTATTTATTTTATTTATTTTATTTATTTTATTTATTTTATTTATTTTATTTATTTTATTTATTTTATTTATTTTATTTATTTTATTTATTTTATTTATTTTATTTATTTTATTTATTTTATTTATTTTATTTATTTTATTTATTTTATTTATTTTATTTATTTTATTTATTTTATTTATTTTATTTATTTTATTTATTTTATTTATTTTATTTATTTTATTTATTTTATTTATTTTATTTATTTTATTTATTTTATTTATTTTATTTATTTTATTTATTTTATTTATTTTATTTATTTTATTTATTTTATTTATTTTATTTATTTTATTTATTTTATTTATTTTATTTATTTTATTTATTTTATTTATTTTATTTATTTTATTTATTTTATTTATTTTATTTATTTTATTTATTTTATTTATTTTATTTATTTTATTTATTTTATTTATTTTATTTATTTTATTTATTTTATTTATTTTATTTATTTTATTTATTTTATTTATTTTATTTATTTTATTTATTTTATTTATTTTATTTATTTTATTTATTTTATTTATTTTATTTATTTTATTTATTTTATTTATTTTATTTATTTTATTTATTTTATTTATTTTATTTATTTTATTTATTTTATTTATTTTATTTATTTTATTTATTTTATTTATTTTATTTATTTTATTTATTTTATTTATTTTATTTATTTTATTTATTTTATT
>OY986437.1:170266197-170283697 GCA_963920525.1 Dichetophora obliterata | reverse complement strand
TTATTTATTTTATTTATTTTATTTATTTTATTTATTTTATTTATTTTATTTATTTTATTTATTTTATTTATTTTATTTATTTTATTTATTTTATTTATTTTATTTATTTTATTTATTTTATTTATTTTATTTATTTTATTTATTTTATTTATTTTATTTATTTTATTTATTTTATTTATTTTATTTATTTTATTTATTTTATTTATTTTATTTATTTTATTTATTTTATTTATTTTATTTATTTTATTTATTTTATTTATTTTATTTATTTTATTTATTTTATTTATTTTATTTATTTTATTTATTTTATTTATTTTATTTATTTTATTTATTTTATTTATTTTATTTATTTTATTTATTTTATTTATTTTATTTATTTTATTTATTTTATTTATTTTATTTATTTTATTTATTTTATTTATTTTATTTATTTTATTTATTTTATTTATTTTATTTATTTTATTTATTTTATTTATTTTATTTATTTTATTTATTTTATTTATTTTATTTATTTTATTTATTTTATTTATTTTATTTATTTTATTTATTTTATTTATTTTATTTATTTTATTTATTTTATTTATTTTATTTATTTTATTTATTTTATTTATTTTATTTATTTTATTTATTTTATTTATTTTATTTATTTTATTTATTTTATTTATTTTATTTATTTTATTTATTTTATTTATTTTATTTATTTTATTTATTTTATTTATTTTATTTATTTTATTTATTTTATTTATTTTATTTATTTTATTTATTTTATTTATTTTATTTATTTTATTTATTTTATTTATTTTATTTATTTTATTTATTTTATTTATTTTATTTATTTTATTTATTTTATTTATTTTATTTATTTTATTTATTTTATTTATTTTATTTATTTTATTTATTTTATTTATTTTATTTATTTTATTTATTTTATTTATTTTATTTATTTTATTTATTTTATTTATTTTATTTATTTTATTTATTTTATTTATTTTATTTATTTTATTTATTTTATTTATTTTATTTATTTTATTTATTTTATTTATTTTATTTATTTTATTTATTTTATTTATTTTATTTATTTTATTTATTTTATTTATTTTATTTATTTTATTTATTTTATTTATTTTATTTATTTTATTTATTTTATTTATTTTATTTATTTTATTTATTTTATTTATTTTATTTATTTTATTTATTTTATTTATTTTATTTATTTTATTTATTTTATTTATTTTATTTATTTTATTTATTTTATTTATTTTATTTATTTTATTTATTTTATTTATTTTATTTATTTTATTTATTTTATTTATTTTATTTATTTTATTTATTTTATTTATTTTATTTATTTTATTTATTTTATTTATTTTATTTATTTTATTTATTTTATTTATTTTATTTATTTTATTTATTTTATTTATTTTATTTATTTTATTTATTTTATTTATTTTATTTATTTTATTTATTTTATTTATTTTATTTATTTTATTTATTTTATTTATTTTATTTATTTTATTTATTTTATTTATTTTATTTATTTTATTTATTTTATTTATTTTATTTATTTTATTTATTTTATTTATTTTATTTATTTTATTTATTTTATTTATTTTATTTATTTTATTTATTTTATTTATTTTATTTATTTTATTTATTTTATTTATTTTATTTATTTTATTTATTTTATTTATTTTATTTATTTTATTTATTTTATTTATTTTATTTATTTTATTTATTTTATTTATTTTATTTATTTTATTTATTTTATTTATTTTATTTATTTTATTTATTTTATTTATTTTATTTATTTTATTTATTTTATTTATTTTATTTATTTTATTTATTTTATTTATTTTATTTATTTTATTTATTTTATTTATTTTATTTATTTTATTTATTTTATTTATTTTATTTATTTTATTTATTTTATTTATTTTATTTATTTTATTTATTTTATTTATTTTATTTATTTTATTTATTTTATTTATTTTATTTATTTTATTTATTTTATTTATTTTATTTATTTTATTTATTTTATTTATTTTATTTATTTTATTTATTTTATTTATTTTATTTATTTTATTTATTTTATTTATTTTATTTATTTTATTTATTTTATTTATTTTATTTATTTTATTTATTTTATTTATTTTATTTATTTTATTTATTTTATTTATTTTATTTATTTTATTTATTTTATTTATTTTATTTATTTTATTTATTTTATTTATTTTATTTATTTTATTTATTTTATTTATTTTATTTATTTTATTTATTTTATTTATTTTATTTATTTTATTTATTTTATTTATTTTATTTATTTTATTTATTTTATTTATTTTATTTATTTTATTTATTTTATTTATTTTATTTATTTTATTTATTTTATTTATTTTATTTATTTTATTTATTTTATTTATTTTATTTATTTTATTTATTTTATTTATTTTATTTATTTTATTTATTTTATTTATTTTATTTATTTTATTTATTTTATTTATTTTATTTATTTTATTTATTTTATTTATTTTATTTATTTTATTTATTTTATTTATTTTATTTATTTTATTTATTTTATTTATTTTATTTATTTTATTTATTTTATTTATTTTATTTATTTTATTTATTTTATTTATTTTATTTATTTTATTTATTTTATTTATTTTATTTATTTTATTTATTTTATTTATTTTATTTATTTTATTTATTTTATTTATTTTATTTATTTTATTTATTTTATTTATTTTATTTATTTTATTTATTTTATTTATTTTATTTATTTTATTTATTTTATTTATTTTATTTATTTTATTTATTTTATTTATTTTATTTATTTTATTTATTTTATTTATTTTATTTATTTTATTTATTTTATTTATTTTATTTATTTTATTTATTTTATTTATTTTATTTATTTTATTTATTTTATTTATTTTATTTATTTTATTTATTTTATTTATTTTATTTATTTTATTTATTTTATTTATTTTATTTATTTTATTTATTTTATTTATTTTATTTATTTTATTTATTTTATTTATTTTATTTATTTTATTTATTTTATTTATTTTATTTATTTTATTTATTTTATTTATTTTATTTATTTTATTTATTTTATTTATTTTATTTATTTTATTTATTTTATTTATTTTATTTATTTTATTTATTTTATTTATTTTATTTATTTTATTTATTTTATTTATTTTATTTATTTTATTTATTTTATTTATTTTATTTATTTTATTTATTTTATTTATTTTATTTATTTTATTTATTTTATTTATTTTATTTATTTTATTTATTTTATTTATTTTATTTATTTATTTAATTAAATGTAAGCGCTTGCAAGAATAAACTTTAACGATAATATCAACTCAAAAATATGAGATCTAAAATATAATCTTGAATAAAATTTAAAGTTAAAATTACAAATGGGAAAAAGTTAAAACATTAACAATTTTGTAAAATTTAACCAAAGGTAATAACTGAGATTTATAACAAATATAAATAATAAGACAAACAAAAAACTAAAAAAACGGGGGAAAATTAAAAGAATAAAATTAAAAGGAGATTAAGGAGAGAAAAAAAAGAAAACGAAAAAATATAGCTTAAGTTAAAGTGAAGACAAATAATCTGATAGCTTAGATTTAAACAAGGTTGAATTGCAAATACGCTGTAAAGAGAATGGAAGCGAGTTCCAAAGACTTATAGAATTAACAAAAAACTGCCGTTCTGATGCCAAGCAGGCGTGTCTGGGTTGAACCAAGTTGTTACCGCGCTGAGATCTTAAAAATTTTAATTTTTTTATAAATAAAGAAGTGCCTTAGTAAAAATGATTTTTTGCAAGAAGACTAACGCCTTCATGTTCAGGACATGGTCAAAAGTCAAACCGAATATTTGTTTTGCATACTGTGATATGCGGTCAGTTCGCTTAAGTCCGAAAACATAACGAGCGATGTTGTTATAAGCAACGTTCAGCTTGCGCTTACTTTCAGAGTCACAGTATGCGAAAATTTCATATCCATATAGTACTGTGGGAACGAGATACGTTTTTACCAGTAGCATTCTAATGTTAAAGGTGGTGAAATATTGTGTAGCCCACAGGCTGCGGAGCATACCGTAGATTTTTCCCACTGTGATATTGACATTTGTCCAATCCAAGAAACTGTTGAAAGTAATGCCCAAATTTTTTGCCGACGTCACGACCTCAATACATGATCCGTTTAGTATGACTTCAGGTAGAATTGAAGTGAAATTATGTTTCCTAGCTATAACTTAACATTTTGACTTTTTTGGATTGAGGCATAAACCATTAGCAGAAGCCCAATCATGAATTTTACGTAAATTTTCATTCAAACTTGCGACACAATAGTGATCATCAGACTTGCGAAAGCTAGTATACAATTGAACATCATCAGCGTACATTTGTATGCCACAACTGTGCAGAATAGAGGGTAAGTCATTTATATAAACTGAGAATAAAAGCGGACCCATTATAGAACCCTGAGGTACTCCACGGCTCACACTTAAAAAACTTGAGGTCGCGCAGACCGATATTCACTGCTTGTATTCTATTAGCAAGGTATGAACTCATTAGTCGAGTGGCAGTTTCGGAAAAATTAAACATGTAGGACAATTTTTAACATAAAATTTGGTGATCGACTGTGTCGAAAGCTTTCGAGTGATCTAGAAGAATCAAAAAAGTAACTTCATTTCGATCAATATTATTTCGTATTTCGTCGGACACGTCTAGTAGAGCAGTTACGCAACTGTGTTTTGGTCGGAAACCTGATTGTCTATCAGTTAAAAGTTTGTTACACAATAACTATTTGTTTGTCTGTTTGTACATAAGTGATTCAAAAACTTTCGATAAATATGGCAAAATTGCTATTGTGCGGTAATCGTTTCCAGTTTTAGGAATGGGAATTATTTTGGCTTTTTTCCAAATAGCGGGGAATTCTGATTTAGTTATTATTGTGTTAAAAATGTGTTTAATAAATGGTAGCAGTACGGGAAGAAATGCTTTAAAAAACTTTGGATGAATTCCATCGAAACCGACAGCACTAGATTTGATTTCTAAGCAACTTCGCACTATCTCGGCATCTTCAACACGTTGGAAGCTAAAAGATGAGCTTGAGCTATTTGATCGTTGAAGGTAACGGTTGAAGTTACCATTTGGCATCGGTATGGGAATATCAATAAATTTATTATTTAGATCCTCAACATCTACGATGGTATCAATTGGCGGAGAAGTTCCACCAACTCCGATTTGCCGAATTATGCTCCACTTCTTTTTGCAGTCTATTGCGGAACTAAATTTAGTTTCATAGTATGTAAACTTGGCAAACTTCACCGCCATGACTACATCTTTTTTATATGTTCGGAAAATAGTTTATCGTTCTGGTGTTTTAAGACGTTTCCATTTGCTGTATGCCACATCACGTTTCTTGATTAAACTTTTAATCGAATTTGAAAACCAGGGCCTATCATTATTTTTGAGTACTGTAGTCTTAAGTGGGACGTATTTTTTAAACAAAGTGTTGAAAAAGAAAAGTGTTGTAAAAAATTCAACTGATCATTAACTGATAGCATGGAAAAAAATTCTATCCAATCGATAAAATTTAGCTCTACCTGGAGTGAATTATCATCAACATTTTCGATTAGTTTCAATTAGTAGTTCAATTTACGCAGCTCGCGTAAACAGTAATTATGAATGAATCATGAAATTTAGCCAAGCGCAAGCAGCCACTAGCAGTGTTGACAAAGATCTGATGATATTGTAATTTACGGATGGACTGAGATATTTTTCAGCGTTCAAGAAGATGGCATTTTGATATGGCAAAACAATTTCTTGCTGTTTTAAAATTTATTAGGTTTTCTTCTCTAAAGTTTAATGAACTCCTTTTTTTTTATCTATTTCAAATTTTATTTCTTCTTGAACAATTTATTTTTGTATGTCTGCATACAATGAATACAATTTTTATATTCAAAATAATATACAAAATTTTTTTATTAATAATAACTGACAATTTTTTAAATCTTAAATAATAATTTTTTAGATAAATGTGTGAGTGAATACTTTGTAAAGTGTGTAATTTGTATGTTGTGATGTTGGTGTTTAGATGTGGTGGTATTGAGTCACTACATATATATATTCAACTTTGCACTCTGTTTATGTTTTTATTTATATGCTCTCTCCACGACGCTTTTTAGAACACGAAAATGTATGAAGTCAGATGAGCGTGTGTTCGCACATACTACATGTAGAATAGACTAGCACAAAAATGAAAATTTTTTGATTTTCAATCCACATGTAGGAATGCCCTCAGTATTTGCTTTGCACAGCCTACATGTCTATCTGACCTGGCAAATCGTCAAACGTGTAGGATAGTCCGAAATCCCGTAATATAGGCTAATGCGAACCACCTGCCGTTTTTATATATTCTACTTTGCACTCTGTTGACGTTTTTCTTCATAAGTTCACTCCACATTTTTTTTAGAATGAGAAAATGTATGGAGTCGGATGAGCGTGCGTTCGTACATTCTACGTGTAGGATGTACCGGCACAATATAATAAAAGTTTTTGATTTTCATCTTACATGTAGGACAGCTGCAGTATGTGCTTGCTTTCGTACATCCTACATGTTCATCCGACCTTGCAAATTTTTCCTACATGTAGGATAGTCCGAAATAGAGATGTGAGTGGCAAAAATACATCGATGTATATCTTTGATTCGATGCATCGAATTGTACATCGATATTTATCGATACATCGGAGAGCATACATCGATGAATCGATTTGCATATGATTTTTCATATATTATTTCGCAATAGAAAAGATGTTGATAGCAAAATTTTTATTTATTTATTTATTTATTTATTTCATATATATTTTCCAAAAAAGATTTAATTTATAAAATATATTTAAGATAAGGTGCCTGGTGACTTAGACCTTATGCACCCTTTGAGTAACAAAAAGTAATCTGGTATTTTACAATTCTATTGTTTTTATAGGGAGAATATAAGTTGCTACATATTGGGATGTTTAAGAAAAATAAATAATGGGAATAATGAAAAGTGGTAGTGAAAAATAAAATAAAACAAAATTAAGACAGTATATGAAAACAGATGATCTCTAATCTAGACGTCATATATGCCATGTATCCGTAGGGCAGATCTTATGACCGGAATCATGCCCGTCTTGGCACAATCGAGTATTTCTGAAATTGGTTTAATTATTCTAGAAGCCGCACATTCAGAAAGGATGTGACGAACAGATAAGGCAGTACCGCAAAAGTTGCACTTTAAAATGTCTGTTCTATTATAATAATGGCTTGTGTTAAAAAGAGCCTTGTTCACTCTTAGTCGTGCTAAAAAAATGCAGTCAGACCTGCTTAATAGAGGGTTGTACTTGCTCCTGTTACCAGTTGGACTGATCTCTTTCAAAAATACATCACAATGATTCCAATAGGTAAGGTCTCTTTCTCTTTTTTTTTGCACTGTAAGGAATGAAAATTGCTCCTGGGAAGCAGGGTGGGTCTGCAATGTCAGAGCAGTTGAGTGCACCTTTTGCCGCCGCGTCCGCAGATTCATTACCCGGGATGCCTATATGAGCCGGTACCCAAAGTAAACTTATATTACCCGTTTGGTATGGTAAGCGAAGGGAGTTGAAAACACCCCTCTTATTATGCATGATCGCCTTGATTGAACTCAGACTGTCGGTACATATAAGCGTTTGGTGTTTTGCTCAGAACCATATTTTATGGCACTAGTTATTGCTGCTAGCTCCGCTGTGAAAATGCCTGCGTGATCCGGTAGTCTGTTGGCGATAATGGTCTCAAATATGTTGTGTGAACTTTGTTTAGTCACGGCAAACGCAGTCAGTATTCTATCGAATGAACCATCTGTGAACAGAATAAGTTCGGGTTGAAGTGTTTCAATCTTCCGAGCTAGCATGAGCTTAAAACAAGTAGATGATGTGAAATGCTTTGCATATGTGTTGAGACTTATATCGAACTCGATAGACATCGGTGGTGTTGAAGTATTTGCTGGTTTTGGTGGTATAGTAATACCAAATTTACCAAATAGGTTTAACATGTTAGCTATTGCAGAAGGGGGGGCTCTGTTACCTAAATTTAAATTTTCCCAGAAAATAGAATGAAGACTTTCTGACGGTAGGGTTAACCCTTAATAGCCTGATTTTTTATTTTGAGCTGAAAAAATTGACGTTATAAATGTTGTTATTCTAAACAATATTTGTTCTAAGATTTTTTTGATAGGTGACATTTACCTGAGCTAGATAAAGAATACCTGGTTGGGTCTTTGCGGAACCACTAGGCTCCCGGGCATCAAAAATTATAAAAGAAAGTTTATAGTACCGAAATTTTTTGTTTTATAAACATTAACCAATTTTATTAAGAAACATTAAAAAGTGAAAAGGAAATTTAAAATTGTTTATGTATATAATAGTGTTATTAAGCCAATCAGTTTTGATGAAACTCAGCGAAGCAGTTTTTTTCAGCTGAAAAGCACAAATGTATCCCACATTTTTGGCACCGGACCCTTGTACGGGATGTACATTTTGGAAGTTTGCATCGTGGCTTCCCTTCCTTTATAAATTCTGGCAAATGCCCAACGTTATCCAGGCGAATATCACGCGGTGGCAGCGGAGCAGACATTGGGCGATGACGTTTTGCAACAATTTCAACTTCAACATTACTTGGCCGCCCTTTTCCTACTCGCATCTCAGTTCCAGATTTTATCAAGCAATGGGCAACTTCGCACACAAATTCATGCAAAGTTTTCATCGGTTCCGTTTGATTAGTTGCTGCATGATGTCGCTTATATAAAATCCAGGCATTAATCATTGCCATATCACACATATGGTAGAACAAACGGTTTGTTCACTTGCGAGACTTTATGCGGATATGACTGCGGCCTAGTGACGAATCCAGAAGATCAACACCGCCCATGTATTTGTTATATTCATGAACAATGGCTGGACACGGAATGGTTTCCATTACCTTTTTCTTTTTGTTATATCGCTCAATAGTTGGTGCATTTTCAGGAGTTTGACCATCTGGCAAAATATATGGTTTCACTCCGGCCATTGTTGATGCCATATTTACAACCTTATTGTCATTCCATGCCACTGTTGAGACGTCGATTCCATGAAACGTTCCAACATACTCTTCCCAATCACCTCGATTGTTAAATTTCTGCGGTAATTTGCATGACGGAAGTCGTGGGCGTCGAACCGTTCCAAGCGTATATATGCCTTGTGTCCGCAAATACACCATCAACGGAATCGATGTGTAATAGTTATCAAAATAGATGACGTGATTTACGAAACAAGGAACCGAACGCGCCAATCGTACCACAATATTCGCAGACGCACCCAAATTGGACTCGTTTTCCTCACGATGGTCGTCGTCGCCAGAATAAATTTCAAATGCATAGCAAAATCCGGAATCATCACACATAAGAAACAATTTGTCTCCCCAAGGATGAGGTTTGTCTGGCATGTACTGTTTCAGATAGTGCTTAATCTTCGTAGCACAGATTTGCTCGTCAACACACAATCTTGCTCTCTTCGGCACTTTTTTAAAATTTTTGTTCAGTGCGGTGATGATCGGACGAATTTTGTATAGTCGATCATAGCCGCGTTGAACAAAAATTTTAAAAAAGTGCCGAAGAGAGCAAGATTGTGTGTTGACGAGCAAATCTGTGCTACGAAGATTAAGCACTATCTGAAACAGTACATGCCAGACAAACCTCATCCTTGGGGAGACAAATTGTTTCTTATGTGTGATGATTCCGGATTTTGCTATGCATTTGAAATTTATTCTGGCGACGACGACCATCGTGAGGAAAGCGAGTCCAATTTGGGTGCGTCTGCGAATATTGTGGTACGATTGGCGCGTTCGGTTCCTTGTTTCGTAAATCACGTCATCTATTTTGATAACTATTACACATCGATTCCGTTGATGGTGTATTTGCGGACACAAGGCATATATACGCTTGGAACGGTTCGACGCCCACGACTTCCGTCATGCAAATTACCGCAGAAATTTAACAATCGAGGTGATTGGGAAGAGTATGTTGGAACGTTTCATGGAATCGACGTCTCAACAGTGGCATGGAATGACAATAAGGTTGTAAATATGGCATCAACAATGGCCGGAGTGAAACCATATATTTTGCCAGATGGTCAAACTCCTGAAAATGCACCAACTATTGAGCGATATAACAAAAAGAAAAAGGTAATGGAAACCATTCCGTGTCCAGCCATTGTTCATGAATATAACAAATACATGGGCGGTGTTGATCTTCTGGATTCGTCACTAGGCCGCAGTCATATCCGCATAAAGTCTCGCAAGTGAACAAACCGTTTGTTCTACCATATGTGTGATATGGCAATGATTAATGCCTGGATTTTATATAAGCGACATCATGCAGCAACTAATCAAACGGAACCGATGAAAACTTTGCATGAATTTGTGTGCGAAGTTGCCCATTGCTTGATAAAATCTGGAACTGAGATGCGAGTAGGAAAAGGGCGGCCAAGTAATGTTGAAGTTGAAATTGTTGCAAAACGTCATCGCCCAATGTCTGCTCCGCTGCCACCGCGTGATATTCGCCTGGATAACGTTGGGCATTTGCCAGAATTTATAAAGGAAGGGAAGCCACGATGCAAACTTCCAAAATGTACATCCCGTACAAGGGTCCGGTGCCAAAAATGTGGGATACATTGTGCTTTTCAGCTGAAAAAAACTGCTTCGCTGAGTTTCATCAAAACTGATTGGCTTAATAACACTATTATATACATAAACAATTTTAAATTTCCTAATCACTTTTTAATGTTTCTTAATAAAATTGGTTAATGTTTATAAAACAAAAAATTTCGGTACTATAAACTTTCTTTTATAATTTTTGATGCCCGGGAGCCTAGTGGTTCCGCAAAGACCCAACCAGGTATTCTTTATCTAGCTCAGGTAAATGTCACCTATCAAAAAAATCGTAGAACAAATATTGTTTAGAATAACAACATTTATAACGTCAATTTTTTCAGCTCAAAATAAAAAATCAGGCTATTAAGGGTTAACCCTACCGTCAGAAAGTCTTCATTCTATTTTCTGGGAAAATTTAAATTTAGGTAACAGAGCCCCCCCTTCTGCAATAGCTAACATGTTAAACCTATTTGGTAAATTTGGTATTACTATACCACCAAAACCAGCAAATACTTCAACACCACCGATGTCTATCGAGTTCGATATAAGTCTCAACACATATGCAAAGCATTTCACATCATCTACTTGTTTTAAGCTCATGCTAGCTCGGAAGATTGAAACACTTCAACCCGAACTTATTCTGTTCACAGATGGTTCATTCGATAGAATACTGACTGCGTTTGCCGTGACTAAACAAAGTTCACACAACATATTTGAGACCATTATCGCCAACAGACTACCGGATCACGCAGGCATTTTCACAGCGGAGCTAGCAGCAATAACTAGTGCCATAAAATATGGTTCTGAGCAAAACACCAAACGCTTATATGTACCGACAGTCTGAGTTCAATCAAGGCGATCATGCATAATAAGAGGGGTGTTTTCAACTCCCTTCGCTTACCATACCAAACGGGTAATATAAGTTTACTTTGGGTACCGGCTCATATAGGCATCCCGGGTAATGAATCTGCGGACGCGGCGGCAAAAGGTGCACTCAACTGCTCTGACATTGCAGACCCACCCTGCTTCCCAGGAGCAATTTTCATTCCTTACAGTGCAAAAAAAAAGAGAAAGAGACCTTACCTATTGGAATCATTGTGATGTATTTTTGAAAGAGATCAGTCCAACTGGTAACAGGAGCAAGTACAACCCTCTATTAAGCAGGTCTGACTGCATTTTTTTAGCACGACTAAGAGTGAACAAGGCTCTTTTTAACACAAGCCATTATTATAATAGAACAGACATTTTAAAGTGCAACTTTTGCGGTACTGCCTTATCTGTTCGTCACATCCTTTCTGAATGTGCGGCTTCTAGAATAATTAAACCAATTTCAGAAATACTCGATTGTGCCAAGACGGGCATGATTCCGGTCATAAGATCTGCCCTACGGATACATGGCATATATGACGTCTAGATTAGAGATCATCTGTTTTCATATACTGTCTTAATTTTGTTTTATTTTATTTTTCACTACCACTTTTCATTATTCCCATTATTTATTTTTCTTAAACATCCCAATATGTAGCAACTTATATTCTCCCTATAAAAACAATAGAATTGTAAAATACCAGATTACTTTTTGTTACTCAAAGGGTGCATAAGGTCTAAGTCACCAGGCACCTTATCTTAAATATATTTTATAAATTAAATCTTTTTTGGTAAATATATATGAAATAAATAAATAAATAAATAAATAAATAAAAATTTTGCTATCAACATCTTTTCTATTGCGAAATAATATATGAAAAATCATATGCAAATCGATTCATCGATGTATGCTCTCCGATGTATCGATAAATATCGATGTACAATTCGATGCATCGAATCAAAGATATACATCGATGTATTTTTGCCACTCACATCTCTATTTCGGACTATCCTACATGTAGGAAAAATTTGCAAGGTCGGATGAACATGTAGGATGTACGAAAGCAAGCACATACTGCAGCTGTCCTACATGTAAGATGAAAATCAAAAACTTTTATTATATTGTGCCGGTACATCCTACACGTAGAATGTACGAACGCACGCTCATCCGACTCCATACATTTTCTCATTCTAAAAAAAATGTGGAGTGAACTTATGAAGAAAAACGTCAACAGAGTGCAAAGTAGAATATATAAAAACGGCAGGTGGTTCGCATTAGCCTATATTACGGGATTTCGGACTATCCTACACGTTTGACGATTTGCCAGGTCAGATAGACATGTAGGCTGTGCAAAGCAAATACTGAGGGCATTCCTACATTTGGATTGAAAATCAAAAAATTTTCATTTTTGTGCTAGTCTATTCTACATGTAGTATGTGCGAACACACGCTCATCTGACTTCATACATTTTCGTGTTCTAAAAAGCGTCGTGGAGAGAGCATATAAATAAAAACATAAACAGAGTGCAAAGTTGAATATATATATGTAGTGACTCAATACCACCACATCTAAACACCAACATCACAACATACAAATTACACACTTTACAAAGTATTCACTCACACATTTATCTAAAAAATTATTATTTAAGATTTAAAAAATTGTCAGTTATTATTAATAAAAAAATTTTGTATATTATTTTGAATATAAAAATTGTATTCATTGTATGCAGACATACAAAAATAAATTGTTCAAGAAGAAATAAAATTTGAAATAGATAAAAAAATAAATGCATATAAAATAAAAAAACGCTGGTTTTTGTATAAACCACATATGTATATACTGCTTGTATATATGCATGTATATATGTACATACTGCTTTTTTAAGGAGTTCATTAAACTTTAGAGAAGAAAACCTAATAAATTTTAAAACAGCAAGAAATTGTTTTGCCATAGCAAAATGCCATCTTCTTGAACGCTGAAAAATATCTCAGTCCATCCGTAAATTACAATATCATCAGATCTTTGTCAACACTGCTAGTGGCTGCTTGCGCTTGGCTAAATTTCATGATTCATTCATAATTACTGTTTACGCGAGCTGCGTAAATTGAACTACTAATTGAAACTAATCGAAAATGTTGATGATAATTCACTCCAGGTAGAGCTAAATTTTATCGATTGGATAGAATTTTTTTCCATGCTATCAGTTAATGATCAGTTGAATTTTTTACAACACTTTTCTTTTTCAACACTTTGTTTAAAAAATACGTCCCACTTAAGACTACAGTACTCAAAAATAATAATAGGCCCTGGTTTTCAATTCGATTAAAAGTTTAATCAAGAAACGTGATGTGGCATACAGCAAATGGAAACGTCTTAAAACACCAGAACGATAAACTATTTTCCGAACATATAAAAAAGATGTAGTCATGGCGGTGAAGTTTGCCAAGTTTACATACTATGAAACTAAATTTAGTTCCGCAATAGACTGCAAAAAGAAGTGGAGCATAATTCGGCAAATCGGAGTTGGTGGAACTTCTCCGCCAATTGATACCATCGTAGATGTTGAGGATCTAAATAATAAATTTATTGATATTCCCATCCCGATGCCAAATGGTAACTTCAACCGTTACCTTCAACGATCAAATAGCTCAAGCTCATCTTTTAGCTTCCAACGTGTTGAAGATGCCGAGATAGTGCGAAGTTGCTTAGAAATCAAATCTAGTGCTGTCGGTTTCGATGGAATTCATCCAAAGTTTTTTAAAGCATTTCTTCCCGTACTGCTACCATTTATTAAACACATTTTTAACACAATAATAACTAAATCAGAATTCCCCGCTATTTGGAAAAAAGCCAAAATAATTCCCATTCCTAAAACTGGAAACGATTACCGCACAATAGCAATTTTGCCATATTTATCGAAAGTTTTTGAATCACTTATGTACAAACAGACAAACAAATAGTTATTGTGTAACAAACTTTTAACTGATAGACAATCAGGTTTCCGACCAAAACACAGTTGCGTAACTGCTCTACTAGACGTGTCCGACGAAATACGAAATAATATTGATCGAAATGAAGTTACTTTTTTGATTCTTCTAGATCACTCGAAAGCTTTCGACACAGTCGATCACCAAATTTTATGTTAAAAATTGTCCTACATGTTTAATTTTTCCGAAACTGCCACTCGACTAATGAGTTCATACCTTGCTAATAGAATACAAGCAGTGAATATCGGCTGCGCGACCTCAAGTTTTTTAAGTGTGAGCCGTGGAGTACCTCAGGGTTCTATAATGGGTCCGCTTTTATTCTCAGTTTATATAAATGACTTACCCTCTATTCTGCACAGTTGTGGCATACAAATGTACGCTGATGATGTTCAATTGTATACTAGCTTTCGCAAGTCTGATGATCACTATTGTGTCGCAAGTTTGAATGAAAATTTACGTAAAATTCATGATTGGGCTTCTGCTAATGGTTTATGCCTCAATCCAAAAAAGTCAAAATGTTAAGTTATAGCTAGGAAACATAATTTCACTTCAATTCTACCTGAAGTCATACTAAACGGATCATGTATTGAGGTCGTGACGTCGGCAAAAAATTTGGGCATTACTTTCAACAGTTTCTTGGATTGGACAAATGTCAATATCACAGTGGGAAAAATCTACGGTATGCTCCGCAGCCTGTGGGCTACACAATATTTCACCACCTTTAACATTAGAATGCTACTGGTAAAAACGTATCTCGTTCCCACAGTACTATATGGATATGAAATTTTCGCATACTGTGACTCTGAAAGTAAGCGCAAGCTGAACGTTGCTTATAACAACATCGCTCGTTATGTTTTCGGACTTAAGCGAACTGACCGCATATCACAGTATGCAAAACAAATATTCGGTTTGACTTTTGACCATGTCCTGAACATGAAGGCGTTAGTCTTCTTGCAAAAAATCATTTTTACTAAGGCACTTCTTTATTTATAAAAAAATTAAAATTTTTAAGATCTCAGCGCGGTAACAACTTGGTTCAACCCAGACACGCCTGCTTGGCATCAGAACGGCAGTTTTTTGTTAATTCTATAAGTCTTTGGAACTCGCTTCCATTCTCTTTACAGCGTATTTGCAATTCAACCTTGTTTAAATCTAAGCTATCAGATTATTTGTCTTCACTTTAACTTAAGCTATATTTTTTCGTTTTCTTTTTTTTCTCTCCTTAATCTCCTTTTAATTTTATTCTTTTAATTTTCCCCCGTTTTTTTAGTTTTTTGTTTGTCTTATTATTTATATTTGTTATAAATCTCAGTTATTACCTTTGGTTAAATTTTACAAAATTGTTAATGTTTTAACTTTTTCCCATTTGTAATTTTAACTTTAAATTTTATTCAAGATTATATTTTAGATCTCATATTTTTGAGTTGATATTATCGTTAAAGTTTATTCTTGCAAGCGCTTACATTTAATTAAATAAATAAATAAAATAAATAAAATAAATAAAATAAATAAAATAAATAAAATAAATAAAATAAATAAAATAAATAAAATAAATAAAATAAATAAAATAAATAAAATAAATAAAATAAATAAAATAAATAAAATAAATAAAATAAATAAAATAAATAAAATAAATAAAATAAATAAAATAAATAAAATAAATAAAATAAATAAAATAAATAAAATAAATAAAATAAATAAAATAAATAAAATAAATAAAATAAATAAAATAAATAAAATAAATAAAATAAATAAAATAAATAAAATAAATAAAATAAATAAAATAAATAAAATAAATAAAATAAATAAAATAAATAAAATAAATAAAATAAATAAAATAAATAAAATAAATAAAATAAATAAAATAAATAAAATAAATAAAATAAATAAAATAAATAAAATAAATAAAATAAATAAAATAAATAAAATAAATAAAATAAATAAAATAAATAAAATAAATAAAATAAATAAAATAAATAAAATAAATAAAATAAATAAAATAAATAAAATAAATAAAATAAATAAAATAAATAAAATAAATAAAATAAATAAAATAAATAAAATAAATAAAATAAATAAAATAAATAAAATAAATAAAATAAATAAAATAAATAAAATAAATAAAATAAATAAAATAAATAAAATAAATAAAATAAATAAAATAAATAAAATAAATAAAATAAATAAAATAAATAAAATAAATAAAATAAATAAAATAAATAAAATAAATAAAATAAATAAAATAAATAAAATAAATAAAATAAATAAAATAAATAAAATAAATAAAATAAATAAAATAAATAAAATAAATAAAATAAATAAAATAAATAAAATAAATAAAATAAATAAAATAAATAAAATAAATAAAATAAATAAAATAAATAAAATAAATAAAATAAATAAAATAAATAAAATAAATAAAATAAATAAAATAAATAAAATAAATAAAATAAATAAAATAAATAAAATAAATAAAATAAATAAAATAAATAAAATAAATAAAATAAATAAAATAAATAAAATAAATAAAATAAATAAAATAAATAAAATAAATAAAATAAATAAAATAAATAAAATAAATAAAATAAATAAAATAAATAAAATAAATAAAATAAATAAAATAAATAAAATAAATAAAATAAATAAAATAAATAAAATAAATAAAATAAATAAAATAAATAAAATAAATAAAATAAATAAAATAAATAAAATAAATAAAATAAATAAAATAAATAAAATAAATAAAATAAATAAAATAAATAAAATAAATAAAATAAATAAAATAAATAAAATAAATAAAATAAATAAAATAAATAAAATAAATAAAATAAATAAAATAAATAAAATAAATAAAATAAATAAAATAAATAAAATAAATAAAATAAATAAAATAAATAAAATAAATAAAATAA